>VDFB02000008.1:258735555-258770206 GCA_007258455.2 Sequoia sempervirens | reverse complement strand
GAAATTGTAAAAGTTGAACTACAAAAGCTTTTGAATACACAATTCATAAATCCTATCTCAGACAGTGAATGGGTTTCACCATTAGTCGTAGTACCTAAAAAGGGTGGTAAATGGAGAGTCTATGTTGACTATAGGGAACTCAATACTAGCACCAGGAAAGATCATTTTCCATTGTCATTCATTGACCAAGTTTTAGATTCTTAGGCATAGAAGAAATATTTCTCCTTTATTGATGTTTTCAGTGGTTACAACTAAATCAAGATTGCCCTTGAAGATTAGGAAAAAACCAAATTTACCTATCCTTGGGGTACTTATGCATATTCTATTTTACCTTTTGTTTTGTGCAATGCTCCAGCCAAATTTCAAAGAGTAGTGCTTAGTATATTTTTTGATATTGCACATGAGAAGATGGAGATTTATATGGATGATTTCACTACATATGGTGAAACATTTGATCAGGCTTTGCAAAATCTAGAAATAATCTTGAAAAGATGCACTGAAAACAATTTATCATTGAGAAATGAGAAATGTTTTATGATGATGACAAAAGGAATTTTCTTGGGACATTTCATTTCTAGTGCAGGGATATAAGTTGACCCTAAGAAAATTGAGATTATATCTACACTGCCTATCCCTCAAAAACAAAAGGATGTGAGAATCTTTCTTGGACATGCATGTTATTACAAAAGATTCATCAAAGATTACAGTAAAATGGATGCACCTTTGTTTACTTTGTTGACAAAGGATATTGAATTTTAGTGGACTCCTATCTGTCAGTAGTCCTTTGACAAGTTCAAGACAACCTTGACTAATGCACCAGTTTTGAGAGGTCCAAATTGGACATTGCCATTTCACATTCACATTGATGCATCAGATTTTGAAATTGGAGTTGTCATGGGGAAAAAAGAGGGAAATAAGGAATATGCCATATATTATATCAACAAAAACTTGTAAGGAGCATAATTGAACTATACTGTGATAGAGAAAGAATTGCTTGCAGTTATCTACACCATTAACAAGTTTAGGCATTATATTACTAGTTATCAAGTATTCATACACACAAATCATACAACAATTATATACTTGATGAATAAGCTAGTAGTAGGTAGATGACTTGTAAGGTAGTTGTTGTTGCTACAAGAATTTGATAGAACCATAGTTGATAAACCAAGAAAAGCTAATGTGGTTGCCGATTTTCTGTCGAGATTTCCCACAACATTTGATGGAGTAGTTGATGATTCTTTCATTGATGAACATTTATTCGGTTTAACTATTCATAATCCATGGTATACTGATATAGTTAACTACTTGGTAACATGATAGGTTCCAGCTTACTTCTCTCCTAGAGAGAAAAAATATTTAGTTCATAAATTCTTTCCCTATTCTTGTATTTCTAGATTCTTATTCTACACTAGTCCAGACAACATTATGCAAATATGTATTAGGGAGGATGAAGTGTTTGACATATTGAAAGCCTGCCATGATGAACCTTGTGGTGGACATTTTGCAGCCAAGAGAACAACTTTTAAAATATTGACAACAAGATATTATTGGCCAACTCTTCATAAAGATTCTATTAAGTATACTATAAGTTGTGACAAATGCTAGAGAATGGGAAGACCTACTAGAAGTGATGAGATTCCACTACAACCTCAACTAGCTTTAACTCCTTTCAAAAAATAGGGGCTAGATTTTGTTGGTCCTATCTCACCTACTTCAAATAACAAAGAATATATACTTGTATGTATTGATTACTTAAGCAAATGGGTATAATTAAAGGCACTCCAATTTGCTAGAGATGGAAATGTTGTCAAATTCCTATATGAGGAAATATTCACTAGGTATGATGTTCCTAAGGAGATAGTGACTGATCAAGGGCCACAATTCACATCAAACCTCATAGCTCAGCTGGTTAAGGAATATTAGATAAGGCATAAGAAATCTACCCCATATCATCCTCAGGAAAATGGACAAGTTGAGGGTCACCAACAGGGAGATTGAGAACAAACTGACAAAAAAAATAATTCATAGAAGAGATTGGGTATCTAGATTGCTAGACATTGTTTGGGCATATAGAACTGCTTGGAAGAAAACCATAGGGTTTACCCCTTACGAGTTGGTTTATGGAAAAATAACAGTGTTACCCATTGAGTTTGAATACAAAACCCTACGTACAATAGTTGACCTAGGGATGGACTTAACATAATCTCAAAAAGAAAGGTCACAACATTTAAATTCCTTGGATGATATCGGATTACAAGCATTGCACCATATAGAGGTTATCTAGAAATAAATAATTAAATGGCATGACCAATACATAAAGATAAAAGAATTTGTTGTAGGTGACTGGGCGCTTCTGTATGATTCTAGGTATAAAGATTTTCTAGGAAAATTACAGTCACGATGGCTAGAACCTTATGAGATCAAGCAGGTATTTCCTAATGGTGCAATTCAACTACAAAATATTGGTCAAATTATCCCTTCTGGTAAATGGACACAGACTCAAACTATACAAGAAAACACTCGAGCATTATGATTTCATCTCATTTGATGGATGAATCTAGTGTACACAGTTTAGTTGATTTAGGATCTGGGATGCAAGATGATGTTCCAAAGGATTTTGTTCCACAAGATGATGTTCCCACAAGAAGCGAATTACCCACCACGTCTAGTAGTATAGAGGTTGAGTTACACAACTCCACCTCTGAGATTACCTAGGCCTAATTTTCTATGCTTTAAATCACATGCACACACTGCACAATATCTGTAATGAAAATGTTCTCACTTCAGTGGGACCTATACTTTTGATTTCTTGGGACCTAATCACATGGGACTTGACATTCACATTTCAATCAGGCCCTATGCTTCATGTACCCAGGTAGCAATACTCATTGCATGCATGCTACACTTACTTGGAAGATTCAAATTATTTTCTTGTGAATTATTCTAATACACACATTGGTTCTTTACTCTCTAGTAAAGTGCATGTTGACCATACAACTGCTACTTTTCATCAAATCCTATGCAATCAATGCAAATCACATCACCTATACACCGTACTATGTACCTTTTTCAATTCATTACTGGGCCGAGTATTACTTTGCATTTCGCACGTATAAAAGGTAACTTTAAGTAATTAAATCTTGCTTTCTTTTCACATCCATTATTATTCATTGTTTAAAATATGCATGCAAATTTAATCATCATTTATTTTCATCATTATCCTATCACCCTAACCCAATTTTGCATGAAGTGTGGTCACTTCAATTTAAGTTGGGGGGAGGGATATCATTGTTATAATTTTTGCTATCAATTTTTTTTATTTTTCCACCCAAGTTTGTTAGATTGCATTAATACCATCCTTATAAAATTAGAAAAAATTCTCTGTGTTTCCGATAAATGTGATTTCTTCCCTAAGATGAGCTAATGAATAGAATTTGAATGCTTTATTGAATTGAGATAGAAGGATTGTGAGTATTGGGTACATAAAAGACATTTGGAGAAGCAACTAATTGATGGTTTTTAGGTGGTAAAGTTGAATTTGCAGAATTTGAACTTCTTAAGGTTACAAGAATTGACAAAATAATGGGATGTGATGTAATTCATAGAGAATTGTCTGCTCACAAAGAAATATTAGAGGTTATAATGGTTATACCTCTATTCACTAGAGTAAGGTGGCTGGACTATTTTTTGAAGTTGACAAAATATGATAATGAAATGGTTAGGGATTTTGCAGCCATGTTGAGGTATGATGAAGCAACAGTAAAGGGATTAGTGGTGGATGGCTCAGAGATGATAATTGCTCAAGTAACAGGGTTACCTCACACAAGCTTTGAGTACCTAGCTTGTGAAGATGTTGTAGCAGTGAGGGAAGCATTCCATGAATGAAGTGATAACTTCAATTTGATGTCACAAGGTACTAAAAGACTTTCCCTTCTGTTGTTTTGGGGGAAATGTGCTGCTTATATTATCAAATACCTTACTTGTGATGACCACCATAATCTGTTGTATACTGTTCATTTTAAGTTGTTGAACCATTTACGACATGATCAATTATTCAATATACCCAATTTTCTATACATGTTGAAAAGAATGGCCTCTGAATATCAGAGGAGGCAAGACGATACTACATTGTCTCACCATTGTCTGATAACCCTACTAGTTAAGAGGATTTTGAGAATTCAACATCCCCAAGTTGATTGGGAAGCTTTTAAAAATTGCAAAGAAATGATTGAATTGCTTAAGGAACCTGAAGTAGAAGATGAACCCTTATGTAACGCCCCGTTGTGTAAACCCCAAAGGACAACTAACTACACAACAATTTTTTTTTTTTTTAAACATAAAGTAAAAGTACAATGTTATCATTTGCAACTAACATAATTACAAATACATCCTAAACTCCTAAATCCCTTGGGGTACACGAAGAGACATTACGTTAACTACCCATTAACAAACTTAACTAATCCAACATTCATTTCCACAGACATGAGTTCTCATAAAAAAAGTAATAAACGCTAAGCATTAAAATAAGAATGAACCACATATGCTAAACAAGATTACATACCCAATAAAACTTGGAAATAATGAGAACTAATTTACTCAACATATCAACATCAAATATATATAATTACATCAGTGAATAATGTTTTGAATTACAAAGTGAGTTATAACAATACATCATGATACAAGCTAAATACCAATAACCATTTATCCAAGTTACAAGATACATTATCCCAACACATGGGCGAGTTACAATACAATTTATATGATATGAATAAAGTATAAATGTATACATCTGAAAGTACATAAATCTGGTACAAACTGTCACCACAATCTCTGCACTGAAGGTATGACTGCAGAATGGAAAACCCAACGGGGTGCGAAGCACATTCCACTCGACCACCCCCATGCTAGGAGTAGTTAAGAAAGGATTCCCGACCAAGACATCAAAATAACACATATGACTCAACACCAAACATGGAAAAGAATTCATACACAAAGGAAACGTGACAACAAATGACTCCAAGTCAAAACAATAAATTACTTCCAGAAAATTTCAATTAAAACGACTAAAGGGAAGGTTAGAGGAGAGTGTCATCACATGGCCTTCATGGATTATCCTGACATCCTATCACAAGGTGCCGCCTCCATCTATGGTTATCCTGACTGCCTATTTCAAGGCGCCGCCCCATAGGGTGACTCATGCGGAATCGTGTATTACTCATGGAAATGAGATCATGATTATGCCAACCACGGCCTTCTCGACCACCTTTAGTCTTTGGTAGCCCTAACAGGTGAGCGAGGTATCTATCATTATCTTTTAGTGTTTAACTACCCATCCCCTAATTAATTAGTTAGGTTTTCACTTCTTACACTAACTCTACCGTGGGTTATCCTGACAGCCCCTTTGTGCGCCGGCGCCCACATAGAGCCACTCTCCCTAGAATTCCCTAACATACAACAAACATAAGGGATTGAAATCTCAAGTTCACAAAACACAAGATAGAAATTCGCGAGGCAAAACCATCTCGCCATAATCTTATTTCTCAATAACTCAACAAAATGACGCAAATCAAAGTATACATACGATTGCACCCACAACGAAAGTGGAATTAACTACCCAAAATAAATATACCAAACTCCCTAACCTCTGGAAGTTTAACAACAACCCTATCTCTTATAATAAATTAACCAAATAAACGAACACTTATGTTGTTAACTCAACTCAAGAGTCTCAATAATGAACTCCATAAAATAAACCAACTGTTTACTCAAAATTAAGGAATTGATTAATAACATAAATCCATAGATCAAACAATCATCATTGCACACAAGAATTTTCTCTACAAAGTCAATCACTAATTTTCTCAATTAATTTCACTAATAAAAGACATATAAATAAATCTAATAAATCATTCACTTTTAATTTTTAACTAATAATAAAATATAAATATGTTTTAAATAATCATTGAGAATATAATTCTTCTCAATTAATCATCTATTCTGTATATATACACACACATATATATATAAATATATATATAAATATATATATATATATATATATATAAATTAATTTATACATATATATATATATATAAACTATATTTATATACATATATATAAATTAATTTTAATAACTCTAAATTTTTGAATTTAATGAGAATCCGAATTAAAAATATAATATAGAATTTATTTTGTTTTAAAACCAAAAGAAAGTGGCCCACTTGGGCTGCGTACCTCCCCATAGGGGAGGACGCAGCTCCCAAGGGACTGCGTACAGCAGTCCAAAGGACTGCTGACGCAACAGTGCTTTGACTGCTGTGCGCAGTCCTTTGAGGACTGCACAGGGGTGGGGGAGGTATGGTGGTACCGTCCCCTCCACCACCAAAATTTTTATATAAATATTTTTTTATTTAAAATTTATTTTAATTTAAAATTTTCTTCATTTTAATTCGATTTTTTTAAATTTGGACTGCTGTACACAGTCCCTTGGGAGCTGCGTCCTCCCCTATGGGGAGGTATGCAGCCCAAGTGGGCCACTTTCTTTTGGTTTTAAAACAAAATAAATTCTATATTATATTTTTAATTCGGATTCTCATTAAATTCAAAAATTTAGAGTTATTAAAATTAATTTATATATGTATATAAATATAGTTTATATATATATGTATAAATTAATTTATATATATATATTTATATATATATGTGTGTGTGTATATATAGAGAATAGATGATTAATTGAGAAGAATTATATTCTCAATGATTATTTAAAACATGTTTATATTTTATTATTAGTTAAAAATTAAAAGTGAATGATTTATTAGATTTATTTATGTCTTTTATTAGTGAAATTAATTGAGAAAATTAGTGATTGACTTTGTAGAGAAAATTCTTGTGTGCAATGATGATTGTTTGATCTATGGATTTATGTTATTAATCAATTCCTTAATTTTGAGTAAACAGTTGGTTTATTTTATGGAGTTCGTTATTGAGACTCTTGAGTTGAGTTAACAACATAAGTGTTCGTTTATTTGGTTAATTTATTATAAGAGATAAGGTTGTTGTTAAACTTCTAGAGGTTAGGGAGTTTGGTATATTTATTTTGGGTAGTTAATTCCACTTTCGTTGTGGGTGCAATCGTATGTATACTTTGATTTGCGTCATTTTGTTGAGTTATTGAGAAATAAGATTATGGCGAGATGGTTTTGACTTGCGAATTTCTATCTTGTGTTTTGTGAACTTGAGATTTCAATCCCTTATGTTTGTTGTATGTTAGGGAATTCTAGGGAGAGTGGCTCTATGTGGGCGCCGGCGCACAAAGGGGCTGTCAGGATAACCCACAGTAGAGTTAGTGTAAAAAGTGAAAACCTAATTAATTAATTAGGGCATGGGTAGTTAAACACTAAAAGATAATGATAGATACCTCGCTCACCTGTTAGGGCTACCAAAGACTAAAGGTGTTCGAGAAGGCCGTGGTTGGCATAATCATGATCTCGTTTCCACGAGTACTACACGATTCTGCATGAGTCACCCTATGGGGCGGCGCCTTGAAATAGGCAGTCAGGATAACCATAGATGGAGGCGGCACCTTGTGATAGGATGTCAGGATAATCCATGAAGGCCATGCGATGACACTCTCCTCTAGGCTTCCCTTTAGTCGTTTTAATTGAAATCCTCTGGAAGTAATTTATTGTTTTGACTTGGAGTCATTTGTTGTCATGTTTCCTTTGTGTATGAATTCTTTTCCATGTTTGGTGTTGAGTCATATGTGTTATTTTGACATCTTGGTCGGGAATCCTTTCTTAACTACTCCTAGCACGGGGGTGGTCGGGTGGAACGTGCTTCGCACCCCGTTGGGTTTTCCATTCTGCAGTCATACCTTCAGTGCAAAGATTGTGGTGATAGTTTGTACCAGATTTATGTACTTTCAGACGTATACATTTATACTTTATTCATATCATGTAAATTGTATTGTAACTCGCCCATGTGTTGGGATAATGTATCTTGTAACTTGGATAAATGGTTATTGGTATTTAGCTTGTATCATGATGTATTGTTATAACTCACTTTGTAATTCAAAACATTATTCACTGATGTAATTATATATATTTGATGTTGATATGTTGAGTAAATTAGTTCTCATTATTTCCAAGTTTTATTGGGTATGTAATCTTGTTTAGCATATGTGGTTCATTCTTATTTTAATGCTTAGCGTTTATTACTTTTTTTTATGAGAACTCATGTCCGTGGAAATGAATGTTGGATTAGTTAAGTTTGTTAATGGGTAGTTAACGTAATGTCTCTTCCTGTACCCCAAGGGATTTAGGAGTTTAGGATGTATTTGTAATTATGTTAGTTGCAAATGATAACATTGTACTTTTACTTTATGTTTAAAAAAATAAAAAATTGTTGTGTAGTTAGTTGTCCTTTGGGGTTTACACAACGGGGCGTTACAACTCCAATAAAAGAAAATTTAATAATTTTTTTTTAAAATCAATTTTATTCATTTATTTATATTTTATTTTATTTATTTATATTTTATTTTATTTATTTATATTTTTCTTTTATTAACATTATAGCTTAATAAACTATTTAATTAACTCAAAAATGCAAAAACAATAAAACATTTTAAAATATCAACAATGTAAAATTATTTTATTTAAACTATTCCTTTAATAGAGAATATAACTCAATTAACTAATCTGCAATTAACTTAAAACTCCATCAATTAAATATATAATTGCTCACACATACCCAACATTAATTAAATCACACATAATTAAAAATTACTTAAAAAAATTTAATTAAATCCCAAACTAAAATGTTAATCAACACGAACACATTTACAAACAAGGACAAATAGAAACAAAGGCAACAATGGACTCACAAAAGATGAACTTGGGACGGGAATTCTTTCCTAACCACTCCTTTTTCAACATCAATCCCGTTGAGTTTATTTTGTTGCTCGCCCTGTCCTGCCGAAGCAGGTGGAATCGAGACTCTGTACCTGCAATCCCTGCAAACAACAAGGTCGTGTACATGTCCATATATATATATATATAAATAATTAAAACATTACATTGTGAGAAGAATTTGCAGCGTAGCAGGGCACTCGTAAACGAGTGGTGCTACACTGTCTTCTCACCAAAACTTTACTAGCAATTATGATATCAATAATGAAATAACATTTCTAACTAATTAATCACATTGTAAAATAAATTACAAAATCACTACATCAAACTATATTACTGAATCAAATTAAACATCACAATCCAATGTAAACTTAATGTCATAAATTGAAATAACATAATCCTCAATCAATCTAACTATGCATCCACACACCACATAAGAGTAACAATAGTAGCAAAAGTATCAGCCACATGGGGGTATTACACCTTACCTGAGCCTGAACCAGAAGATGACTTGAGGTATGATGAATTTGAAAGAGAAGATTCCCATTTTGCACCAATTACTTCACATACCCATAGCCAAAGTGAGGGTGAGAGATATGATATACTAGTTGTAGAAATAGAGGAACCCTCATCCTCCAAAAATACTAGAGTTAGAAGAAGTACTGCATCAACATCCTCAAAAGGAAAAAGGAAGAGGAAAGGACTTGTTAGGAAGGAGAATGTTGTGAGGGAGGAGGATGAAGGAATGAAAAAGAGGAATAAAAGGGGGAAGGGGAGTAAAGTTACACAAAAAACTACTACTCCCCACCGCTCAAGAAGAATAATAAGACATAAAGTTGAGAAGAAGGACCTAGAGGAATCGTTTCTGGAAGGAAAGATTGAGGAACAACAACATGATATTCCAATGATGATTGATACAGACACATATAGGGAAAGAGCTAACCTTGACAGTGTTCATACTGAAATCATTGATGTACCTACTAGGAGGAAAAGATATATATCATCATCTTCCTCTGATTCTGACTTAGAGGATGCTTTCATTTACAAGAAGACCAGAAGGAAAGTTTCAAGTGAATCTTAAGGAAATTTTTCATGCCATAGGTAATATTAGTGACAGTTTGAATTTCAAAGAAGAAGAGGAGTTGTTAGAGGACAAAAACATAATAAAGGAACTTTAGGAATCCCTTGACAGGATAAAGCAATTGGAAGAACAAGTACAAGGGTATGAGAAAAAAGACAAGGAAAAAGAAATGAGAATCAAGGAGCGGGAAGAAAAAGTACAGACCTATGGCCATGGAAATAAATTGGACCTATTGGCACAGATGGATGAAGGTAAAATGGAGATTGAAACTAATTTGAATTTACAACCCCCTATTACAAAAACACCAGGATACCATACTACCTCATATTTGGGCTTTGAATTGATGAAAATTACTACTTATTTCAAATAAGAAAAAGAAAAATGGGAAAAAGAAAAGAAAATCTTGAATGAAACTAAGAATTTGGAATTGAAAAGACTAGAGGAGAAATCGACAGAGGTAGTTGATAGAGCTATCTAGATAATTGAATGTAGACCTTCGTCTAGGGTTTATGCATTATTTTTAAAGGAGAAATTTCTCAGTTTTCAGTTGAATAAGTTTATTAATGACCAATCTTTTGCTTTAGATAAGAGACATAGTTTTCTCACTTTCTTCAATAAAATCAATTTGGAGGAGCAAGACTAGTTATGCGAATATTATTTGCATAACTATGTGTTGGAAGAAGATATTGAGTGGAATGATTTGATTTATGTTGGGGATTTGCAAGTGAGAGATCTTGCATCTTACTTTAGAAATGAGTAGCTCTGTGGGGAGATAATGGAGAAGTATGAAGAAAAGGAGAAGACAATGATACTGTAGATTAGAAAGAAAATAATAAACCCTAACATAGTTGTTTCTCAATGGTTGAGACTCCTTTCTCATAGGGGGCCAGGGAAAACAATTATAGACTTTATGCTAAGGGATTATAGAAGGATTCAACAGTTGGAAGTGACCACTCTTCAAAGCTGCTTGGTATATGTAAGGAATAGATGGGACAGTATGACTCCAGAGTTGCAAAGGAAGGAGCCTCACTCCCTCTATGATCATGTTTGAGAGGTTACACAAGTACATTGGGCTCTCATGAGTAAGGGAAGTGGAGTAGCTTCCACTGACCTACCACCATCCTATCCTACTTCACCCAATTCCACATTAGACTGGGTGGTTTACTGATGAGGACATGGATGCAGAATTGGACAAGATGAACAGGATTGCATGCTACAATGGTTTCTACTTCAAATAGGGGTAGGGAGTCAATGCAATCATGGATCTTAGGAAAATTTCCTCTTTTTTATAATCTTTTCCCCTAGGTGATCTATTTTGATATTTTTGCTTGAGGACAAGAAAAATGACAAGTTGGGGGGAATGATGAGTCTCGTTATTAATATCTTTTTATTGCTTTTTATACACTTTTAAGACAATTTACATATGTTTTTGAATTATCTCTTAGAAAATATCTCCATAGTATGTTATCCTATTATGCATACCTTGCCACCTTGAACCCATTTTGTTGTAATGAAATATGGTGAAATCATTCATATAATTGCATGGATTAAATATGAATATATATGTATGTGAATGGATGTTGTGGTTTAATTATGGTAGTTAGCTGCATATGTGTGTTGGATGGATTAATCTCTTTTGCAACTTAGCACATCGTGGAAAGGAAGGTGTATTTGTAGCAAGTACCAAGTAGCAGAGCAGGGGATTAATGAGTTTGAGCTGATCAAAGTGACGGGAACTATGGAGCTGAATGTGGTCATTATAGAAGAAATAAATGTTGGAAGATATATGTTCTTGAATGCTGGACGCTTATCCATGTGTTTCACATGTAAGCTATCCTTATTTGAATAGGTCTCTTTTCCAGTTAGTTTTCTAGTTAGATGAATAATTCAAATCATTATTCCACTTCCTCATATCTAGGAGTGAAATTTATGATTGTTGTTAGTTAGTTAGTTGGCAGTTCGAATAAGACTCTCCCCATTTTGTATAAAGTTGGGTGATGAGTTCATAGATTAGTTAACTGATTTTGTTACAAATTTCTAGCAGTTATTAGTTTTCCAGTTTTTTAGTTATCCAAAGACATGTTGTTACAATGAAGTTATGAAAGAAAATCTAAAGAAGGATTTTGTCTGATATCTAGTGTTGTGCAATGAATGGTGTTAAATGATTCATGGATGCATGAGAATCTGAATTAGATATGGTTTTTAGTTAAGTGACGTATTCTTCTAAGCTGGCCACTTAGGTACTATTCGTCACTTCATTTATCTTTCAATTATTTATGTGTTTTTATAACTCTATTTTATTTATCTTACATGAACATTACAAGTAAATGGTGTATGGTTAGTTAAGTTGTGAATGTTCATGAACAAAGATATGACATAGTTCTTTGGAGATTAGGATTGATTATTTTATCCTTTTAAATAGTTTCAGATTTATTTTGCATTCGCATATTTTTAACAGTCACCTACAACTTATGCTGCAAGTACTAGTAGCCATTGGGTTTTGTTAGTAGTTTCACTATTTTTACAATTTTGTTAATTCCAGTAGGGTAGAATAGCTTCAATAAGTTTGAGTAGAGTAATTTAGGTTAGCACAAGCCTATGAAGACACATACAGTGGAGTACCATCATAAGTATGCATACCTTGGTTGATTATTTAATGTAGGCTTGCAATGTCAAGAGGACTGTTCAGCTTGGCACACCCCTGAATTGTGTAAAATTTACCAAGTCCATAACACATTAGTTTTCCTCTACACCACCACAAACCCTAAAGTAGATAAGAGGGTTACAAGGAAGATTTTCGTCCATCAGAAGGTTCATAGCGCAACTATCAGATAAAATCCATGCTTTTTCACATCTTCTCCATAAAGGAATAACTTACAAGTGGGATGATAAGTGTGATAAAGCTTTCCAGTAGATCAAGGACTATCTATTAACATATCCAATTCTCATGCCACCAATACAAAACAAACCACTGATCTTATATATCTCCACAACATCAGCACTAGGATCTCTTTTGGCACAACATGATGAAAAATGAAAGGAAAGGGCTATCTATTACATCAATATGACATTGGTGGGCTATGAAATGAACTATTCACCCATTAAGAAAGCATGATTAGTAGTATTTTTTACTTCACAAAAGTTCAGACACTACATGTTGTCACATCAAATCAAACTTATTGCAAAGATCAACCCATTGAAATACCTGTTATCTAAAGAAAATCTCATTGGGTGAATGGCCAAATGGGTGATGATCTTAACCAAATTTGACATAGAGTATGTGGAGTGCAAGGAAATAAAAGGACAAGCGATCGCAAACCAACTAGTAGAGGCACCTACTTATGTGGAGAACCCATTAATATTTGAGTTCCCTGATGAATCAATGTTCCTTATCAATCTCACAGCTCAGTGGAAGATGTACTTTGATGGACTGTTCACCCAACATGGATCAGGAGTGGGTATTATTTTCATCACCCCTCAAGGTGATTGCATTCCAAATTCATACAGGCTATCATTTTCATGTACGAACAACATTGCTAAGTGTAGACGCGTAAAATGTACTAATTAACACTGTACATCTAATCTCGACCACTAACATCACTTCACCCTGAATCATCCTTCGGTCTAACCATTTAATCAAATACCTTTATTTGATTAAATTCATCAATGTTCCTCTCTTAATTGAATAAATCATTTATCTAATTAAGTCATCCTTTCTTGTTAATCAAATCAATCAGTCTGATCTAATTATCCCTATTTAATTAAATAATCAATTTTATTTGATTTAATCTAACTTCATCTACTTGGTTAAATAAAAACAAAAATCTTTATGTAATTAATCTTGAAACCATATTCTTCTCATATTTGATTTAAATCAATCCATAAATCTGAATCAATATGTCACATCATTCTAATCTCTCATTGAATTAATTAACCTTGATTAATTTAATCTCTTCTCATGTCCCATCCTCTAGCTTTTGCAACTTGCACATGAAAATAGATTTAATTCATTTATTAAATCTCTATTTTCTCTCACAAGGCATCTTTAAAGGAATATTCCTCAAATTTGAATTCAAAATCCAAGTGGACTTTGTCCTTCCAACAAGGCATTTACTCCACCTAGAAGGTCCTTTTTCTTTGAGCCAAGTGGCATTCAATGCACCTTCTTTCCCTCTTACATGTCATTTCAACAATTTCAAAATTCAAATATATGCATTTATTGACACATTCTTCAAAACTTGCACATCCTCCATCCACTCACATATTGACAAGTGGCACTTTGTCATTGGTTAATTCTTAGTCCCACATTGCTCTATTTTGGACATCTCCTCAACTTGAAATTCTATAAATAAGAGGCTAATCTCCTCATTTTATCATCCACAACTTGAGTAAAATTACTATACTCAAATTTATAGCAATCTTCATCCATCTTATTGAGTTTATAGCTAGGTTATGGAGATTTTGTTTTGGAACACTCACCAATCTTCAACAAAGTGGATCAAAATATTCATCAAATCATCACAGCTAGCATTGGAGTTGGGAAAGGGCCAATTTTCACATCAAATTGACACCAACTCCCTCAAGAGATCAAGAGTTTGCTTTGTTTTAGAATAGGATTTGATACTTTAGCTTTGTGTTTGTTGTGTTCTTCATGTTATTCCTTTTCTCTCACATTCAAATGGATTTCTTGAGGGATCTATATTCTAACATGCATTGAAGCTTACTAATGTGTTTTTTGTTGTGTTATTGTAGGTATAGGATCTAGGTACACATTTTGGCGCTAGAAGGAGGGCCCAATCTCATTTTCTAATCACGTTTTTGTCAAAAATTCCATGCTTTTTGGGTATACAGGAAAGTCCACCGCTAGCAAACTAGCGTCACTATTTAGCACCGCTGACATTCTAGCGTTGCTATATTCCATCGCTACAAACTCTAAACTATGATGCTCCTCTTTCTCACCCAGAATTTTGAATTTTAAACTGCACCGCTGATGCTTTTTGGCTCACTGGAATCTTTTCAAAATTCAAATTGCACCGCTGATGAAAATAGCGGCACCTTCATGCTCACTGGTCTGGTTGCAAAGCGACGTTGACTGGTAAGTGGCTCTATACAGCACCGCTGGTGACTTCAAACTGTGACACCTTTGTGGATTGCACCACTAGAGGGAAGTAAAATGTGAAAAGTTATTTCTAGCACATGTTTTTTTATCAAATTCTGGTTATTTGGCATGTTTTCTGATTTCTTGACCTTTGTTTTTGTAGAATCTAACTAATTTTCTTGTAGGATTGGATTGGTCAAGGGTGAAGAAAAAGATAAGCATGATGACCTCATTTCATGATACCAAGTGTTTTTAAACACTCTAGTGTTGTTCAACACTTTTAGAGGATTCACTATTCCTCTTAAGGAAAATTTGCTATCTTTCACACTTAGGACTTACTAGTTTTACTTTGGGCTCTAAAAAAGAACTTTCTAAATTCTTGTTACAAAGGGAGCTTAAAATTAACTTTAGGACACAAACTCACTAGATTTTGTTTGGGGCTAATAATTGAACAAGGAAAATTCCACATTTGATTTGGTACTTAAAAAAAGGTCATTTATTGCTTTGAGGGTTTTAAAAAGAACATGTGCTACTTTATTTTTGTGATTGCTTACTTAAACTAACATCATCAAAAAAAGGATGTATGCGCTTCTCTCATGCTTCACAACGATCTTGAGAATCAAAAGGCCTTTTTTGTGATCTTAGGTTGGGATAAATTAATTATCTCCACACTTCATTTCGGGGATTAAAATTGAACAAAACATAGTGCGAGTGTGAGTAAACCTATTGCATGTGTTCTCCCTTTGTTTCTAAATGAAGGTTGATCAAACTATGAATATGTTTGCTCGCTATTTTTTATCTTATAGGGCCTGCCTTGGGGAAAAAATACTCACCCAAGGGAACGACTCAACCGGTAACACTCTAAAGCCAAGAGTATTTCCAGCCGGGATATAAATGTGGGTATTGGAATAAATGCCAGTATCACATGGTTAACTCCGACGAGAAGGGAAACAATGGTCTCTCGCCATGTTGGGTCAACTCCTATGAACAAAAATTATAAATTAAAACCCTTGTTGTAGAAAGGCCAAAATCCCTATCTATTTGTTGGTGCAAGAATGGTCGTTCTGAAGCCGCCCCACACTTTTATGGTCTTTAGTAAAAATGGAAAGCATGCCATGGGAGTTTCATGGGTGTTGATGCTTGGATACCCCGTATAAGTGAGTGCCATCGAGGGGAGCTAGTGGGATCAAGCATCTAACCATTCGCTAAAGATAAGTGTAGTTGGACGTATCCAAGCGGGGACTCAACAAATATAGTCCTTCATATCCATAAGGTTGTGCTTATTCTTGGTTACAAAATTATTTTCTTGTTCGAAAACAATTGGAAACAAACATTTAACATCATCATCAAAATTTCAAACCCTTTAGGAGGAAAATACAATTGACCAATTTTATGTGTTATTTCTTTCCCTTTGGATTTTATCCTTAGAGGTTTCTATACACTTGGATTTACATCTCAATTTTCCTACTAAAGTTGAACAATAGGTAATCCTTACCTTAACTTCATCAAAATTCCACATAACATACTTTGTGGGATTCAAAGAAATTGAGACATTGGACATCTAGTTTGGAAATCTAATCAAAGAAGTGTTTGTGGTAAAACAAAATCACTAAGAAAAGATAACAAAATTAGCTCTCACACATGTGTTAATTCCTCATGATTTCCAAGAAAGTCAAAATCCCGAAACAAAAGTCCTTGAGCCAAAGTTCAAAATTTAGGAGTCACACTTGAAAGGTCATCAAGAAATACATTAGGAAGTGCAATCAAAAGCAACATATCAAAATAAGCAAAAAATTCACAAGGTTCTATAGACTCATTCCTTTGAACAATTTAGAAATGTATGCTTAGTTTGAACCACTTCTTAGTTATAGAGGTCCTTAGAAGTATCGTATGTTCTTCAATATCGAGGTCTAAGTAAACAAGTGTCCTTTTAGGTACATCCTAGGATCAAAATCAAACCTTCATCCATCTTTGAACATAAAAAAAAAAATCATCTCATCATCAACTCTTCAAAAATATTGGACAAATCCTTCATGTTAAAATTTGGGAAACTAATTTGAAACCAATCCAAAATCACCTTGTTTGATTGAATGTGTGTAGATGCATCCTTCTCCACATATTTGATCAAATTATCAAACCTTGTGAAAAAATTCATCCCTTGATAACATCCAACATCTTGGGATTTAGGAGTTCATTATCAAAATCATCTTGTTTGGATAGGAGTGTTTAGATGAATCCTTCTTCTCACACCTAGAAAAATTAGTATCTTGTGAATGATTTAACTCTAGGACAACATCCAACCTTTTAGAGTTCATGAGTCCACCAAAACCAAATCCAAAACAAATCAATTCTAAATCAAGTCCTAAAGTTTAACATACCCTTCAAGATTTTCTCAAGAGTTCCAATCATCCTTCAGACATCCATCTTACATCCATATCATTATCGCATCACGCCAAACTCTCAAAACTTTTCATTGACATTGCAAAAACATATGACAACTATCCCAATGATGCAAACCGCCACCATCACATCATCAACCACCCCGCTAACATCTCAAAAAATGGTCTCTCAAGGACCAACCACATCGACCGCACTATCCACCACTCAAAACCCAACCATCAACACAACAACACCTCTCACCCCAGAACAAGCACCATTCCAAATCCACCACCACCTCCACCACCACCAAGCTCTAATACATCAAATCAATACAACATTGCATTGCAAGCCGCTCAACAAGCTGCATATCAAAAGGCATTCCTGTAAGTACAAAAAAAAAAGCTATGTAACTAGCTGCTCATCAAGTCACACAACTAGCTACTCAGCAAGCCGCTCAAGCTAAGCAAGCTTCTCAAGCAGCCCAAGTTGCATTATAAGCACAACAAGCACAACAGGCTACTGAAGCCCAAATATTATTGTAACAACAACAACAAGCGGCACAAGCCCAGGCACAAGCACAAGCTCAAGAAAAAGTGGCACAAGCCCAAGCACAAGCTCAAGCACAAGCGACAAAAGCCCAAGCACAAGCTCAAGCTCAAGCTCAGGCACACGCCCAATATCAAGCACAACAAGCACAAGCACAAGTGCAGTATCTTGCACAAAAACAAGCAGCACAACAACAAGCATATCAAGCGGTAAAACAATACCAAGAGCAGAAAGAAGTAGCTCAATTAGAAACCCAACAAAAAGCATTGTTGGTGCAACAACAAGCACAATAGCAGGGTCAACAATAGGAAATCTTGGCACAGTAACAACAAGACCAACAACAAGCATTGTTTATACAATAGTAAGTGCAAGCATACATGGCTCAACAGAATGTGCATATACCATCAAACAAAACACCAAACAACCCACACATCCAACCAAAAATTGAACCACCTCAGAACACCTTCATCCCACCCCCTGATCCGCAAAAGGATGTGACATCACAAATTAGGTTGCTCTCGCAACAAGTGCTTGACCTTCAATTAGGGTGAACCACAAAAAAATCTAGTAACTTTTGTCCTTATCCATTCGATTGGAGCCTTGTAATGAAACCATTCCTAAAGGGATTTGAGATCCCCAAGTTTGAAAAGTACTATGGGATGGGAAACCTTGAAGATCACATCAGGCAATTCCAAGTTCATTGCATGGAAGTGACGTATGACAATACCTATCTGATGTGGCTATTTCCTAGGAGTTTGGCTAGCCATGCAATGGAATGGTTCTCTCGCCTACCTACTGGCATAAAGACATTCCAAGAAATCATAGACACATTCATCAAAAACTACGCATGTAATATCACCGTGGATGTTAGTCTAGAGGAACTTTCAACTCTGAAACAAGGTAAGAATGAATCATTTGCTTTGTTCCTACAATGCTGGCGATCCAAGGCCAATCGAAGCAAATGGGTCATGCCTGAGGAACAACAAGTGTGCACTATCATATCTAACCTTGACATAATCTTGGCATTCCATCTCAAGGTCCAAGGGATCACTACGTACAACCAGTTGATTTCCAAGGCCCTCAGCATCAAGCGAGCCCTTATGAAACAACCAAGAGGATCAACTGCATATCCTAAACAACAGAACAATTTCCCATCCACAAGTTACAACAACAAACCTCGCACATGGGTAAGGAACAAAAATATCACAAACGATGGTGTGGTTGATGCCAAGGTCGTAATTAGTGCTCCAAGGTAAAGCACCCAAACCTACCAACAACCACAAAACAATGATCGTAACAACACTCAAACCAATGCAGTATCACAACACCAACCAAACAACAATCAAGCAATGAACAACGTCAATGATCAAAGGGGACCACCGCAGTGGAACAAGAATTCCCCCAAACAGAACTACACTACTCTTGGGGAACCACTTGAAGTCATTATGAAGAAACTAATAAACAAAAACCTCATCAAGATTCCCACCTATGAGAACTACCAAGAACCAGATGTTAAACCTCCTTGGTTCAACGAAAATCAGCTCTTTGATTTCCACAAAATCAAAGGAAAAACCACTAATAGTTGCATGAGGTTAAAGAACTTAGTACAAGATCTCATTGATCAAAGAATCATAAATGTGGAATAGACAACAAGAAACCAGAACCTCAAAATATACACGAATCTGATGCCTAACCATAAAGGGAACAATAATATTGATAAGGGGAAAGGAACCTTCAAAAACATGAATCATGTGTATGAAATTGTCGTCACTTCCCTAGATGAACACTGTACAGTAATCACTATCAAAGGAGCTCAAGCTGATTGTGGAGTCACCACAAGAGGCGAAAAGTTACTATCATAGGATCATCTCAACCAAACAAAACTTTCATATCCAATTCAAGATCTGTTCCCAATGGTTACAATGTCCTTGATCAGTTAAAAATAATGCCAACACAAATCTCCATCATGGAGTTATTAAAAATCTCATCCGCCCACAAGAAAATCCTTGAGGAAGCATTAGCTTCATCCACCGTCCTCGTAGATCTTGATGCAGAACAATTCCAAGCTATGGTCAAAAACATCATTACCCCGAATCTCCTTACATTCTCTGACCAAGATTTTCCTACTCAACCATCTCATAACTGTGCACTCCATTTAGAGGTCCTAGTGCAAAAAAGTTAAGTCAAGCGAGTCTTGGTGGATGGAGGTGCAGGCTTGAATATTTTTTCCCTCAAGCTCATTAAGCAGTTAAAAATCTCAAAGGATTCCATCGACAAAGGAAAATGTATTACAATAAGAGCATATGATGATTAGGAAAGAGTGTCCCAAGGCACAATCAGAATCCCTATTCAAGTAGGGCCAGCTATCATGGAAACCACCTGCCAGGTCTTGGATCTTGACTTTCCTTATAACATTCTCCTAGGACGTCCATGGATCCATGCAATGCAAGCAGTAGCATCAACTTTCCATCAATGTGTCAAATTCACATATGAAGGACAAGAGGTCACCATCCATGGAGATCTTGAACCATTCTCCTACTACAAAAACCTTGAGGAAAAATACTAAAAAATACCTTAAGTACCTAAAAATGATGAAGGCCCATCAACACCATACATTGATCTAGCCACTCTCACATCCACTTCTGCAATAGAGACACCCGCAATTCACACCATCTCTGATATCAAACTCATCATCCAGGATAATGGTTGTGGAAATTATACAATTCCCAAGAATGTTTTTATTGTAGGAGAGTTACCACAATCTCTCAAATCAAGAGGACGTTCGCAATGAAACGAGACCTCAACATCCCAAACATCCACTGAAGACTATCCCAACTTCAGAAGTTGGGGAGATCTCAGTCGAGAAGTCATAGAGGAGGAACCATCTCATCTCCTATACCAAGATAATAGACCAACAACTGATCTACCAATGGATGACAGAAGCAAAGGTTTGCAAATGATGCTTGCAATAGGCTATGATAGAAACTAGAGACTTGGACAAAATGACAATGGGCTTATAATACGCCTCATTCCTGAGACACGAATGAGAAATCTTGGCCTCAAATGTACCCCTTTGAGGATAACCATACATGGATGAGGCCCCACAGTTAAAATAGTCAAGACTCCCCCTGAACCAATGCCAGCTGAACTTCGCTTAGCTATATCCACTGGCTGCGTCATAGATAATTTCACTTTTGAAATAATTGGCATTTGTAGCAGTAGTGATGAAGAGGATCCCATAACCAACCTACCTAGGCTCTTTGAGGATACCACCCTTCTCATGATTAGCACCTTATCCTTTGAATCAGACCATCAAATTCATGAAATCTACCTAGTTTACCCCCAACTCATCGGTTATGACCAACGAGGACCACCAATTCTTGACACATTCAAAAATGATGAGGAACTCTTAGAATTCATGGGACTATGGGATAAAATTCCATGTGGGGATCACAAAGCAGGATTCATCATTGAGCTAGATACACATGCATACTATGGGGGAACGATTGAATCCCTCAGTCGCAAAAATGAAAAATTGAGAATAATATGTAAGTCCTTGAGTGAAAACCACACTGTGGCACTCTCTGACCCGAAAAAGGTAAAAAGAAATGATGCATCTAGTGGTGAAAACCTCTTTGAGACACCTGAGGATGGGGGATTCAATCTTCCTTTCAGAGCTCTTCATCAAGAAAAATTAGTGGTCCTAGCAGAAAAATGCAATCCAGTTAATCTAGGAACAGAGGAGACCCCACACATCACATTCTATGCGGAGTCATTACTGTCAAAAGAACAAGAAATCCTAGCAGCCTTCTTGAGAGAGAGACAGGTAAACCTTGCATGGAGCTATGTAGACATGCCAGGGCTCAATCTAGAAATTGTAGTTCATCACCTAGTAGTATACTCTGAAGCAAAGCCCATTAGACAAAAGCTCAAGAAAATGCACCCTTAGATCGCCCTGCTAGTCAAAATGGAACTAAAAAAGCTATTGGATGTAGGATTCATTCGACCAATAGACTATCCAGAATGGGCGTCAAACCTGGTTCCTTTCTCAAAACCCGATGGGGGCATCATAATTTGCATAGATTTTAGGGACTTAAACAAAGCATGTCCAAAAGATGATTTCCCGTTGCCCAACATTGACATGATTGTAGACATGATGACGAGACACAAAATGATTTCCTTAATGGAAAGTTTCTTAGGATACAACTAGATAATGATTGCTAAAGAAGACCAACACAAAACGGCCTTCACTTGTCCATGTGGGACTTACTGCTGGAATATGATGCCATTCAGCTTGAAGAATGTAGGAGCAACATACCAAAGCGCCATGGCGTTAATCTTCCATGACATGATCCATAAAACTGTCAAAGATTATGTAGATGACATACTAGTCAAATCTAGAAAGAGGAAGGATCACATATCAACTTTGAGTACTATTTTTGATAGGCTGGAGGAATACAAGGTCTGATTAAATCCAAAGAAGTGCATCCTCGGCGTACAATCAGGAAAGTTGCTAGGATACATAGTGTCAATGAGAGGTATTGAGGTAGATCTAGCAAAATTAAAAGCAATCCTTGAGATGGAGGCACCCAAAACATTGAAACAATTAAGAGGTCTCCAAGGCAGGCTTCAGTCCATTTGAAGGTTCATAGCACAACTGGCAGATAAACAAAATCCATACTCTCACCTACTTCACAAGGGAGTAGCATACAAGTGGGATGACAAGTGTGCAGAAGCCTTCAATAAGATCAAAGAATATCTGCTTACACCACCGGTCCTCATGCCACTGATCCCAAGAAAGCCATTAATTCTTTATGTATCAACAACAACAACAGCCCTTGGAGCTCTTCTAGCTCAACACAACGAAAATGGAACAAAAGGGCCATCTATTATATCAGTAGAACAATGGTTGGGCATAAGTTAAACTACTCATTCATTGAAAAAGCATGTCTGGCGGTAGTGTTTGCTTCACAGAAATTCAGACATTACATGTTGAAACACAAAATAAAACTCATCACCAAAATTGATCCCCTCAAGTACTTATTATCAAAGGCAATGCTAACTGGAAGAATGGCCAAATGGGTCATGATACTATCAGAGTATGATATTGAATATGTGGATCAAAAAGAAATTAAAGGCCAAGTCATTGCAGATCAGCTTGTAGAAGCACCAATCTATTCAGAGAATCCTCTCATCTCAGAGTTTCCAGACAAATCCATCTTCAATATCAACATAGCCGACCACTAGAAACTTTACTTTGATGGCTCATACACGTAGCATGGATCAGGGGCCGGTGTCTTCTTTATCACCCCACAAGGGGTCTACATACCAATTTCCTATAAATTGGCATCCCCTGCACCAACAACATTGCATAATACGAGGCTTTAACCATAGGTCTCAAAATAGCACTGCAGTGGCACATCATGGCCCTCAAAGTATACGGAGACTCCCAGCTAATAATAAATCAAGTGAATGGTGAATACTAGACTAAGGATGATAAAATCACTCCATACAATAAACTGGTAGAGACTCTCAAGGAATCCTTTATCGAGATCACATTCAAGAAAATTCCTAGAGAAAACAATAGAGCTGTAGATGCCATGGAAATGATTGGATCCCTACTGGAAATCCCTAGCAACATTCTAAAACATGAATTCTTGGTAGAGCAGCTTCTAGTACCCACATTCGAGGTACCAAAGTTAGAATTTGTGTGCAAAACCGTTGGTCCCAGTGATCCCTGGTACCATGACATTTATACTTACCTACGAATAGGTGTCTTACCTGCTAGCTTACCCTCAAGCTTAAAAAGAACTTTTATTAAAAATTCCTCTAGGTTTGTCATCCTAGGAAATACCTTATACCGTAGAAGCATAGAAGGAACCTTATTGCGTTGCCTTAATATTGATGAAGCTTTGATTGCTTTAACTGAGGTGCACAATGGGATTTGTGGTTCACACTCAAGTGGAATGACCTTGGCCAAGAAATTGCTGAGGATGGGGTATTATTGGCCCACTATGGAGAAAGAGGCACATGACTATGTCAAAAGGTGCCTACAATGTCAGTAGCATGGGGACCTCATCCATGCTCCAGCTCAAGAGCTCCATCCTATTGTTACACCATGGCCCTTCTCACAGTGGGGGCTTGATCTTATCAGAAAAATCACTCCCACTTCAACTAATGACCACAAGTTCATCATAACCACCACTAAGTACTTTACCAAGTGGGTGGAAGCCATACCCATGACCTACATAATGAGAAAGCAGATATCAAAGTTCATCTTGAACTATCTCATTTTCCACTATGGTTTTTGACAAGCCATTATCTTAGATAATGGGACACCATTTAAGAATTAGGATGTCTGTGACTTGTGTGAAAAATTGAAAATCCAATATCGCTTCTCCACCCCATACTATCCCCAAGGCAATGGCCAAGTAGAAGCCACAAATAAAACCATTTTAAAGATCCTCAAGAAAACTGTCAATGACGCAGGTCGTGACTGGCATTTGCAGCTCAATCCTGCCCTCAGGGCCTATCAAACCAGCATCCGCACACCCACCGATGCCACCCCCTTCTCCCTGGTCTACGGATTAGAAGCAGTACTCCCCATTGAGATCGAGCTCCCATCAGTAAGAATATCACTACAAAACCTCATCACGGATGAAGAATATCGAGTATCAAGACTGAATGAGCTGGAGCTACTGGATGAGTGGCATATAGATGCTTTAAATCATTTTCAAGTCTATCAGAATAGACTCAAGAGGAGCTATAACAAGAAAATCAGAAGCAAGACTTTCCAAGTTGGAGAACTGGTGCTAAAGGAGAATCAAAAGAACGCCCCAAATCCAAACATCAGAGGAAAATTTGAACCTAATTGGTTGGAACCATTTTTTATCACATCAAGCTATAAGTCTAAAGCGTATCAGTTATCAAAACCCGAAGGGGAACCTCTGCAAGAGCCCATGAACAACTCTTATCTGAAATTTTTTTATGCCTAATCTTTCAAGGTATAGAACCCAAAAAACCCAAAAAATCAAAAAATGTCCTAAAAAATAGTTACCTTGGCGAAAACCTGGCAAATAGGCATCTTGGTGACAACAAAAAAATTAAAAAAGAAAAAAAAATAGAAAAAGGATAAAAAATAGTAAAGAGAAAAATCGTCCTCTAGTGAAAACCACTTCAGTGGCACTTTGGACAAGTACCTTGGTGAAAACCTGGCAAATAGGCACCTTGTGTAAATAAGAACTTTCCATCCACCAGGATCTTTACGTCTTGCTCTACATCATCCATCCATTATGTTTCCATCATCCATCACATTCATATCTCCATCCAGCACCCATCCATTTGACATCCACATCATAGCTTGGTCTTGTGTTCATATCATGATTCCTCCTAGTACTACTCAGCCCATTCCCAAGGTCAGTTTGTCTTGCCTTTATCAGAGTAGTCTATTGCATCACATTGGGGGCATGTTCTTATTAGATCAGATTCATGTATATTCTTCAAGTCCTAAAATCTCAGAAAATCCAAAAACATAAGAAAATCCAAAAAATCCAAAACATCAAAAAATCACTAAAAACCCAAAAACATTTAAAACATATCAAAATCCCAAAATAGGTAAAAAAGTCAGTCAAAAAGTAAAAAACAGAGTCATCTTTTCAAACTACGGGTCTTTGAGCCTTGAACATAGGCAAGGTTGATCTTTGATCATCCCCTGAGACACTTAGGTTAGTCCTTTAGGAGTCTGTCATAATAAACTCACATTTCATCATGTATATCTTCATCTGTGAATCAGTCAAGTCATTAGTCAAACTACGTGGTCTCTGCATGTATGACGTAGGCAAGGCTAATATGTTGATCAACCCCTGAGGCCCCTAAGATAGGTCCTTAGGTTAGTCTCTTGGTCAAAATCTCATAAAACCCCCAAAAAAATTGAAAATCGAAAATCAAAACATTTGGAAAATCTAAAAAAATACCCAAAAATAGCCTCAAACATTTCAAAAAACTCCAAAAAATCCAAATATTTGAAAGAAAAATCCATCCGTCCCATTTTTCTTTCACCCGGAATAAACATCATTCATAATAAATGATCGTCATCCTCAACCTTTGGTAAAACAATTGGAAACAAGTCTAGCAGGTTTAAAAAAGTGAAAACTCAAAAAGTCAAAATCTCAAAGTCTAGGTTAGTGTGTAAACAAGTTGGTCAAATCTTTGTGTCAAAATCCTATCATCGAATCAGTCCCATATCAACTCATCTGATATCGTCATGTCCTAGGATGCATCCTTCCTACAATGGACATCAACATTAGGCATCATCGTAGTTTAGTCTCGACTAGAGGTATTGAAGAACATTGACTTGTTTATGTACTTGATCTTTTCTTTTGATTTATCTTATTTTACTCATTCCAAGGACCTCTCAATGATGTCCCCAACGAAGGGATTTAGAGAGATAGGAATGGGGAAATGATCATGATATTTTTATCTGTTGTTCTTGTTGGACATTCTTGCAATATAACCTCAGTGAATACTTTCTTTATTTAGGTATGTATAGAGGGTGTTTTAGATATTTTGTTGACCACATAGGAGGGATTTCCTTTCTATGTTTTGTTCTGAGAAGTTTGAAGTACCTGAAGGGAATCCAAGTAAGGTTTCTGTATGCCAGGTGTGAACAAGAGTACTCCTATCTAATTGTCGTGTCAAAGTCCATCACACTAAATATAGAGTCATCCTGGTTCTTAATACCTTGATGCATCGTATTTATGTGTGTTATCAAACATAAGATAATTGAACCTTTGAAAACCCCAACTCCACGAAAGATGTTCATCATCATCATCAGCTTTTGTCTTGTTGAAATATATTCCTTCTTCCATTTCTTCTTGCTTTTTCATGCTAACAAGGTACTATGATAGTTAATCATTACCATCATCAAATCCTGCAACCACAAATCATCAACGCAAGGCATATAGGAACATTGATCATCTTAGATGGATATAATATAGAGTTGTTATTCTAAACATCTCATAATCATAACATTACATACACATTTGCATATAAATAATCCATCACATCATCCATGGCATAATCATATAACCACCATTGCATCACATCATAGATTAGGCATTTGCATCCATTTGCATAAAGCATCATCATATAAATATACATATCATCCATTATCCATCTATATCATATAGAAAATCTCACAAATCACCATATCACAATCATTTTTCATACATCTATCCATAATTATATAAAACATCTCATAAAATCATTCATTATAGAATTTCACATATACATTATAAGGTCATTTCTCACATATCATTTTGCATATACACCATAAATCATCTCCATATCATTTTGCATAACATATCACATCATATAACATCACATCATAACATTGTCACAAGTGCATATCACACATGGAAAATCACATACATTCATCAATGCATAGCTGCATATCATGATCACTACAATCACATCATTATTACCATCATAACAAAAAAGGAAATTTAAAAAGAAATCATAGCATAAATCATCACATTTACATCAACATACATAAAGTCATCATATAGATTGCATCATCATATAAACATACATATCATCTATCATCCATCCATATTGCATATCATATAAATCCATGTCATCATTCATTAGAAGCATAATATAGATCTGTTAGTCACATAACTATCACATAATGCATATACACCATCAGAAAGAAATGCATACATCGCATAACACCATAACATTATTGCATAGCATATAGAAATAGAACCATCCATAAATGCATAATAAATAAATGGTACACAACACATCATATCAATGCCATCATCTCATCTATATCAACAGGTAACCATCATAGTACAAAAATAATCAGATCACTGTACATGTGTATGTCAATAAGTACAAAAAGGCCCAACGAGCTATCAAAAATGAGTCCATATGACACAAAAGAATATTATCTCTATCAAAATGAGGTCTAACCCTCCTATCTGCTGCCCTCACCTCTGTCACCATGACCCTTTGTCAGTCTGTGGCTGGTCTGCTGTGAGTAATCTGGTGCCCAAGTTGCTCTGGGTATGGCCTAATGATAATGCAACTGATAATAGTCTACGTCCCGGATGGCCTCCCTGTAAGAACAAAGAGGAACTATGCTCTGAGAGGAGGAGGTCGCCATGCTCTCTAACTACTATCTCTAAACCATCTTTGTAGCCACTTGTAGCTCTGTAGCCTACCTCTGTAGCACTGCCTGGTCCCTCTCTGCATGGGCCTGATCTCTCTCTGTTGTCAAGGCCTAGACTTGGGCCTACAACTGTGCTATCAACCTGTCCCTCAGATCCAGTTGACCCGCTAGCTATCCTGACGGAGGCTGGATGTGAGGCTAGTCCTCACCCCTAGCTCATGGTGGTGTGGCAGCCCAAACCTTCTTCCCATCGTGTCCACCCTCTGGCCCCTGGTCTCAATCCTGCATCTATACATCAGCACGAGGCTGATCCATCTGAACCTGTCCCAACTGAGCCTGTCCCGGTTGGACCTGTGGTAGGTTGATCCTATACTAGTTGTCCTCCTGGAGGACCACCACCCCCTCGTCCTCGGCCTTCTCCCCTACCCCTAGCTCTCCATCGAATGAAGGGTACACCTAGAACTGTCAAATGCAGAGGTGATCGAAATCAATCTCTATATGCCTGGGTAACTCTTGGATCTGCAACCCCCTAATCGTATGCCCATGGCTTGGCCACCAACTTCTTGAAACTGTCAACTACCTCATGGGAAGGAATGTATCACCCCTAGGAACCCTGTGACATTGTACGAGCAAAAATGGACACATAACCATCATTTGGCCTATTCTGTACCTCCCCAAACTGACGTTGAACTCGTCTAGGCAGATATCGCTTGATTGTGGTATGCTCCCACCCTTGCATAAGCAGATCCTGGCGGGCAAAGAATAACTATTGTAAATCGTCGATCCATCTCGGATGACCAAGGTAGGGATGCCATGTAAACACTATCATCTCGTCGATAACCCTCCTCCAGTGAGGGATCCCATGCTCGCCTGTGTGTGTGAAGGACACACCGCCCTTGTAGTGCCAAACCACTAGATCATCTATTTTGACTGGCACTGGAAGAATCCGTGGTCGAAGAACGAAGATGTGCTCCCATGCCCACACGTGAAGAAGCATGACACTTGCACCAAGTGCCCGACCGTCCAAGTATGCATACTCGTGTAAATCCCTGTAAAGGGAGGCAAGAAGAACGAAACCCCACACAAAATGGACTAGCCTGTTGTGAACCATCTGCTCCCAACAAAGGCCCCAGCCAAGAATGAAATACTAACTTTGTCGATCCAGAGCAACAAGACCTGAAATAATAGCGGCTATCACTAGACGAAATGGTGACGTAAGCAACCGATGACGCTCTAGCTCTATCTGGCCCTCGCAAAACATGATCTCATCTATGACCAAGACTGCATGGCAGGCATCCCATCCGACATTCATATCATGAATAACTTGCCAACCATGTATCAACAATCTAAGGATGTGCCACATGTCCTCTAAGGTAATAGTGGCCTCGCCGGTGGGAAGATGAAATGACGATGTCTCACTGTTCCATCTCTTGGCAAGCGCAGACATCATGCCAAGGTGGGTCCGCACAGGCGTTGCATAAGCAATTTACCATAGCCCCATCTCTTGCAGTCGATCCTACTCCCTATCAGTCAGATCATGTAGGTAACCAAATATCTCCCACAATCTGTGCTCGTGAGAATAGAGCTCCGTCACCCCCTCCTGCATTAGGAAGGATCACCGTGTTAAAATCATCAAGAAATTTTATCCCGAGCATTCAAAAAACTAGTCCAGTGTTGCAAATTGTGAAGGCGTCACAGTTTGAAATTTGCAAATAGCGACACTGGGGTCTCAAAATCCCAAACTGCACCGTGGCGGTGCACTTTTCTTAAACACCTCGAACCCTAATTCTAAATTCCACCATAGTGTCAGAGTTTGAAAGTCCAACGCTCCATTTCACAAAGGTGTCGGAGTTTGAGGAATCTTTTCAAACTCCAAACTCCACCACGATGGTCCATCTTGCGACGACGGTTCAGTTTGGAGGACCGAGTGGTCCAGTTTGAAATTTTAGCGGCACTATATTGCACCGCTAAAAAAGACCTAGTTCTAAAAAGAAATAAATAAGCATGTAAAATGAAAAATGAAGCTCAAGTAAGGATCACATACCGGTGGACCGATGCCAAGAGGTCGTTGGTATGTCCGTACTCGGTCAAAGATATGCAATCGGAGCTGTCATTTTTCCATCTCGTTAGGGAATCAGAGCTCAAATCACAAAATCTCTTAAGGGTGAATGTGTTCAAATGAACTAGATGTGGCCCCTCGAGGCCTATTTAAGCCTAAAAATTAGGATTTTTTGACCCCGTTGAGCCATCCTGCTAGGGTTTTGGACCCCTGGTTCTATTTTTGTCCATTTGAGGGCCCCTTTTGCACCATTTTTTTGGCGTTTTACCTCATTTTTTGACTTCCCGGAGCCTTTCTAGACCTGTCAGGTACAGTGTCCTCTTTTTCATGAGATCACCCCAAAAATTAGAATTTTTGACCGATCTCTCAAGGGGGAAGTATGCTACCATAGTTTCCTTTGTCAAGGTAGTAGTGAGCCTTTTGATCGAGACTGTTTATTCTTTGAACCAGCGCAGCGAGTGCACTACTTCAAAGATGGGAAAAATGTAGACGCGTAAAATGTAATAATTAACACTGCACATCTGATCCCGACCACTAACATTGCTTCATCCTGAATCATCCTTTGGTCTAACCATTTAATCAAATACCTTTACTTGATTAAATTCATCAATGTTCCTCTCTTAATTGAATAAATCATTTATCTAATTAAGTCATCCTTTCTCGTTAATCAAATCAACCAGTCTGATCTAATTATCCCTATTTAATTAAATAATCAATTTTATTTGATTAAATCTCTAAGGTTTATCCATTAAATTAAATAAATTAAAACCTTATTTTATTTAATCTAACTTCATCTCCTTGGTTAAATAAAAACAAAAATCTTTATTTAATTAATCTTGAAACCATATTCTTCTCATATTTGATTTAAATCAATCCATAAATCTGAATCAATGTCACATCATTCTAATCTCTCATTAAATTAATTAACCTTGATTAATTTAATCTCTTCTCATGTCCCATCCTCTAGCTTTTGCAATTTTCACATAAAAATAGATTTAATTCATTTATTAAATCTCTATTTTCTCTCACAAGGCATCTTTAAAGGAATATTCCTCAAATTTGAATTCAAAATCCAAGTGGACTTTGTCCTTCCAACAAGAATTTACTCCACCTGGAAGGTCCTTTTTCCTTGACCCAAGTGGCATTCAATGCACCTTCTTTCCCTCTTACATGTCATTTCAACAATTTCAAAATTCAAATATATGCATTTATTGACACATTATTCAAAACTTGCATATCCTCCATCCACTCATATATTGACAAGTGGCACTTTGTCATTGGTTAATTCTTAGTCCCACATTGCTCTATTTTGGACATCTCCTCAACTTGAAATTCTATAAATAAGAGGCTAATCTCCTCATTTTATCATCCACAACTTGAGTAAACTTACTATACTCAAATTTATAGCAATCTTCATCCATCTTATTGAGTTTATAGCTAGGTTATGTAGATTTTGTTTTGGAGCACTCACCAATCTTCAACAAAGTGGATCACAATCTTCATCAAATCATCAAAGCTAGCATTGGAGTTGGGAAAGAGCCAATTTTCACATCAAATTGGCACCAAATCCCTTAAGAGATCAAGAGTTTGCTTTGTTTTAGAATAGGATTTGATACTTTAGCTTTATGTTTGTTGTTTCTTCATGTTATTCCTTTTTATCTCACATTCAAATGGATTTCTTGAGGGATCTATATTCTAACTTGCATTGAAGCTTAATAATGTGTTTTTTGTTGTGTTATTTTAGGTATAGGATCTAGGTACATAGTAATTACAAAGCCCTAATCATAATTCTAAGGATAACAGTTCAATGGGAAATACAAGAGATAAAAGTCTATGGAGACTCATAGTTGGTTATCAATCAAATGACAACTACCAAACCAAGGATGAAAAGCTCACTCCTTACAAGAAGATGGTGGAAAGTCTCAAAGACCTTTTCATTGATATAAATTTTGAGTAGATTCCTTGCATAAATAATAGAGTAGCAGATGCCATGGCATTAATTGGATTATTGTTAGACATGCCAAACAATGTCCTTCAATGTGAATTCTTGGTAGAAAAACTTCTCATATCAACTTTCGAAATCCCTAAATCTGAATTTTCATTTGTCATTGTTGGTGTTGGATCCCCATGCTATCATGACATATTCACATACCTCAACAGAGGAACCCTCCCATCCGATATTACCCGAAACCTTAAAAAGAATTTTTTTAAGAAAGCATCTTGATTCGTGATCCTAGGTGATACACTTTACTGTTGAAGCATCAAAGGAACATTACTACGATGTTTAAACCAAGAGGAATCCTTGACCTCTTTAACAAAATTACACGATGGAATATGTGGTTCCCATTCTAGTGGTATGACATTAGCTAAGAAACTATTGAGGAAAGGGTACTACTGGCCAACCATGGAAAGAGAAGCTCATCAGTATGTGCATAAATGTGTCTAATGTCAACAACATGGGGATCTGATTCATATTCTAGCTCAGGAATTGCAACTAATAATCACACCCTGGCCTTTCTCACAGTGGGGACGTGACATCATAGGAAAGATCACTCCAACCTCATCAAATGGCCACAAGTTTATCATAACAACCAATGAGTACTTTACCAAATGGGTCGAATCCATTCCTATGACCTACATAACGGGGAAGCAAATTGCCAAGTTTATCCTGAATTACCTAATCTTTTGTTACAGTGTTCCGCAAACCCTTATCTCAGATAACGAAACACCCTTCAATAATCAAGATGTAAAAGAGCTATGTCAAATATTCAACATCCAAAATTGATTCTCTACCTCGTATTATCCATATGGAAATGATCAAGTTGAGGCTACAAACAAGACCATTCTAAAAATCTTGAATAAAATGGTCAATGAAGTTGGTTGTGACTGGAATCTACAATTAAATCTCACTCTTTGGGCCTATCAAACCAATATCCGCACACCAATAGGTGCAACCCCTTTCTCCTTGGTCTATGGATTAGAATCCATTATGCCTATTGAGGTTGAGCTCCAATCATTGTGAGTGTCACTATAGAACCTAATCGCCGATGAAGAATACATAGCATATCGGTTGAATGAGCTAGAATTCTTGGATGAGTGTCGTCTTAATGCCCTAAATCACTTGCAAGTATATCAAAACTGATAGAAACAGAGTTATAAAAAAGAAGATAAAATATAGGTCTTTCCAGGTAGGGGATCTTGTTCTAAAGTAGAATCAAAAGAATCTACCAGAGGGTAAGTGCACCAAGATGGTTCCCAAAAAGGAGGCTTAAGTGGCCACTTTTTTTCTGAAATCAGGAAATACTGACCTTGGACATGAAATTGAGGATAGTTACACTCAAAATTTTGAGATGGAACAAAAACAAGGATCGAAGTGCTTCGAGTCTACTTTCTAAACTACTAATTTATTTTGAAAATGGTTGAGATTAAGGGGTTCAAAAGAGGGACGTACACAAATTGGTGCTATTTTTTTCAGAAAAACATAACATAGCAACTCTTGTATGACCTGAGAATGGTGAAATTTTTTGTAGTATTTTTAAAATAGCTATAGTCCAAAGTTAGCTAACAGTATCTAGTTGATGCATGATTTTTTTGATAATTTTTTAATGAATATTTGATTTTTTACTAATTTTTTAAGTGGGCACTTCTTGAAAAGCAGAATTTTGGCCGTGCTCCCCCTAATTTTTTTTGAAGGTAATTGATTTTTTTTTTAAAATTGTAGAATAGAGTCTTGTTTCTAAAAATGTAATTTATTTGAAATTTTGATGAACGGTTAATTTATAACGAAAAAAAACCAAACACTTCTTTTTGTCAAAAAAGAGACATACAAACAAAAGAAATTATGGATGAAAGGCTTAACATTGTTAAAAAGTGAAAAAAATTACATCCTTGGATAGCTAAGAGAGAACCTAACATTACCCATGTGTTTGCTTTTGTCAATATTGAACCAGATGCAATCCTGATGGTGAGCACGAACCCGATTATGTGAAAAAATTGTAGAATTTGCAAAAACACGTTTCTAGACATTGGGAATGCCCTCCAAGCCTTTGGGTTGGTATTCCAAGGAAAATACCAATGCTAAGGCTCAGGGATTCCCAAAGAAAAATATAACGCACTCGCTTTATAATGCGAGCACGTTATTTCCTAGTTTGACATTTTGCTTATCTGGGATAAATGCCAAGCAAGACATAACGCGCTCGTGTTATGTCTTCATTAATGTTATGTCTTCGTTAATGTGTATATCCTTGTATGTATGTATTCCTATATGTATTAGTGCATGTATATTATATGGATGTAGGATTTTATGTACATATGTATTATGCTTGTATGTATTTATGTATGTCTTTAGAGGGAGGGAGAATTTTAAGAGAGAGAGAGAGAGAGTTGTCTAGGTAGGGTG
>VDFB02000008.1:258658500-258729337 GCA_007258455.2 Sequoia sempervirens | reverse complement strand
ATGTAAATTGAAATTTAGTAATTTGCCTCATACCTCCCCTATCAGAGCCATCGAGGATTGTATAGCGGAGGAAACACCAATATCCATTGCCCTCGTAACGTTTGGCGGTGTTTCTGTCACCAACATATGAAAATAAAACAACAAATTATTCAATCACAAAAAAGTTACAATAGCGATCCATGTGATGACTTATAATGTATGAGATCTAATGAACAAAACTTTGAGTACAAGTATTAAACATACATATTTCTGATTATTAGTTATCGAATTTGAAGTAATACTTTGATTTTGAATGATCTATGTAATGCAACGTAAGGTCAACAATATGAATATAAACTACACAAATCTATTAAACTTAGAATTCATTACTTAAGTTCTCTTTAAATTCTATATTACCTCTGTGAACGTTTGATCAAATCTCACGGCATAGGAGGGTGTTTCCTTAGAAACCTCAAGTGCCTATTCAACATCAAAATCATATTAAAGCTCATTGATAAAACAATGCTATTAACACATGTAATAAATTTATAATTTTTACTAACTTTACATACCTTGATAGGTGTACTACAAAATAAGTATGTGTGGATGGCTGGTGTATCCGGTCTCTGCCTCTTGACCCTACAATTTTATTAAAATAATAAAACTAAATTAGTTAATCTTGCATTTCACAATCAAAATTTAATAAATTAAATTCAACATTGAACATGCTGAATTTTACCTGAGTGTCAATGCCATATACATCATGCAAAATGTTAGCCATCCTCTCCATCCTCGTAGATGCATATGGATCAGGCCGCATAGTAGCATATGGATCATGTGTAGGACCCTCCCGAGTGTCAATAGGGTCATACGAACAAGTCATCCTGCAAGATTAACACACATGGGTTTTGAAGGCCACCACGAAGACTCCCACTGGATGCTTGTACAATAGGGCTAGTGTGATGGATGACACTCTGGGTCAAATTTGTGATCACCTGCAATGTCTCTATGTCGGCACTCTCCTTCGCAACAGCAGGCATCACAATCTTCTCACGAGGCAGCCTAGTGAGAGGTTGTCTCCCTTGCCACGTAGGATCCAGCTGTGCACCGGGCCTATCCTGAGTTGACCCCCCCTCTCTCCCCTAGAACTCCCTCATATCAAAATAATTTTGGATTTGGTTCAATACAAACTCACTGTATAGTTTCCTAAGAAAATATTGGGGGACTTCACAATTATTGCATAGTGGGTAATCAAAGACCATATACCATCTTTCATAAAAATAGTTCTTAATCTCCTGGTGTTGGCACCAATGAATAGGAAACCTCTTTGCATTGAGGTTAAGATTTTGATTTGTTTTACGGTCAGTGAATAGAGAGCACAAATCACCTTTAGTAATTTTTAAATCTTTTACTTGTTTATATGATAATTTTTCTGCATAATATGCCCTAGCTGTCTGCCTCCTATCTTGCCATCCAGATATTTGTTGGGTGATTGCATCTACATTTTTTAACATGTCTTTCAATGAATTTTCTAGAAGCATTCTTTCTGTGGTTGAAGCATTTGGATCACTCAACCTACTGATAAGATCCTCAAGTTGTTTTCTATTGTTCTCAATTTCACTCCTCAAATTTTCTTGAGTGCCAAGAGGGAATTGAGAGAATGGTGGGGGAGGTTGATTTTGTTGAGGATTTACCTCCTCTTCTTGTTGAGAATTTGCAGGATTTCCTACAGATTTAAAAAAAAAATATCAAATCTAACCTAAAACAAACAAAATCAATTTCAAACTAACAAATTCAAAACAAATAGTAAACAATACTTATCTCCTACATCTCTTCGTTGTTGTGGTACCATATTTGTAGACAAAATCCAACTATTCTTGATGAAATTTGCATAAGTCATTTCTCCTAGAACGCGAGCGCAAAAATGAGGGTTTTTGGCTGCAGGCAGAGCTGAGAAACAGTGAAAAGAAAATGATACACATGTCACTTTTTTTTTCTTTTAAAAGCACATAACGTGTTGCATTATAACGCGAGCGCTTTATGTGTTTCCCCATTTTTTTCCCATTTGGCCACAAAAGTGTGACCAAATTTGTGCACCCGCCCTAGATCAAGAAAGTACCAGATAAAAAAAGTAAAGGAAAGTTTGAGCCTAACTAGTTGGGCCCCTTTGTCGTCATAGCTAGCTATGGATCAAGAGCATACCAATTGTCGACACCTAAAGGTGGAACCTTTTAGGAGCCAACTAACAACTTGCATCTTAAAAAGTTTAATGCCTAGTGTTGAAGGGTGTAAAATTTGAAAATACAAAAAAAGCAAAAAAATGAGAAAAATGGATTAGAAAAGTTAAGAAAAAAAAATCATCCTCTAGTGAGAACCACTTCGGTGGCACTTTGGGAAAGTACCATGGTGGAAACCTAGCAAAGAGGTGCCTCGCATAAATAAAGCACCTGCATATATTCTTTGGCTCTTTATCCTATCATTCTTTGCATCGCCACCCATCCATCACCTCATTCATCCTATTTATTCCACTATCCATCCACATGTTTATCATAGCTTGATGTTGTGAAGTATCATATCCCCTTTAGTACTACTTGGAATATTCCTAAGGATAGCTTGTCCTACCTATATCGAGGTAGTCTATTGTGTCACACTAGGGGGAAATTGTTATGGATCATATCTAGTTCTTGTATATCCTTGGATCATTGGAAATCACAATTTGAAAATCCCAAAAACGTTTGTAAAATTGTAAAGTTAAAATCCAAAACATCCAAAACCTATCAAAAACCCTAAAAGGTCGATAATCCAAAATCCAAAAGTGGTACCTTGTCGAACTACGTTGTCTCTGAGATTGAATGAAGGAAAGGCCATCATTGATGTGCCCTCGAGACACCCTAGGTCAGTCCTTTAGGAGTCCGCCATAATAAACTGACATCTCTCAACTGTTCATTTCTCATTGTTAATAAGTTGAATCAATCGAACTATGTGGTCTTTGCATATAACATAGGAAAGGCTTATCTTTGATCAACCCTCAAGGCCCCTAGGATAGGTCTTTTAGGTTAGGTTCTTGGTTGAAACTCAAAAAATACCAAAACATCTAATTATTAGAAAACACATAAAACATTTGCAAAATCTCTAGAAAATTCCAAAACATTTGAAAATAGAAAACACAAAAACACTGGAAAACTTGGAAAACCCTAAACAACCTCAAATAATTTAAAAACCAAAACATTCACATAAACTTTCAAAAAGACCAAAAATAGCCTCAAAACATTTTAAAAATACCAAAAATGTTGAAATATTCCATCAAATCCAAAACCACCCATCCCATCTCGCTTTCCCCCGCAATAAAATTTCATCCATAATAAATTAGTCGTAACCTTCAACCTTTGGAAAAAAAAATAGAAAAAAAGTATGGCAAGTTGTAAAGTGAGAACCCAAGTGTCAAAATATAAATTCTAAATCACAGGTAAATGTGTCAGTGAAGTTTATATCAATGACTTATCATAAATCTCATCATCATCCTAGCATCAAACAACCTCTGATCAACATGTCCTAGGATGTATCCTTCTTGCAATGGACATATTTTCTTATGATTTATCTTAATGACCTAGTCCAAGGACCTTTTCATGATATCTATCAAAATGATTTAGAGAGAAAGGAATGGGGCATCGATCGTTTTTCTTTTTTTTTTCTTGTGGGTATTCTTGTAAAATAATCTTGGCGCATACTTGCTTAGTTGTGTATGGGAAGTTTGTTTGGAGTACATTGCCAACTATTGTGTATGCTCTGGTCCAATATATTCTAAAATTCTAACTTACATTCCAATGATCTTTCCATATGTCAAGATGTGAACAAGAACTATCTTATCTATTTGCAGAGTCAAATTCCATTACACTAGATACAACGCCATCCTGGTTATCAATACCTTGATGCATGTCATGTCTATGTGTTATATCAAACAATAAGGAACAATGGAAAATACCAATCCCAAGATTTGAGAAAATAATCATCATGCATTTCTCATCACCATCTCTAATAAAGTCTTGGTGGATCATAGGCTTGTTGGATCTGTTGAAGCAATCATCAAAATCAATGGTCATTCATCTTGTTTCTTCTATCTTCTCTCTACTCTAACCTAGTATGATGACATTCAACAAAAACATCATCAATACATCCATATTGCATCCACAAAGCATCAACATGCATACATATCATAATCATAGTATATCATGAAAACATCCATCCAACATCATCATTATCATTTGAGTTGTGATGAATAATATAGATTTGTTATTCTAAAACATCTTAAATCGTTGCATCACATATCATAAACATACATTGCATTATCATTATCATAAGAATAACATCGACATTAACCATCCATACATTCATGTGCATACATCATCATAAAATTGCATAGAAAATACACAAAAAGAAATGCATCCATAACATCTGCATAACATATCATGAAAAGATAATGAAAAATCATATAAGATCGCATATCATTGCATATCACATAGGCATAAATAAAGTGCATCCATACATGATAAAATATAAAGCATGTCATATCTCACATCATATGCATTCATACCATCATAAGAATGAAATAAGACAAACACATCATATTGAATCTGTATCTGTATCATATATATAATAAAAAATGAATGTCATGGTACAATATCTGAATCAGTGTATGTATATCGATCATAAATACAATATCCATGAGGCTATCAAAAAGGAGCCCATGAATGTATACCTGTATAAAAGAATCGGGAAATAATCAAAAAGAATTTATACAATCAAGCTAGCCCTGATGGCCATTCCCCTCTCCAACATGTGTCTCTGGTTGATCCTCAACCCTAGACTATGCATCACTCCTCTATGAGTAGTCAAGTTGTCTGAATGCCTATGGAACATCTCTGTGATAATGCATCCTGCAATAGGTTGCCTTAGGCTTCCTTAGTCATAGCCTCTCCGTATAGCCTGGCAAATACAGTCCTATCCTGTGTAGTCATTGTCGTCACCTCCAACTATTGGAGGTGACTAATCTCCCGATCTCTCTTGGTAGTCATGACATATAGCTACTACCTTGCATGATCTCTCTCCATAGTAATAGCCAAAACTTGTTGTCGAGCCTAATCCCTCTTAGCAGTAACTACCAAAATATGTTGTCGGGCCTAATCCCACTCACCTGTAATGACCTGTACCTACTGAATCTACAAATCTTAGGGATTTGGTGGTGGTGGCTGAACTAGCTGCTACTGCACTAGCTACTACTAATGAGGAGGATATTGTGGAGGTTATTGACCCACTGGAGGTGCCCCAAGAATCTACCCATCATGGCCATCCTGTCCCCTACCGCTGCCTCTACCCACTCCCCTCCCTCTCGGTCTCCCTCATGGAGGGGCACCCACTAGATCTGTTAACCAGTGAGGGGGTGTAAACCATACATCATATGTAGGTGTCATCTGAGCATTCACCTGACCTTGATCATAAGCCCATGGATGGGAAACCAATTTCCAAAATCCCTCCACCACCTCAGGAGCTGGAATCATAGGTCCCCATGTGGGTACCTCTTGAGTTGATTTGGAAAAGATGGCCCTGTATGCATCGTCTATCCTATCCTATTTCTTGCCAAAATTTCATGCCACCCTATTTGGCAAATACCTCTCTATAATTATGTTCTCTTGACCTTGCATATACCAGGTCTATCTAGCAAAGAAGAGCTACTACACATCATCATACCACGTTGGCCTTTGTAGCCAGGGTCACCATCTAAATACTATCATATCATCGATAACCTGATGCTAGTATAGAATCCCAAGTTGCTTGGTGTGTCATAAAGTAATGGCACCTCTATATCACCAAAAAATAGGATCAACCAGATCTACATTGACCATCTGAACGATCGGTCACAGCATGACAATATGCTCCCAAGCCTAAATGTGTAGTAAGGTAACCCCTATGTTGATAGCTCTGCCATCGAAGTAGACAAAGTCATGCATATCATGATACAATGAGGCCAACATCATTGGTCCCCATTCAAATAGTGTCCTCCTATAGAGCATTTGGTGCCATGCCAAGCCCCATCATGGGCTGAATCCTCTGCTTCGTCAGTTAGGAGCGTCCAAACCAGATATGATGGCTACAACAATCAATCGAAAGGTGGGCACTCGACCTCTATACATCTCAAGGTCGATCTGTGAAGTGAATAGAACAATGTCCTCAATCTCTATCACCTCATGGTAGGCATCGTATCTGGCATCAATGTTGTAAATCACACACTCGCCATGTATCGAAAAACATAGTATCTGCCATACATCCTCTAATGTCACTATCCCCTCGCCTATGGGAAGGTGGAATGATGAAATCTCACAGTGCCATCGCTTGTACAGTGCGATCATCATAGCCGAATGTGTCTGGATGATGGGCATGTATGCAATGTACCATAGGTTAATCTGCCCCAGGTGATCTTGGTGCAACTCGGATAAATCACCAAGTCTCTCCAAAACTATGGACCAGTGCTCATGAGACATCAAGGGTGGAATGACCTACACCCACGAAGTGCACAACATCAAAATTAATTTTTTTTTGACTTGTTTGGATTTTTTCAGCTCTAAAATGACAATAGCGTCCCTATTTATGATAGCATCACTATATTTCAAATTCCAAATTGTGATGCCCAAAGGCCTTCAAATTGCAAATCGCAAATCACGTCGCCAGAAACATATGTGTTGTGATTTAAACTTTGGAAACCCTAAACCTAATTCCCAAATCGAGAAGTGTGTCGCTATAAACATATGCGTCACAATTTTAATTTGGAAAACCTAATTCTAAATTATGAACTGCGTCGCAATACACATATGTGTCGCTAAAAATCATTTTAGCATCACTATATAGTGACGCTGCCAAATTTTAAAATTTAAAGGACAATAAATGCATCAAAAATTCAAATTTCAAATCAAGTTTCAAATCACATATCGGTGGTCCTACGCTTGGAAGCCTTTGGTACTCTTGAACTTGGTCATAAATGTGTCGTGGGATCTCTCATTGCGCCATTTCGTCAGAGGGTCAAAGTTGAATTTGCAAGAATTCCTTAAGGTGTGAATGCACAAATGAAATGAAAGTGACCCTTCTTAACCTATTTATGCTAGCAAATTAGGGCTTTTTCCCCTAATTTATTCTTAAAGCTACGGTTTATCATTATTTTCACCAATTTTTCCAATCAAAACCTTATTTTGCATCATTTTTTACATTTTTGGCATGTTTCTTGTATCCCATAGCCTTTTTGGACACTTGGGGCAGCTTTTCACCATTATTGAGAAATCAACCCAAAATTCAAAATTTTTGCCCGATTTCTCAAGGGGGTAGGGAATCAGCTTAATCCTTCCGTTGGGGCATCTAAAAATCAGATTTTTTTTATTTTTTGATTTAAGCAGCCTTTTTTAATCCAAAGAACATCAGTCTTTGAACCGAAGTAGTAGGTACCTCACTTCAAAGAGGGGCAAAATGTAGACACTAAAAAATGTCCTGAATGATATCATACACTCGAATCAGGTATACTAACATCATTTCCTCTCAAACCCATCATCTTTTTGCTTAATTGATTAAATTATCCTAGCTATTTAATTAATTGCATCATTTGCATCTATTAACCTAATTCATCAAATCGGGTTAATTCACCCCCTTTCACACTAACATTGCATCTTATTAAATTAAATAAATCAAAGTATTTAATTTAATTCCCTAAGTCTTTTTATTTAATTAAATAACCCTAAGTTATTTAATTAAATGTCATTTCACCTTTCCCCATTCATTAAATCATTTAATTTAATGAATGTCACTTTAATTCTTCTAAATCCCCTAATTGCATGATTAAAACCTTGTTTAAATTAGCAATTATCTAATTAATCTCTTTCCTCCCACTTGCAAGGGAATATTCTCATGGAATATTCCCTCCCCTTTTGTACAATTAAACTTTGTTTTAATTAGAAAAATATCCTTTTTCCTCACCCATGAATATTCCAAAGAATATTCTTTCTCCTCCAATCATTTAAGAAAAGGAATATTCTCACAAAACTTTAAATGTAAGATAGCTTGAAACCTCTTGTGGAAGTTAACTTTTGACCTCTTGTATAGGTCAAAAGTGTGCTTGTTTGGAAGGAATGAGAACCCTCAATTAAATCTCATCTTGCATTCTCATCTATTGATGAGAATCCATGATCCATGCCTCCCATTTCCTCCATCCTTGACCATTGATTAGCTTTTTCAATCTCAACCCTCCATTTCTCGTTTACTTTCCTATAAATAAAGCACTATTTGGAGACAAATGCATCCATCTTTCAATTTGAAAACTTATGCTATTGAAATCATTCACACTCACACTCATTTTAACTCACATTTAGCATATATTAGTTCATTTTTAGTTGCATAATAGCTTAGCTTCCATTAATGGCTTCCATGCATCCATTTAGCTAAATAGATAATTAGGGTTTGAATCTTTTAGTTTAATCTCATTTAGATTAGCTTAGAAATTGCATATATACATCTTTTAGCGTAAAATCATGGTAGATTAGCTCTTGCATCATGCTCAATTTAACATAAATCATGTTTCCATTCACATATCACAATAGTTTCATCGATTCTCTTCAATAGAATCAATTGAAACAAGCCGATTGATCACGGGATTGGGAAAGGGTTGTTGTTCCACATCAACACAACACCAATTCCAAAATGAGATAAGTTTTAAATGGGTTAGATTAGACATTTAAATTATTTCACATTTCATAATGTTTAGTTTAACTTTCATTTGAATGATCTTGTTTAATATTGAGCATTAGTGACATGAATATGCTTTGATTCTTCATGGATCAAGCATAATCGACCCATACTAATATCCTCGATTGATAGATATATCCTAGGAGTTTTCTTGATTGGACCCTAAAAACACACTTCTTAGGATTTAACCTAACCTTGTATTCTTCCAATCTCTTAAAAATCTTGTCTAGTAGTGCTAGATGACTATCTCATAATAAGGATTTTGCTAGTAGGTCATCAACATAATCTTCCATAAGGGTATGCGTGTAGTCATGAAATATGGTAGTAATGGCTCTCTAATATGTTGCTCCAAGGTTCTTAAGACCAAACGACTTTATATTCCAACAAAAAGTACCCCAAACACAAGTGAAGGATGTTTTATGTTGATCCTTAGAGGAAATTCTAATATGATTATACCCTGAAAAAATGTCCATAAGTGATAGAATCTCATATCCCACTATGAGGTCTATTATGGGGTAAAAGTACAAACCTGTGTCACACTTTATAAAGGAATTGATCAACATGAACAAAATTCTCAACTTCGACCACATAAAGTAGTCTTTATGTTTTGAATTTCAAAATGATGTAAACTAATAAAATGTAGAACTCTTGTTGAATTTTTTTCTCGTAATTTTTCAGATTTTTAAAAATAAAATTTGATATTTTTTATCAATTTAAAAGAAGATTTTGAACTACTAAAAATTTCAAGAAAAAAGTGACATTTAGTTGACATCAAGAAACACAGAAAAAAACTTCATTTTCTTCTAATTTTTTTTTCCAAATAGGTGACTTCAACATCTAGGGGATGGAATTTTTTTTTAAAATTTTGATCTACGTAATAAATTTTTTAAGTCAAACTTACCAGAATTTGATATTTTAATTTAACGTCAACTATTGTTTACTAATTCTGACTAGGTATTTTACTTTTTTTAAAAAAAAATTCTTACTGAAGAAATATTTATGTGAAGTTGGAAGTTTCAGAAAATTCCAAAAAATGGTGAGTTGGCTGCCAAGTGGGATGCCACTTGGACAGTTTCAATCGAATAGGTTTCGACCGAAACACATTTGACTGAAATTGTTCCAGTTGAAATAGATTGGGTTGAAAGGGTTCCCTTTCGATTGAAAACCTATTTTTATTTTTATTTTTTATTTTTTGGCTTTTTTTGACTTTTTAAAATTATTAAATTATGAAAATTTGGAGAAAAAACTGATTTCAACAAGGGTAGATTTATATTCTCAGGTACCATGATCTGAAACTCTTTCAACCAAATTTTTTTTTCTATTTTTTTTGTTTTTTAGCTTTTTTTAATTATTAAATTATGAAAATTAGGAGAAAAAACACATTGATTTTGATAAGGGAAAATTTATATTCTCAGGTACCATGATTTGAAATGTGTAATTGATTAAATTAATTATTTTTTGAATGCAGAGAGATCTCTATATATCAAAAATAGAGGTTAAGGTATTTGTATGTGTTATTTTTGTATGCAAGGGAATTCAAATTTGATCAATTTGTGAGGGGGAATAAAAAGACAAGAACAAGGTTGTACGATCAAAGAAGAGATACTACAAATGTGGATGAAGGAACATCTACTCAAGAACAACCCATAGAAATTGTTGATGACCAAGATAATGTATAGGTACAAGAAAAAATTGAAGGTGGTGATAGAAATTTTTTCTATGGTATGAAAAATATGATGGAGATGGATGAAGATTCTCTTTTCAAGAATAGTTGATCTAAATATATGTTATCTAAAAGCACAATAAAATTACACTCTACAAGATTATGGGATGGATTTTTTGAAGAAAAGTCTGTAATTGGAAGAGCACAATTATTTGCAAAGTTATTTAGGAGGAAATAAATGACCTCTATTTTGGAGTTGTTAGGGGTTGATAATAAGAAAAATTCATCAGATTCATTAAAAAAAACAATAGTTGAAAACCTACAAGAAACATTGAATTCTACTGAAAGCAAGAGTCGAGCTTCTGATTTCAGTGTTTTACATAGAGCATTGATGATTGTAATTTCTAGTAAGAAATTATCACATAGAAGACAAGTTCAATCAATTTCCCAATTACTCAATGTTTCTAGGAGAATTTTTCAAAGATATATTACAAAGAGAAATATATTAGATGAAAATATTGAGAATAATTGGGTAATTATTTGTAGGGTTCCCCAAAAAGATGTAATCTTAGAAAATTTAAAGGAATGGGTGATTGAATATTGGACCAGCCACTCTCGTATTTCTTTCAATAGAAGAGATACTATACAAATAAAAGGTGGAGATGGTACAAAAATTTCACATCCAATTTTTTTATAGATACAACACAAAGTGAAATTTTTGAAGCATTCAACAAGAATTTTCAAATGTGAAGATTTTTCAAAGGATGTTTAAGAGACTATGACCAAGTTATGTACATATAAATAAAGTACATGAAACTTTTTTTTGTCGAAATAATGTTGAATTTCATCTACACCTACAGTCATATAAAAATATATGGAAGTAATTAATCCAAATATAGCCATCCCTGGAAGTACAACACAATTTTTGAAGTCTCTTCTATGTGAAAAATCATAAAATTCAGATGAATCAACATGCAGTGTATAAAAAATATATGTAATGATTGTGGAAATTTGAAGAATCTTTTATAGGTTGAAAATATTGATCATTCAATTTAAGTTATATGGAAGAGATTTGAATATGAAAAATACTCAAAAAAGTCAGGAGTTGAGGCCAAAAAAAATGTTCTTAGAGAGAGTGAATTGTCTTACAATGAGTTTATGAATAAATTTTGCAATATCATATATCTACATATTCAACATTGTCATGGTGCTAGATAGCAAGCTAAGAAATTTTGTGACTCGAAGAATCACTTTCCACCAGGTTGTATTCTCTCTATTGTTGATTTCTCTAAGAACTATACATTTAGTCCTCAAACTGAGATTGAAAGACAATATTATCATTTAGAGCAAGTTGTAATATTTGTATAATTTTTCTATATGAATTTTGAGTTACATGTGGATGGTGTACAAAGTAGAAAAGATGAATGAATTATCATCAAATAGGTTCAATTTTATATCAATGATGATACAAGTCATGATAGAAGCTATGCAGGCCATTGTTTTGGAATATTTTTTGAAGACCTAAGATGACGTCAAATAGATGCTTTACAGCACTGGATATGTTGGTAAGTTTTGATTTATTTAAATATATATATATATATATTTATATTTATTTGTTTACTTAACTTGAAGACTTGAATTGTTTAGTTACTTATATGTTGTACAAAAATAGTTTATTTTTACTAATTTGGTTTTAAATGAAATTGTTTGTAACTTCACATGGAAATTCAAGTCTACAAAAGCTTTTAATTAGTTAAACCATCAACATGTTAGACATGACATATAAATTTTGTGGAATTTTAGTGGCCATGAAAAAGGAGAGCATGATGGAGCAAGAGCATGTGTGAAGCGTGCAATTCACCAACATGAACTTGCAGGTAACACCATATGGACTGGAAAGTTAAATTCTTAAACATGTTAGGAAAAAAGGTGTCTCAATTTATTGCATGTGTTGAGAATGGAAGCTTACCATTATGCAATAGTGGTTTTGATATTCCCAATGTTGCATCTTCAATATTGAGTGTTGAATTTTTAGAAAAATCTAATTATGTTTTTTGAGATCCTCTTTTCCTTTTAAAACCTCTTAAACTGGAATTTCACAACATGAAATCATAGGTAATGCCATACAAAATGCAAATGAAATTGTTGAATGATGCAAAATTCATTTTGTCGTTCGCAACTCAAAATACAACATGCACTATTTTTGGGAAGTTAAAGGTACATAAATGAATTTTTTATTTGAATTTCAAAGTGTACATGAACTGAATTTTTAATTTTATACACTTTTTAATTGGATGTTTGAAATTGACAGATATTGATGGATCAAATCTTTATAATTTTCAAACAATTAGTGGTGTTATAAGTTTGCATAAAATCATGACAACATGACATAGCAAGCCTCTCGTAATTCAAGTGAGATAAAAATCATGTTTTTGTGTTGATTGCATTGAGAACAACTAGTCAAAATATTAGTAATTCAACTTGAATAGAACAACTATTCAATTAAAATCAATTAATGAATACAAATACCAATATGTAAAAATATATTTGTTACTTTTTTATGAGATAAATGTAACTAACAATTATTTGAATTTAAAACCAATAACCTTTTACAAAATTAATAAGTAGTGATCAATTCTTCTTTATGTCAAACCTCGATAACACATAATGAATAAAAAAATCATAAGAGGTTTATATTTAAAAACATCATACTGCATAGGTTTGATAAGGAATATTAGTATCAAAACCTTAACATAGATTAGAGTTATGTGACCTTAAATTTATCTAACATGTATGTATTGATTCAATGTAGGGTAGGAAAAAAAATTATCTTCACCATTCAAAAGGATTCAATCCACTTTTCAACTTAAAACTCAATTCTTCTCTTGTTTTCAATTTTCTACCTAGTCTTCCTACTAGGTCAGCCAACCCACTTTTCTTCACAAAACTTCCAAACTCTCCAAACAACCTCTTCAAAAAAAATCTAACTAAGCACCCATTATGGCTCTCTATCACATAACTAAAAATTACTTATGACTCTTTTGGACCATCAACCCCAAATCTGGCCTTTAACATTGAATTAACCCTCAATTAGGCCTCTTTTCCAAAGAGACTCATCTCAAAACTCTCAACCAAATATTGAAACCTCCAAACAGTCACTAGAAAACCAACAAAACCTCAGAATCTTCTAGTTTGAGGTCTCCACTCGCTCATCTAGACCGGCCACTTACACAAAACCCTCCTTTTCTTTACAAATTGCTAGGGCTTATTGAAAATCCCATGCCCTGACCACTCACAAGCTTGAAACCACTTAAATCAGGCTTATTTATGCCTCCACATTCTCATTCCATCCTCAAATGGTGCTGCCCGAAAGTTCTCTACACACTTCCTTCACAAATCTCTAATTTTTCACTTGTTTCCACCCTTTCCAACCAGGGATTCTTATTCCTTCACACAACTGATCACTTCCATCCACTCAAATATTATAAAAAACCTTCAAATACAACTGTCTTGACAGGTTCCAAGAGAATCTAACAAGTTCTCAAACCCTTCCTCAAATTCACTCTTTCTTGCCTTGCTCAAAAGGCACTAAAACTAATTTTTACAATAGGGCAGCATTATCAAACCTCTCATATCCCTTTATCACCCCAAGAAGTTTGTTCCTACACCTACTCCTAACTAATTTAGGTGCATTCCTCTGAGGTAAAATAAATAAAGGAGGAGGAATGGCCTTTTCAACACATTTTGACCTTCAAACCCTTATGCCCCTGTTTCGGACATGTTTGGTGAAATTAGACCTTCAAAACTTAAAAATCAATATTAAACACTCAAAAAAACTTTAGATTGATGCCAACATCTGTTTACAATAAATTCACATACATTGAAGATGGCTAATCACCTATACAAATCCATACACTAATTGGTAATGGAGAAAAACTCAGAAATAACAGAAAATGGTGTGAACTTTTATTGATTTCTTATTCACAAAATCTTCAACAACAACTACAACGAGGGATCCCATCATTTAAAACATCTACACCACCATTTCAACTTCCTATAATGACTAAAACAACCTTACAACTACCTTGTCACTTGGTATTCCATGCCTTTACAATTTTTGCATCTTTTCAATATTTGAAATTGACAACTTTTGTCAATATTTTGCAATTTTGTACTTTATGCCTAAAACAACTACCTAAGACCATTACAACCTCAAAATGGCTATTTAAGACTTAGTACATCATGAAAATACCTTAACCAACTCAAAATCCTAAATTTTCCTCATGGAGGCATGCTCTAGCGAAGGTGCACCTCCACCATGTACTCTTAAATTTAGATAATTATTGCATGAAGTACTCTCAAAGGCCAATGTTTCTTTTTGGAAGTAAGGAATTATTACATGAAGTACTCTTAAATTTAGGTCCAAAAGTAAGGAATGTGCTAAAGCTCAAAAGCAACATTGTACAACTCTACATTGATCATTATTTATAGACTCTAGGAGCAACATTCTCGTGAACTCATCAAATTATGCGTTTAAATTCCACCATCATAATGGTTGCCACAATCAAGCATCAAGAGTTCAATGTGTTTTTTTATTGTTCATTTCCCACCATATTGAGCATGCAAAAGAGCCCAGGAGTGATCAAACAATCGAAGACAAAGTAGAATGAAATCTCCTACCCAAATATCACATCTTTCCCCATATTCATTAAAGGTAACATATCAATAAAACATATCAATAATATAACAATATTTGAGTATGAAAATGCATCATTCCAATGTTAGTTACTTATTTTCCTACGCACTATCGAGGCCTACCCAATCTAATGATGGGCGTACAAAAGACTTGTTGACTGCATATTTTTTATTTTGATGGGTTCTCTTATTACTTCTTCAACCCATTTACCCAATTACTTCATCAGAATGGTTCACTCATAGCACAACACAACAAATATTGAGGTAAGTTCTTTTCTTTTTCTCCATTCTCTGTCTTCTTAATCGGCTTCATAAATCTGTTTGACGAAGAAGAAAAGCCATCTCATTGTGCTAGTGAATATATAATGTGTTCAAAAAATAAATGTTCCCCATTTTATATCATTCCAATTCTTTGAAAGTATTCAAAATTCCTTATAGAAAGGTTTACAAAGGCCTTCTCTATATTACATTAATAACTCAAGATGGGGAACTGTGTTTGTAATGGTGTGGCCAAGAAAAAAATTGAAATCTCTCAAGCATCTATATCTTGTGGGGAGAGTAATTATAGTTGGTGCTTAGATATAAAGAATCCCATTTTCAAGATTTCTCAATTTGTCAAAGGAGGAGGAGATGTTTATTAGGTGAAGGTGTTAATATCTGCAAATTAGTTGTCTAAATTGTTGTCTCATCAAGATAACACAACATTCTTATCACTTGTTCTTGGAAAATTGCAAACATATAGATTTGGTGCCTATGCTAAGCCTGTAAAGAATTCATGGAGGTCATCTCTAGAATTTATTTTGAAAATTTAGAAATAATGTGAAAAGATAGACCATTCCTTTTAAACCCATTTTTTAAAATTTGAATTAGTGAATAGCACATAGGGAAGAGCACTCTATGTTGCAATTCTAGTAGCATTGCAATGCATAATTAGATGGTATGTAATTAGAAATGTTGCTAGGGTATTACTTGAGAGGTTGTGTTAGACTTCTTTGGTGCTTAAATTTAAAATAAAAATTGCATTTGAGAAATTTTTCATTTTCTTATTCTTCTACACTCAATTTTGCAATGGCCTCATCTCTTCCTCCACTCTATGCCAAATCTAACCTTCTGCATTTTTCTGGGTTTGTGTTCCCATTTTCAAATGAAAGAAAAATGTTTAGTAACAACCACCTCCTAATTTCTTTCCAATAATTTGTCTTTTTTCCTAATTTTAGACTATCTCCTTTCCGTCTTAGTTATATATGGTTGTTTTCATATATACAGTCTAGCAAAAAAATGAAATGAAAGACTCCAAAATCCCTTCAACACTTGTGGAAATTCCTCCATTGTATTTTTAGGCGAATGGATAACATACCTTCTAGGCCAAGGAAGGAAAAAAAACAATCCTCCTAAGGTATATTTTATGTGTTTTGATATAGTTATGGTTTTTCATCTCAAAAGAAAAGTGACAACAATATTTTCAATTATTACAAGTTGAGGATGATGATGATGACAACAACTATCCTCACACAACTCTTGGAGAATTTTTTTAGTGTTATTATAAGTAAGCATGATATTATAGTCTAGTTTGAAATATATACATTAATGATTGTAAAATCTATAAATTTTTGGTAATGCATATGTGCTTATAGCAATTTGATGATACTTTCATACCAATTATAATTATGGTGATTTTTTTGTCCATGAATCCATTTGTTTGTAATCAAAATGAGTTTTTATATTTCCATATCAAATCATTACATAACATCAACACATACATTTGGAGCTATAACTCAAATGTTCCCTATTATTAATTGTTGGTTAAATATATATTTTTTAAACTATTATTAATTGTTTTTAGGTTGAATGATTAAAAAAAAAAATTCTATTTTTTTTAGTTTGAATAATTATATTCATTTTTTATTTCTTAAAATATTTTATTTTTAATTTAGATATAAATGATTTAACAGTCAAACAATTAATAATGATTTCATAGCATTATATTAAAAAAAGTTGATATTTTTATAAAAACAATTCACTTTGACTAAGATTTAAAAATAGCCTTATTTAAATGTTTAAGATATGATTGAATAAGCTAATAAGTAAATTGTTTTTCATTAGAGGTAAAAAAATGAGTTTTGATGGGGCCCAAAACCTTAGTACAAGATGGTTTTCAAGGGAACCGCCAACCTATCAAAAAAAAGCAAGCTGCAAATAATATAAACCATAAACCAACAACAACCCTATAATGGCCTCAAAAATATTAACATGACTACACACGTTGCAACTAACAAACAAACAAGGGCTTGAAACCCTTTTACAACCTGGTTTTTCCTAGGACTAGGAACCCTTAGATATACAAATATTTTTCCTACATTTGCCAGGAATCAACAAACCAACCACTCATGGATGGCACCATAGAGTCAAGAAAGATAACAATCTTAATGGTGTAGCACACTATCAACCCCCTGATCAAAAACACCAACATCTACAAAAAATGGGAGAACTCAACATCCCTGCAACACAGGCTCACTCGGTACTAGGACACCAACTCAACCTCCACCTCTAAGGGAGACAACTCCCCTCTACTGGAGAGGATATCACAACCATCTAATCCACCACAACCTGAAATCTCCAACCCCCTCAACCTCCACCTCCACAGGAGAAGCAACCACCTCAATAGGATTAGAAACTAAGGGAATCAAAAACCTTCACCTTCCATTTCCACCTCAAGAGGAAAGGAACCCACCTCCATAGGGTTAGAGGAGAAATCCAACACAACAACAAGACAAGCGACTGTAGCATCCTTCAGTAACCTCAGTACCAGGAACAAGCTTCGCACCAGAAAAGGCCCAAAAACAAAGGTAGTCAAACCACACCAAAACATAGAAACAAGAGCCAAAACAAACAACCTAGAGACTCCAAGCAACAGAGGCAAGATCCAACTCCAACAAGAAAAGCAACCCCCAAACATAACATCCACAAGAAACCTAGAGAGGCGAATAAAAAGAAGATCAAAGAGCTCCCATGAATAGAAGCACCAAATAGACACCCCACGTGACAAATAGCACCAATAGGGCTGAAAGGAACCATAGACAAGAATGAGACAGGGGAAAGAACACCACACCAAAGCTTGGTAAGAAAAAACAATACCAACCCAACACAACTCTTGCCACCCCAAAACAAGAGATCCCACAACACCAATCATCACCAAACAAAAGCCAACAAAAGAAAGGCACCAACAGCCAGCCCAGAAGAGACCGACCAAATAGCCCAACCAAAAATCCCATAAAAGGCCAAACCAGTCACAAAGCAAGCCAAAATAAAAGCCACTTGCCAGAGGCTTCGAAGGTAGACCACAAGAGCTCACAAACAACAAGGAAAGGCCAAGGAAACCCACCAACACAAAGAGTGGGGAGAGGGAAAAACAATGAAAAGAAGGTTCCAGCCCAACATACCAATTAGGACCTAACATATTCCAAAATCTCACCAGCAACAACCCCACCAAAGGCTTCCCACAAACCGCACCCAATGAAGGAAAGACCACCATGAGCCAGAAAGGAGAGGCCTGAGCCGAAGAAAAGAAGTTGGCAATAGAGCTCCTTCCACCACAGGCAACAAAAGCGGCTCTAGAAATGAGCCCCAGCCAGCACAGACAAGTGAAAAGTTGTTCCAACCCACTAAAACCCATGACTAGGGCAGGAAGGCAAAGGAATGCCCAACCACCCCCATCTAAATCATCATCCTCACCTTCATCGTCTGCTCCATTTGCAGTATTCAAATTGCAAGCCCTGCGCCTGTTCCCGCCTGTCGACTGCTTGTGCTCCATCTCAAAGAAGAGACATGTTACCCTATTGTGATAAGTTGAATAAATTATTTTGTTCTACATGGTATGTCTTAATAAGTAAATTGTTACATGGTATGTCTTCATTGTTTAAATTAAGTATATATTTATTGATAGCATTTAATTAATTAACTTGTATAACACATTTAAGAAAACAAATAAAAAAGTAAAATTTCTATTACAATGTGGAAAAAATGTACTCTTCCAATATATATTTTAAATTATAATAGTGTAAAAGTACAAACCTGTGTCACAGTTTATAAAGGAATTGGTCAACATGAAAAAAAATTCTCAACTTTGACCACATGAAAATGGTTTTTATGTTTTGAATTTCAAAATGATGTAAACTAATAAAATGTAGAACTCTTGTTGAACTTTATTCCTGTAATTTTTCATTTTCTTTTTTTAATTTTTTTTTTTTATCAATTTAAAAGTAGATTTTGAAATGTTAAAAATTTCAAGAAAAAGTGATGTTCAATTGACGTCAAGAAGTAAATAGAAAAAACTTCATTTTTTCTTGAATTTTTTTTTCCAAATAGGTGACTTCAACATCTAGGGCATGGAAAAAATAATGAAATTTTGTTCTATATTTTTCTCGTAATAACATTTTAAAGTCAAACTTACCAGAATTTGATAGTTTTCATTTGACATCAACTATTACTTACATTTTTTTCATTTAAAAAAAAAAAATTATATCCTCTTGAAGAGGATTCACTCCTCTAAGGAACCATATATTTTTCAAATTTTTAACATATTTTACTATTTTTCTTTTAAAAAATTTAGTCATCCTCTTTTTGAACTTGAACAACCTACTTGCATTATTCTAAAATTTATGTATACTTAAACTAATATATATATGGATTTAGCTCTACGAGCACTATAAAATGATATATTTATTTTATTTTTTAAAAATAATTTTTGCTGAAGAAATATTTATGTGAAGTTGGAAGTTTCAGAAAATTCCTAAAAATGGTGATTTGGCTGTCAAGTGGGATGCCACTTGGATAGTTTCGGTCGAATGGGTTTCAAATGGAACCCATTTGACCAAAATTGTTCTGATCGAAATAGATTTAGCTGAAAGGGTTCCGGTTGGAACCCTTTCGATTGAAAGCCTGTTTTATTTTTCTTTTATTTTTTGGCTTTTTTTTGGTTTTTTTAATTATTAAATTACAAAAATTTGGAGAAAAAAAGCATTGATTTTGAAAAGGGTAGAGTTATATAATTTAAATTGTATACTGGAAGAGTACATTTATTTCACATTGTAATAGATAATTAATGCATGAATTATTATATGAAGTACTCTTAAATTTAGGTCTAGAACTAAGGAATGTGTTAATGCTCAGAAACAACATTGTACAACTCTACATTGATCATTATTTATAGACTCCAGGAGAAAAACTCTCATGAACTCATCAAATTATGCATCTAAATTCCACCAGCATAATGGTCACCCCAATCAAGCATTAAGAGTTCAATGCGTTGTCTGATTGTTCATTGTGTAACGCCCCGCCACATAACCCTAGAGGACTTCATGCTACAATTCATCAAAACGAATAATTTTTTTTTCTAAAAGTGCAACATACTAAAGATTGCAGAATATAAGCTAACATGCAAGCTAACCTAAGTCCTCTAAGGGTCCGTGACTATGCCACTATCTATCCATTAAACTAGTTAACAAGAATTAATCCATTAAACATGATTAATCTAACAATAAAATTTCATTTAATCCATCACATTAAATGATCAACCAATATGAATTAACCATAACATGTCATCAATAGATATCATTCATAATCAATTCCATTAACTAACATAAACAAGGTACATCATTTGCATTACCCATTATAAGAGAGTTCAATAATGAATTACACTTCCCATAGATCAATTGGGGAGGTTATCATCAGAGTTACAATACAATTGTTTTCAGTACAATGCAAGTTCATGGAAGATAGTCCACTTGAGCTAGAAACAAGTGCAAGAGTCCACAACACCATAAGAAGTCACCATGCATGCAATTAACAACAAGGGAAACCCAATGGAGTAAAACACGCATTCCACCTGACCATGTGGAACTCTAAGGTCCACCCCCCATGCTAGAAGATAGCAAAAAGGTCCCACCACAATACAGTCAAGAAAATAGAAGAATGACTCAAAAGCTAACATGAATCCAATATACAAGTACATTATAACAACACACAATAGTGACATAGCTTCTAGAGGCACACAAACATCAAAGGGAAAAACAAGACAAGGGAATACTAGGTTGCAGTAGGGAAGAGTGTCATCGCATGGTCCTGGCATGGGTTATCCTGGTTGTCTCTCACTAGACGCTAGCCCCCATCTATGGTTATCTTGGCTGCCTCACACTAGGTGCCAACCCCATAGGGTAACACATGCGGAACCAAATTCCTTTCATGATGACAAGGAAGTTGATCTTGCCAACTAGGCCTTCTCAACCCATCCTTAGCCTAAACAAGCACTATAGGCATGGGTGAGGCATCCAATTATCTTAATTAGAGTTAGATTCTACCCAACCCCCCTATTTTATTAATTAGGTTATCACTTAGTTAAGAAACTCCCACATGGGTTATCTTGGTCGCCACTTTGTGCACCGGCCCCCATTGAGAACCACTCCCCCTACTAACAACTAGAAGGCTCAACAACATCCAACAGGGTAATCCAACCTGCACAAATCACACAACCTCATGAAAATACACAAAATGTGAGGCATAAACCATCCCACACATAATTCCCAATCATAGTGGTGAATAAACTATGCAAGGCTAACGACCCTCGTGTACTCACTCAAGACATAAGCAACCATATCAAAATGAAAAATCATAGAATTCTTCAAGTAGAAAATTCCCCCTAGCCTCTGGAAGACTTCCAAATCCAATAAACACAAAAAGGACTCCCATAAAGGACATTCACAACCAACATCCCATCTTTCAAGAAATTACACAATAAGACATAAACTCTCAAAAACTATAAATTAAGGAGTCTACAAATCAATTAATACAAAAATATGAGAAGACTACCACTCAAGGATCATCATATTCATTCCTTAAAACCAATTCCACAATGATTAAGTTCATAAAATGAATCCTCCTCCTTCTCATTTACTAATTTCAAATTACATATTTAATATAATCTTTCTTTCTAGGAAAGGAAAAAATATATATACTTTCCTAATAATTAAGCATATTCATAATTATGATTATCTGAATATAGATTTAAAAGCTTTTAAATATGTACATATAAACATACACACACACACATATATATGTATATATATATACATATCCCATATTTATCGACACTTTTTAACATGATTCAAATGTCAGAAATGGATATAAAGTACAAGATATTTACACAACGATCTAATCCAATATACATTTTCACATGTAAGTATATCAATTTATATAGAAAATTGAATTGCAAGCATGTTGTAAACTACAATTTCCAAAACACAAATAACAAGTGAATTTCATTACTCTTTCAACATAGTAACATATAGAAATTAACGTTGATAGCCAGATAATTATGTTCTAGAGACTAAATAAAATGAACACTCATTACCAAATATCGATAGCAAGGAAAGCATTAAATATTTCTTAACAAACTAAGCTTGCAAGTTGTAGATATTATTGCCCAACATAAGTTTAAGTACAAAGTAAAACACCAAGTACGACACGATTTCCAAATAGAAGTCAATATACATGCAATTGCATCGATGGCCATAAAGGGACTTCTTTGATCATTGACATAGTCTTTGGACAGAGGGAATATCAAACAAAACGCATAAGGTAACATACAACAATTTCCAAACATATAGTTGCAAGCATGAGGATGCGACTAAGAGAGATTCACCCATAAAGAACAACGACTGCTATCACAAAATATTCGCACAACTATTATTCACCAATATGACAAAGGTTAAATTTAAACTAGGTAGTAATTCAATTCACATAGTTCAACATGGTGTAGAAGAAGCATTCGGCCAAAAGAAAATGGTAATTTGAAAATAGAGGATAGTAGAAGGCGTGCTTCAGAAACTTTCAAATAAATTCAATCCGACGGGAAGGAAGAATAAATCGTTGCATAACAAGACATTTAATAATAGTAGTAGTTCCAAATAGCAAATGGGCTTTGCAATACTTGTAGTTGAATAACCCAGACTATGAATTTTCCAAATTGCTCAACTCAAAATTTACAAGAAATTATTTTGTTTCAAACAGAATAGTTATTCCATTTCCATTTTCTATAGGTTAAGAATTAAGATTAGTAATGGAACCCGATTTCTCCCGCTTTCCAAATTGAAGATTTGATGTTGAACTCTCTACCCCAGTTTGCAACTTCAATACACTTCAAAAACCTCAACAAACACTGCAGGACCCAATTCCAAAACCACAAAACTAGAAGAAAATCCTCCAAGAGCAAGAAAGTATTCACAGAAAGAAGCAACATTAGTTTTTTTTCAAAAAATTATGAAAAGCCCCCCCTTTCTTTTTGCCAAAATAACCAATTTATTTACCACTTCCCCAATCTCCATTGTTGCATGCACTTCTTTAATTTATTTATTTTATTTAAATTCACATCTATTATTAACTGCCACTATTCAATTATATTTATTTATAAAAACATATCCTTGTCTATTTTACATTTAATTAATCAACTTTAAAATATTTAATTTATTAATTTTAACTTTACATTTAATTCTATTTGCACATCACATTGACCAACATATTTACTTTTTTATATTTCTTTATTAAATCATAATTTTAACTTATTTAAACCAAATAAATACATTAATAATATTTTATTTAATCAGTATCTCAATTATATTAAAGTATTTTTTTTAATTATTAAAAATGCCCTTTTAACTTCAATGACTATATTTTAATGAAATAATTAATCAAAACACTAATCAACCCAATTTAAATTGAATGCACAAAATACCAAACAATACTTGAATTCACAGCGAGTTAGAAAACAACACAACCACAACACTGACAGACTAACTCAAACTGACCACACTGACAGGGTAGTACACTTAGATACTCATCCTCATCAAGGATGATGGCTAAACAGGGAGAAAATTCTATCTCCATCAATGATTTCCATTGGGTTTAAGGTACGCTCAAACCTGATAATTTAGGTGGAGTCAATGTTTGGTACCTACAACCTACAACAAACCACATAGTAGAGAATGTACATAGTCAAACAATCAAGCACACCATGAAAGGAAAGTTGCAGCATCACAGGGCACTCACAAGTGAGTGATGCAACATTGTTCCCCTTCACTAGAATACATCGACACACACTAATCAGATGCTAAAAACAAGGTAAGAATAATCATCAGATAATCATATGATGCACATAACAAGATTAATCTGCATAATCCATTAAACCATATACTAGGCATAACATAAGCATAAAACATCAGTGGTAAAGTATCATCATAACTATGAATCCAACACCAAGAAAAGTATCATAATGTCCAAGTACAAACAAGTAACTTTCAGTAGTAGAAATAAACTGAGGGGCAGTACATCCTCCCCCCTAGAACTAGGCTTACTCCTGGAAGCCTGCAAATAGATAAGGGTATAACTCCCGCACCCCGGGTGCATCCTCCCAAGTAGAAGAAGACGCATCATTGGATCCCACTTGACCTTCACCTACTCAATGTCTCAACCCATGAGGGTGAGTCTCCTATGCTTTAGTATGCCCACGGGCCCCAAAGCCAATTGTCTATCCTCTATTTGTAAGGAATTCCAATCAAGAACATGAGAAATATCTGGGTGATAAGGTCTGAGAATGGAAACATGAAACACATCATGAATGTGTGATAGACTGGGGAAAAAAGAAAGATGGTATGCACCAGGACCAATCCTCTCCAAAACCTCAAAAGGCCCAACAAAGCATGGTGTGAGCTTAGAGCATTTTCTATAACGAATCATACTCTTTCGTAGACGCACCCGCATAAATACCTAGTCTCCAACTGAGAATTGATGGTCAACCCTATGAGAATCTGTATATTTCTTCTACCTGTCCTGGGCTGCCACCAAATGCTCACTAATGGGAACAACCTACTGCTCCATATCTTGAAGCATATCCGATCCAAGAAGGACTTTTTCCTCAAGACGATCCCAACTCAACGGGGTCTGACAAGGATGACCATACAATGTTTGAAAAGGAGGCATGCCAATTGAACTGTGGTATCCATTATTGTATGCAAACTCCACCAAATACAAGTAATCCTCCCAACAATACTACTGATCCATAACGTACATTCAAAGCATATCCTTGAGGAATTGATTAACCCTCTCGGTTTTCTCCTTAGTCTCTGGATGATAAGCTGAACTAAAGTTCAACTGAGTCCCCAATGCATGTTGTAAGGACGTCCAAAGAGCTAAAGTGAACACTGGATCTCTGTCTGAGATAATATTGTGAGGAATCCCATTCAACCTGATTATATCCTCCATGAAAATTTTAGCCATTGGTGAAGCATTGTATGAGGATCGAATAAGAGAAAAGTGTGCCACCTTAGTCAACCTATCCATGATGACCATGATGGTGTCATGCCAACGGGAAGATACTGGCAATCCAACAATAAAATCCAATGGTATGATGTCCCATTTCCATTCAGAAACAAGATGGGGATGCAAAAGACCTGTAGGATGCTGATTTTTTGTCTTCACTCTCTGACACTCCAAACATCTCGACACAAAATTAGCAATATCCCTCTTCATTCCAACCCAAAAGTATAGATGACAAAGTTTTGTGTGCATCTTCTTGACACTCGGATGAGCTGAATAGGGTGCCCAATGTGCCTCTAACATGATCAAAATATAAAGATCTCTTGAGGAAGGAACATAAATGCGACCCAAGTGCTGAAAAAGTCCTTCTGACTCAAGGGAATAACCCACAAATCTACCCTCTAAAGCTCTTCCTGACTCAACCTTAGACCTCACCTCCTGATACCAACTATATGTAGGAAGCACGGTAAGGATCTGACTCCTCAAGTCCACTCGAAGAGTTAGTGCTGAAAGCTCATGTCTTCGTTGACTAAGAGCATCCGCAACCACATTTTCCTTTCCTTGAATACATTTTACCTCAAAATCATACTCACATAGGAACTCCATCCACCACCTCTATTTAGCATTCAAATTAGGTTGCGCGAAAATATACCTGCAAACTACAATGACCATTATGTAGCTCAAACCGATGCCCCAATAGGAAATGCCTCCATCTCGTCAAAGCATGAACCATAGCAACTAACTCTAGATCATGTGCAGGATAGTTCAACTTGTGATCCTTGAGTTTTCAAGACTCATAGGAAATCACGCGACCATCCTGCATCAATATAGCTCCCAAACCCTCCAAAGATGTATCTTTACAAACCACAAAATCTTTGATAAGATCAAGAACTGCCAAGATAGGTGCACTAGTCAACCTCTCCTTAAGAGTCTGAAAAGTTGTCTGACACTAATCTGACCAAATAAACTTCTTCCCTTTCCTCTGAAGAGAAGTGATGGGGTGGGATATCCTCAAGAAACCTTGTACAAACCATCGGTAATAACTTGCCAAACCCATAAAACTGTGAACCTATGCAACATTTGTGGGTGTAGGCCAAGCAATAATGGCTCGAATCTTTGAAGGATCCACGACAATGCCCTCACCAGAAATAACATGACCCAAATATTTCACCTTTGTCTGGAAGAACTCACATTTTTCCAAATTTTCATACAATCGGTTCTCCCTTAGACACTAAAGCACTTGACGCAAATTCTCCTCATGCTCCTCCATGGTCCTTGAATAGATCAAAATGTCATCCAGGAAAACAAGGAAAAACCTGTCAAGGTAAGTGTGGAACACACCATTCATCAAACTCATGACTATAGATGGCGCATTCATCAACCCGAACGACACAACGGTAAACTCATAGTGCCTATAACGAGTACGAAATGAGATCTTATGAATGTTTGCCTCAAAGATGCACAACTAATGATACCCCGACTTAAGATCAATTTTTGAAAACACCCTAGCTCCCTTGATCCCATCAAAGAGATCGTCAATCCTTAGCAATGGATATTTGTTCCTCATCGTCACCTTATTCAACTCCTGGTAATCAATACACAATCAAAGGGATTCGTCCTTCTTCTTCACAAAAATAACTAGTTCTCCCCAAGGAGAGACACTAGGATGAATAAATCCATTCACCAACAACTCCTCAAGCTGCAACCGAAGCTCCTTAAGCTCCTGAGTGGTCATCTGATATGGAGCTCAAGAAATAGGCTCTACTCTAGGAACAAGGTCTATCTTGAGATTTATGTCACACTTAGGTGGCATCCCTGGAATCTCACTAGGAAAGACATCTGTATAGTGTCTTAGGATAGGATGACTGTCGAGGGACACCTCTCAGCTCTCCCCTAACTCCAAATCATTAACTGTCATGGAAAAAAACTGGAAACCCTGTCGCATGCACCTCTTAAACTACATAGCAGAGATCATGCACAAGGAAATAGGCCTCTGAACACCAACTACTTCTACCTCACTACCTGAATCATCTACACACTGATCAGTGAGCATCCAACCAATCCATGACCAATACTACATCATATGATCCAAGAGGTATACTATGAAGGTCTACTGTGGTGCAAAGAGAACTGATCCTCAAAACAAAACCATGAACAAGAGACTCAACTGCTACTTTAGCACCGAATGCCAATTCGACTTGCCACCTATCATCTTGATTCACTTCCACCAATCCACATCATGCCATTACAGAAGGAGAAATAAAAGAATCTGAAGCACTAGAGTCAAAGACAATAGAAACACTATGACCCTACAACACACCTGTAGTCTCCACCATTGTACCCTGATGCTCGGCCTGGCGGTTACCAATCACTGCAAAAACCCTATGTGACCTTCCTGCATCTCCTATTGTCAGCTTTGAAGTTTTTGTCCTCTGACTAAATCTAGATTTTCCCTTCTGAGGACACTACCTAGCTATGTGACCCTTCTGACCGCAAGAGAAACACCATGTACCTTTGTCATAACCTCTACCACCTAGAGGTGCACTAGACTAATGAAAACTACCTCTGTTGGCTACTGAGTGCTTAGTGTTGGATGCTTTGAATGATCATGTTTAGATCATTACCAATTCTAATTCTTCTTAGATTGAAATCTACCACCATGTTGAGACTGAGAGTTCTTATGTTTGGACTGAGAAGGCTGCTACTGCTGACCACCCTTGGCAGGTGCATGGTGGCTCCTAGAGTGGCCTGCTTCCTAAGTCTGGCCAACTCAAGAACTAGAACCTACTGGAGGTGGACTACCAATCTACACACTTTTATGACCACCTAGTGCCATGGAAAAATTCTCCTCTACTATTTGAGCCTTCTCTACAATCACATCCATGGTTTTTGATTCAAACACATGAACACCTCCACTAATATGGGCATTCAAGCCCCTGAGAAAATGTTGCACCAACATAGCCTCATCATCACCTATGCCTGCATACTGCTTAATATCATAAAATCTCTTCTCATACTACTCATTTAACATGACCATCTGCATCAGCTCATGAAACTCATCCGCTCGATGCTACCTCCAATGATCAGACAAGAAAAAATCTCTAAATCTCTCAAGAAACATCTCCCATGAGATTGATCCTATATCCAAATGTAGTTTCTACTCCTCCAAATGCCACCACATGGAAGAAAAACATTTAAAGTGCATGATAGCACACCTAGCCTTGGTGTTTCTACCATAAGGATGCATGAAAAAACACCTGTTTAGATCAATTAACCATGTCTTTGCCTCTAAACCACTACCAGTCCCATCAAAAGTAGGAGGACGTGCCCTCAAAAGATCCCTCATATGTCTAGCTAAAATGGCCTCCTGATCCACTATAACCTATTTCATCCTAGGAGACCTCTCTCTCTCTCCCTAACCACCAACTGATCACCCTCTTGTCTCAGACCTAGCCGGGCAAGAACCTCCTCAAGTAAATGACACAACTGTGTGCCCTCCAACCTCGACTGATCCAGATTCTGATCTCTGCCTCCGTGATTATTCTGGGAGCCCTATTGTTCCTCATGATCACTCTCGTGGGAACTTTGAGGGGTGTTCTAGAAGTTTCCCCCATGACCAACACAATGACCTCTACCATGTCCCTGACCTCGACCTCGACCTTTAGGAATTTTCCTACACAGACACCACCAAGGACAAGTTTCAAGGTGTTAGGAAAGGATAACAAAGGGGAAACATAATCTTTAGAATTCCATGAAACTAAGACAACATAATGGACTCCAATATATATGCAGAGTACCTAGTGTTAGAACCTAGGCTATGATACCATTTTTTAATGCCCCGCCACAGAACCCTAGAGGACTTCACACAACAATGCATCAAAATGGATCCATTTTTTTTTCTAATAGTGCAACGTACTAAAGATTGTAGAATATAAGATAACATGCAAGCTAACCTAAGTCCTCTAAGTGTTCGTGATTACGCTACTATCTATCCATTAAACTAGTTAACGAGAATTAATCCATTAAACATGATTCATCTAACAATAAAAGTTCATTTAATCCATCACATTAAATGATCAACCAATATGAATTAACCATAACATGTCATCAATAGATATCATTCATAATTAATTCCATTAACTAACATAAACAAGGTACATCATTTACATTACCCATTACAAGAGATAGTTCAATAATGAATTACAAGATTACATCATTACATCAATTCTCCGAGATCAATTGGGGAGGTTATCATTAGAGTTGCAATACATGATACAATTGGTTTTAGTACAATGCAAGTTCATGGAAGATATTCCAATCGAGCTGGAAACAAGTGTAGGAGTCCACAACACCATAAGAAGTCACCACACACACGATCAACAAGGGAAACCCAATGGATTAAAAAGTACGTTTCACTCGACCATGTGGAACCCTAAGGTCCACCCCCCATGCTAGGAGATAGCAATAAGGTCCCACCACAATACAGTCAAGAAGTTAGAAGAATGACTCAAAATCTAACATGACTCCAATATACAAGTACATTATAACAACAAACAATAGTGATACCACTTCTGAAGGAACACAAACATCAAAGGGAAAAAAAAGACAAGGGAATACTAGGTTATAGTAGGGAAGAATGTCATCGCATGGTCCTGGCATGGGTTATCCTAGCTGTCTCTCACTAGACATCGGCCCCCATCTATGGTTATCCTAGCTTCCTCACACTAGGCGTCAGCCCTATAGAGTAACACATGTGGAACCAAATTCCTTTCATGAGGACAAGGAAGTTGATCTTTCCAACCAGGCCTTCTCAACCCATCCTTAGCCTAAACAAGCACTACAGGCATGGGTGAGGCATCCAATTATCTTAATTAGAGTTAGATTCTACCCAACCCCCCTAGTTTATTAATTAGGTTATCACTTAGTTAAAAAACTCCCACATGGGTTATCGTGGTCACCACTTTGTGCATCAGCCCCCATTGAGAGCCACTCCCCCTACTAACAACTAGAAGACCCAACCACATCTAATAGGGTAAGATAACTTGCACAAATCACAAAACCTCATGAACATACACGAAAAGGCGAGGAATAAACCATCCCGCACACAATTCCCAATCATAGTGGTGAATAAACCATGCAAGGCTAACAACCCTCGTGTACTCACTCAAGACATAAGAAATCATATCAAAATGAACAATCATAGAATCCTTCAAGTAGAAACTTCCCCCTAGCCTCTAGAAGACTTTCAAATCCAATAAACACAAAAATTACTCCCATATTGGACATTCACAACCAACATCCCATCTTTCAAGAAATTACACAATAAGACATAAACTCTCAATAAACTATAAATTAAGGAGTCTACAAATCAACTAATACACACTCAGGGATCATCATATTCATTCCTTAAAACCAATTCCACAACGATCTAAAATAAGTTCATAAAATGAATCCTCCTTATCATTTACTAATTTCAAATTCATTATTTAATATCATCTTCTTTCTATGAAAGGCAGAGATATATATACTTTCCTAATAATTAAGCATATTCATAAACACAATTATTTGAATACAAATTTAAAAACTTATAAATATATACATATAAACACACACACACACACACACACATACATATATATATATATATATCCCATATTTATCTACACTTTTTAACATGATTCGAATGTCAGAAATGGATATAAAGTACAAGATATTTACACAACAATCTAATCCAATACATATTTTCACATGTAATGTATATATATATATATACACATTTAAGTTTTAATCGAATGCTAATATAAGTATATCGATTTATATAGAAACTTGAATTGGAAGCATGTTGTAAACTACGATTTCCAAAACACAAATAACAAGTGAATTTCATTGCTCTTTCTACATAGTGACATATAGTCATTAACGTCGATAGGTAGATAATTATGTTCCAACAACTAAGTAAAATGAAAAATCATTACCAAATATTGATAGCAAGGAAAACATCGAATATTTTATAACAAACTAAGCTTGCAAGTTGCATATATTATCGACCAACACAAGTTTAAGTACAGAGTAAAACACCAAGTACGGTATGATTTCCAAATGGAAGTCAATATATATGCAATTGCATCGATGGCCATAAAGGGACTTCTATGATCATTGACATAGTCTTTGGATAGAGGAAATATCAAACATTACTCATAAGGTAACATACAACAATTTCCAAACATATAGCTGTAAGCATGAGGACGCGACTAGGAGAGATTCACCCATAAAGAACAATGACTCCTAACACAACATATTAGCATAACTATTATTCACCAATATGACGAAGGTTAAATGTAAACTAGGTAGTGAGTCAATTCCCATAGTTCAATCGGGGCGGCCAGGTGTGGTGCGGGTTATCTAGCAAGGAGATTGATGAAAGTTTGGGAAGATAAACTTGTTGAACAAAAACAACAGGGTATTATTGATTCACAATATATATATTTAGCGAATGTTACAAAATAGGGTGTTCAAACAAATTAATCCAAAATAGCCCATAAAGGATGTTAAGTGTAGTACCATCGAGCACATAGGGTCCAAAAGAAGCATTCAACCAAAAGAAAATGATAATTTGAAAATAGAGGATAGCAGAAGGCATGCTTGAAAAACTTTTAAACAAGTGTAATCCGACAGGAAGAATAAATCGCTGCATAACAAGACATTTAATAACAACAGTAGTGCCAAATAGTAAATGGGTTTTGTAATAGTTGCAGTTGAATAGCCCAGACTATGAATTTACCAAATTGCTCAACTCAAAATTTACAAGAAATCGTTTTGTTTCAATTAGAACAATTATTCCATTTCCATTTTCTACAGGTTAAGAATTAAGATTAGTAATGGAACCTAAGTTCTCCCACTTTCCAAATTGAAGATTTGATGCTTAGCTCTCTACCCTAGCTTGCAACTTCAACACACTTCCAAAACCTCAACAAAGACTACAAGACCCAATTCCAAAACCACAAAACCAAAAGAAAAGCCTCCAAGAACAAGAAAGTATTCACGGAAAGAAGTAAGATTAGTTTTTTCTTCAGAAAATTGTGAAAAGCCCCCCTTTCTTTTTGTCAAAATAACCAATTTATTTACCACTTACCCAATCTCCATTGTTGTATGCACTTCTTTAATTTATTTATTTTATTTTATTTCACATCTATTATTAACTGCCACTATTCAATTATATTTATTTATAAAAAGATATCCTTGTCTATTTTACATTTAATTAATCAACTTTAAAATATTTAATTTATTAATTTTAACTTTACATTTAATTCTATTTGCACATCACAATGACCAAAATATTTATTTATTTATATTTCTTTATTAAATCATAATTTTAACTTATTTAAACCAAATAAAAACATTAATAATATTTTATGTAATCAATATCTCAATTATATTAAAATATTTATTTTTTAATTATTAAAAATGCCCTTTTTAACTTCAATGACTATATTTTAATGAAATAATTAATCAAAACACTAATCAACCCAATTTAAATCAAATGCACAAAATACCAAACAATACCTGACTTCACAGCGAGTCGAAAAATAACACAACCACAACATTGACAGACTAACCTGAACTGACCACACTGACAAGGTAGTACACTTAGATACTCATCCTCATCAAGTATGATGGCTAAATAGGGACCAAATGCTATCTCCATCAATGATTTCCATTGGGTTTAAGGAACGCTCAAACCTGACAATTCAGGTGGAGTTGATGCCTGGTACCTGCAACCTGTAGCAAACCACATAGTCGAGCATGTACATAGTCAAATAGTCAGGCACACTATGAAAGCATTGTAGGGCACTCACAAGTGAGTGATGTGACACTGTTCTCCTTCACCAAAATACATCGATGCACACTAATCAAATGCTTACAACAAGGTAAGAATAATCATTAGATAATCACATGATGTACATAACAAGATTAATTCACATAATCCATTAAATCTATATACTAGGCATAACATAAGCATAAAAGATCAGTGGTAAAGTATCATCTTAACTATGAATCTAACACCAAGAAAAGTATCATAATGTCCAAATACAAACAAGTAACAATCAATAGTAGAAATAAACTGAGGGGCACTACAAATTTTCCACCACATTGAGCGTGTAAAAGAGCTCAGGAGTGATCAGACAGTCGAGGACAAAGTAGAATGAAATGACCTACCTAAATATTGCATCTTTCCCCATATTCATTGAAGGTAACATATCAATAATATAACAATATTTGAGCAGGAAAATGCATCATTCACGTATTAGTTACTTGTTGTCCTACACACTATAAGATTTCCCAATATAATGATAGGCGAACATAAGACTTGTTGACTACATAGTTTTCATTTTGATGGGTTCTCTTATTACTTCTTCAACCCATTTACCCAATTTATTCATTGGCGTCGTTCACTCATAGCAGGACACAACAAATCTTGAGGTAAGTTTATTTCTTTTTCTCCATTCTTTTTCTTCTTCATTGACTTCATAAATATGTTTGAAAGAGAAGAAAATCCATCTCGTTGTGCTAGTGAATTTATATAGTATGTTCAAAAAAAAGTTCCCCATTTTATATCTTACCAATTCTTTGAAAGTATTCAAAATTCCTTTTAAAAAGGTGTACAAAATCCTTCTATGTATTACATTAATAACTCAAGATGGGGAACTGTGTCTATAAGGGCGTGGAAAAGAAAAAAATTGAAAGATCTCAACCATCTATATCTTGTGGGGAGAGTAATGATAGTCAGTGCTTAGATAAAAAGAAGCCCATTGGCGAGATTTCTCAAGGAGGCCAGTTGTCTAAATTGTTGTCTCATTAAGATACCACAACACTGTTTCACTTGTTCATGGAAAATTACAAATAGATAGATTTGGTGCCCATGCTAAGCTTGTAAAGAATTCATGGAGGTCATCTCTAGAAGTTATTCAAAAAATTTAGAAATAATTTGAAAAGATAGACCATGCCTTTTAAACACTTTTTGTTAAATTCAAATCAGTGAATAGAAGCACATAGGGAAGAGCACTCTAGGTTGCAATTCTAGTAGCATTGCAATTCATAATTAGATGGTATGTAATTAGAAATGTTGCTAGGGTATTAATTGAGAGGTTGTGTTAGACTTCTTTGGTGCTTAAATTTAAAATAGAAATTGCATTTGAGAAATTTTTCTTTTTCTTATTCTTCTACACTCAATTCTGCAATGGCCTCACCTCTTCCTTCACTCTATGCCAAATCAAACTTTCTGCATTTTTTTGGGTTTGTGTTCCCATTTTAAAATGAAAAAAAATGTTTAGTAACAATCACCTCCTAATTTCTTTCCAATAATTTTAGTCTTTGTTCCTAATTTTAGACTATATCCTTTCCGTCTTAGTTCTATATGGTTGTTTTCATATATGTAGTCTAGTGAAAAATGAAAGGAAAGACTCCAAAATCCTTTCAACGCTTGTCGAAATTCCTCCATCGTATCTTTAGGCGAATGGATAATATACATTCTAGGCCAAAGAAGTAAAAAGAAAAATATCCTCCTAAGGTATGTTCTATGTGTTTTGATATAGTTATGGTGTCTCATCTCAAAATAAAAGTGACAATAATATTTTTAATTATTGCAAGTTGAGGATGATGATGATGATAACAAGAAGTATCCTCACACTACTCTTGGAGAATTTGTTTCGTATTATTATAAGTAAGCATGCTATTACAGTCTAGTTTGAAATATACACATTAATGATTGTAAAATCAACAATTTTTTGGTAATGCATATGTGCTTATAACAATTTGAATGATACTTTCATACCAATTATAATTATGGAATTTTTTTTGTCTAATCAAATTGAGTCTTTATATTTCCATAACATCATTACATAACATCAACACATACATTTTGAGCTATAACTCTGATGTTTGCTATTATTAATTGTTGGTTAAATATCTTTTTTTAAGACTATTATTAATTATTTTTTAGGTTGAATGATTAAAAGTTTTTTTTTGCTATTTTATTTTAGTTTGAATAATTATATTTATTTTATCTTTCTTAAAATTATTTGTTTTTTATTTAGATATTAAATGATTTAACAATCAAACAATTAATAATAATTTTACATTATTATATTAATTTTTTTTTTATGTTTTTTTATAAAAATAATTCATTTTGAATAAGATTTAAAAATGGCCTAATTTAAATGCTTAACATATGATTGAATATACTAATAAGTAAATTGTTACATAGTTTTTCTTAATTATTTAAATTAAGTATATATTTATTGATAGCATTTAATTAATTAACTTGTATAATGTATATTGAAGAAAAAAATAAAAAAGTAAAATTTCTAATACAATGTGAAAAAATGTACTCTTCCAATATATATATTAAATTATTATGGGTAAAAGTACAACGCTGTGTCACACTTTATACAAGAATCGACTAACATGAAAAAATTGGTGGCATTTATATTTTGAATTTGAAAATGATGTAAACTAATAAAATGTAGAACTCTTGTTAAATTTAGAACTTTTGAAGAGGATTCTCTCCTCTAGGGTACCATATATTTTCTAATTCTTTTTATCATACTTTACTATTTAAAAAAAAAAATTAATCAACCTCTTTTTGAACTTGAATAACCTATTGCATTATCTTAAATTTTTTATATACTAAAACTAATCAAAATATAAAATTTTTAGATATATTTGGATTTAGCACTACGAGCTCTACAAAAGGATATTTTTATTTATTTTTAAATAATTATGGTTGAAGAAATATATATGTGAAGTTGGAAGTTTCAAAAAATTCAAAAAAATGGCGAGTTGGCTGCCAAGTGGGATGCCACTTAGATAGTTTTAGTTGAATGGATTTCAACCAGAACCCATTCAATCAAAATTGTTTCAGTCGAAATAGATTCAACTGAAAGGGTTTCAATCAGACCCCTTTCAGTCAAAAACTTGTTTTTTTCTTTTGGTTTTTTTTTGGCTTTTTTTAAATTATTAAATTACAAAAAATTTGAGAAAAAAAACAATGATTTTGACAAAGGAAAAATTATATAATTTAAAATATATATTGGAGGAGTACATTTCTTTCACATTGTAATAGATAATTATTGCATGAAGTACTCTTAAATTTAGGTCCAAAAGTAAGGAATGTGATAATGTTTAAAAGCAACATTGTACAACTCTACATTGATCATTATTTATAGACTCCAAGAGAAACATTCTCATGAACTCATCAAATTATGTGTATGAATTCCACCACATTAATGGTCATCGTAGTCAAGCATTAAGAGTTCAATGTGTTGTCTAATTGTTCATTGCCCCCCACATTGAGTGTGCAAAAAAGCTCGGGAGTGATCAAACAATCGAGAACAAAGTAGAATGAAATGTTCTACCCAAATTTCACATATTTCCCCATATTAATTAAAGGTAACATATCAATAAAAAATATCAATAATATAACAATATTTGAGCAGGAAAATGCATCATTCACGTGTTAGCTACTTGATGTACTACACACTATAGGCTTGCCAATCTATAATAGGAAAACAAAAGACTTGTTGACTACATATTTTTTATTTTGATGGGTTCTCTTATTACTTCTTCAACCCATTCACCTAATTTCTTCATCGGCATCGTTCACTCATAGCAAGACAAAACAAATGTTTAGTAACAACCACCTCCTAATTTCCTTCAAATAATTTGGCTTTATTCCTAATTTTAGACTATCTCCTTTCCATTTTAGTTATATATGGTTGTTTTCATATATGCAGTCTAGCGAAAAAGGAAAGAATTCAAAATCCATTCAATGCTTGTGGAAATTCCTCCATTGTATCTTTAGGAAAATGGATAACATACCTTCTAGGCCAAAGCAGAAAAAATAAATAAATCCTCCTAAGGTATGTTTTTTGTTTTGATATAGCTATGGTATCTCATCTCAAAAAAAGATGACAATAGTATTTTTAATTATTTTAGGTTGAGGATGATGATGATGATGATGAAAATAGATATCCTCACACTAATCTTGGAGAATTTTTTTATGTTATTATAAATAAGCATGCTATTATAGTCTAGTTTTTAATACATTAATGATTGTAAAATCTATAATTTTTTGGTAATGCACATGTGTTTACAACAATTTGAATGATACTTTCATACTAATTATAATTATGGCGATTTTGTTGTCCATAAATTCATTTGGTTGTAATCAAGATGAGTCTTTATATTGCCATATCACATCATTACATAACATCAACACATACATTTGGAGCTATAACTCATATGTTTCCTATTATTAATTGTTGGTTAAATATCTTTTTTTAAGAGTATTATTAATTATTTTTTAGGTTGAATTAATAATTTTTTTTCTATTTAATTTTAATTTGAATAATTATATTTATTTTTTCTTTCTTAAAATAATTTATTTATATTTAGATATTAAATTATTTAACAATCAAACAATTAATAATAAGTTCACATCATTATATTAAAAAAAGTTTACATTATTTATAAAAACAAGTCACTTTGACTAAAATTTAAAAATCTAGCATAATTTAAATGTTTAACATATGATCAAATAAACTAATAAGTGTTGTACCCTCAGCACACATGCCCGGTTCAGAATGGGGACCCTCTCTTTCCTTTGCCTTGTCGGGTCATTTGTCGTTGCCTCATTTTGCGTGCCCCTATTTTGGTATCCTAGATGGTTAGTGTGTCTCCAAAGTCTCATCTCAAGTTGACCATGTTTCATCCCCTCCAAATTTTCTAAGTCTTAGGTCCTCATGGAGTTCCTTTGGCAGTTTGCCTCTACCAATAGCTTTGGGGTCCTTCGGATCCGTCATATCGGGTTTCCCTCGCCGATTTTCGTTACACATTTGCTATTCAAAACTGCTGAGGGCCTTTTCCTTCCCATTCCCCAGGACTCGGATCCTCGACCGCCGCCCCCATGTCTTGTGCTGCAAATTGACTGTCCTTCACTTGCGCTGGGCCCGGTCCACCGGACCTCTCTACTTGGGACTCTATTGTGAGTTTTCCCTTTTCGAGACTGCCATCCTTCACCGGAGTTTCTCCCACCGGACTTTGTGCCTCCTCTTTCTAGTGTTTTTCCACTTTAACATTTGAAGGGGCCATTGACTCGTGTCCTTCTAGCCTCTAGGTTCCGGACCTCCCACTGCCATCTCAAAATTTGAACTTACCAACCTCTTGAGCTCTTCGTACTTTCATTAATGGGGTGTATTAAATGTCGTTAAGAGTATAAATACTCAGTCAACCTATCATTTTGACATGTTAGGTTGGCTAGAAGAGTTCAGAGTGAGTTTAGGAGAATCCAATTCCTTCGTCTCACGCTGCCCCCGCCCCCGTTGCCCTCATCGATCGATTCTTCGTGGATTTGGCAACCTCCTTCATCGGGTTCTTGAGGTAGGTTTGTCGTCTGCCCTCCGCGTTTTTTTTTAGTGATTCCACATTTTAATGGTAAAAAAATAAAGTTAAAAGGAATCCATTTGATAGAGGAGGATGAAGAATAAAAAACCCATGTTGTGAAACTTTAAGGAAACCCCTCAAATTTCCTTAGAACCAAATTCAAAACTTTATCACCTTGACACCATTCTTCCCACAGAGCGATAGCACCCTCCGGGCCTGAGCCTTCTCGTAGCCATCGGTAAAAATTAAAACTTAACCAACTTAAAAATGACGACATGTTTCCCTGGGCCTGCGACCCCGAATCTCCTTTGACAGTTTTCCGTCAAGACTTAACAAACTTGAAGTTTCAGCCTCCATTCATACTTCCCAGGCCTATTCCCATGGGATTCCATCCCGAGGATGCCACATGGTTTTTTCCATTTTCAAATGGCATAACGGCCCCGTCCACCCAAGCCTTGGGATCTGCCTCATCATTCGCCGCCCGAGTTGAAAAAAATGAAATGCTATATCCCTAGTGTCCAACGGGTCTCGGTTCGCGGAGTTCCATCCGCGAACCTCTGTTGTGGATTTTTCATTTCTCATGGCATCAAGTGACCACCCTCTGCCCTCAAGGTCTCAAGCATCCCAATGTCTCGTGAACAACAAATGATGAAAACTTAAGTGTCATAACCTCTGCCGGGTCTCTCCCATTAGACTTCCGCTCGCTGCCCGCAGTTTTCAATGATAATCCTAGAACGGCTTCCCGACCCTTTTAGATGAGCAACTTAAATGATTGGAGAGTGATGATATCTTTCCTTTAGCATCATGGGTCCCAGACCCTAGAGCTTCATCCTCAGAACTCCCTTTCTTCAGAGCCATTCCAAACAATGAATGTAACGCCCCACCACACAACCCTAGGGAAAGTTGCAATTTACTAAACAAACGAACTATTTTTTTTTTTTTAAATAAGAACAATTAACATACAAGTTCACTAACCATTGCCAACCAATCCCCTAGGGTTACGAGACTGTGTTACTCAAACCAAACAAGAAACATAAATTAAAACATAACATTTGATCTCTTAACAATTAAGTTCACATACATTCCATACATAATAATTTTCATCAAAGAATAAGAGATACCACTTGGTTTCAAATAACAATTAATTTACAATAAGATTACAACGCTCATTCCCCGAATGAGATAACTCCAATAATCATGATTACATATTACAAATTCCACCTTGATAACAATGAGGGGTAATAAAATACAATTACAATAGAGAATGAAGCATGACAATGAACTGGATCCCACGAGCTCTCCAACTGGAAATCTCATCCACACGAACAAGAAGCCAGCCCAACGGATTAAGCTGCACGTGCCACCCGACCGCGTGGAACCCCGAAAGGTCCACTCCCTCCGTGCTAGGAGATAGTAACAAGGAATTCCTACACAAGACCATCCACCACTAGACACAGGCTAAAACATAAACTAAACTTAAACAACTACAACCACAATAATACTTAACACAAAGGTTACAATGCTTCCAGAGAACAGGGTTCAAGAACATCATCTGCACTCCATGCCATATCTGACTGACTGCTGACATAGGTAGAGTGTCATACATAAATTTCCATGAGTTACCTAGGCTCAACTGTCTAAGGCAACTGAACCCACATCTTGGGCTATCCAGGCTCAACTCACCAGCCACCGGACCCTCATGTAAAACTATGCATCCCATCTCATCTTGAGCCTTATCATTCATTTGCTTCATGAGAGAGGCATTCCTTATCTTTATTAGTGTGAAAGATCCCCATTAATTCTTTTAGGTTATCACTTGGTTAAACCCTAAGTGAGTTACCCTGGCGCCCCTTTGTGTGTCGGACCCCCACAAAGAGCCACTCTCCTATCGACAACACACATGGTACAAACCACAATGAGTAACTGGATAAGATGACCTCTCCAAACCAAGGCGGAAACAAATAAAGGAAACTCGCTCCAAACACTGGAGGGAACAAAAGTACAAAACCCTCTCCAAACATTGGAGGCTACAAAGGTCAAAACCCTCTCCATCCACTAGAGAAAACAAAGGTCAAACCCTCTCCGAGCATTGGAGGAAACAAAACACATACTCCACTCCTAATCCAAAGGAGACACAAAACTCATACTCACTCCTATTCCAAAGGAGGCACAATCCGTCCCCGTTCATGAAAACCGGGTAAGACAACAAAATACCACTATACACACTTCCCAAGGCAAAACAGAGGTTGACGACTTAACGACAACTCATACCCATAAACGAACCCCTATCTGGAAGACTTTAAAACATTAACTCTAATTTCACAACATTGACGGCGAACAATTAAACACTAAAAGCATTTCAGACAATTAAATAATCTAAAGTTAGGATTTCCTAAATCCAGTCAATCACAGTTCTCATTACTTACATGTATTCAATCAAATATACCAAATTCATTTCCCAATATGGAAGTATTTACAACCCAATCATTTACTCTAAATTTCACAATCAATTTTCCATAATCAAAGCGTTTAATAAATAAAGTCATCTGATTAAAATAATCAACCCTTACTCTACGTTTAACAGTTATATTCATAATCGAGATATTTTAATAAACAAATTCATCCAGTTAAAATAAATCATTCATTTATCTCTAAGTTTCACGAGCATATACTTTAAATAAAACCACTTGATTAATATAAGATTTAGATTAAATAATAAGTCAATCAATTACGTCGCACAAGAAATTAAGTAAATAATTAACATTATTTGCACAAACTCAATAGTAACTCAAAGCACGTTGACAACTTTAAGGAGTTTAAATCAATAATTATATTTTGTTTTCCCAATCACATATCTTATTAAAATCAACCTTTAAAATAAAAGCATTTGATTATTTAAAATCTACCTTTTTAAAATAAATCATGACTATTAAAATTCAACGTTCTAAATAGATCATTTGAATATAAAATCTACTTTTGTTTCTATTACGTAACAAATTCATCTTAAGATAATCTATATTTAAATCTATCCATTTAATTTCATTTGCTCAATGCTACAATTAATCAAAATCAATATTTTTAAATAAAAATGTTTGATTCTACGTCAATTTCATTTCAATTTCTAACAATGAAATCATTATTTTAACATTCCTCTAATAACAATAACAAAATTATTTAAATTAAAATATTATATATATATATATTTTCATAAAATATACATATTATATATATATATATATTATAATATTATAATATATATAACATATATATATTATAAAATATACATATAATATAAAACATTAAAAATAAAATATAAACAAAAAATGAAATTTAATAACTTTAAAAAAAAAACCAAAGGGGCTCACCCCCTGCTGCTGCGCAGCCCCCAAAATAGGGGCGCGGCCCCTGCTGGGGATTGCTACGCAGCCCCGTCCCCATTCATGGGGGCCACTGCCGGTGAAGGCAGCGCCTCCCATGGTGGGGGGCGCGACCGTGGGCAGTGCCCAACCCAAACCAAAAAAACAAACCCTAATTTTTTTATTTTAAAATTTCGTTTATAAAAAAAAATGACCTCCCCTGTGATGAATGACAGATTTTATCAGGACCAGAAACAAAAGCAATAGATATATATGATATATGTATGTATATATATATATATACATACCTATTTATAAATACATATATATATCATAAATTTTTTCCATTATCATAGTCAGATTGGGCAAGTTTTCTTTGAGGAAAAGGCTGAGAAGAAGAAGTTTAAAGCACAATAATATGATGAACTTTTCTGGGTATTCCCCAAATTGACAAATAAGTTAAATCTTTTCATTTGAGTCCCTTCCAAGTTCTATTGCTAGTTTTAAAACAAATTTTCATGGGTTTTAATTGAATTCAAACAACATTTCAAATATTTTCACACAGCCAAACAAAGATTTCCAAACAATCATCGCAAGGATTTAAACTATTTTCAAAATGAAACATAGCAAGAACAAGAGGAACCTAATTTTTCTCCAAAGCTTGAAGATTCCAATGGATCTTTCAAATCCTCTTCAAATTCCAACTCAAGCAAACCTTCAATCTCCTTCACAAATCCAAATCAAGCCACCACCAAGAAAATTTCTCCCCAAATTGAAAAATTGAAACTTAGATGAGATCTATTTTCTAAAATAGGGTTTTTCCCCAAATTGGTCAAAAAACCCTAAAAATTCCACTCACTACGTTTATTTTAAAACCATTTTGAGGATATTTCCAATTTTTAATTCTAAAACAAATTTCTATTTTTTTTAATTCAACCCTCATGCATTTCAAAGTTGCAAAGAAATGATTTTATCAACAATTTTCAAAAGTGGAATTAAAAACACATATCATTTACTTATTTATTTATTTTAATTTAACTGTACCTATTCAAACAAGATTTTTATTTTTATTTTAATTAAATCTTAATACCCAGTATGATTTCCATTTTCAATTTAAATTTGAATCTAAATATATAATAATGCCAAAACAACTATTTTAATTAAAATCACCATTAATCCAATTAACCATTAAACTCAATTTAATTTTATTAATTAATCAAATCAATCAATAACCCAAAAATTATTTTATTAATTAAATCAATTAAATCAATAAAATAAATTGTATTTCAACATTGCAACTAAATATATTTAATCACTAATTAAATTACACTTAACATTTAATAAACTTTAAAATTTGAAATTAAACAATTACTCAAGGTGAAATTGACCAAATTAAAACAGCTAACCCCAACGACAACCCGACAACACGCTATGACTAGGGTGACGACTTGCCATGAAAAACCTAGCTACTATCTCCCAATCAATTTTTGTTGGTTAATGGACATGCTCAAACTTGTGAACCAGGTGGAGTCGATGTCATGTACCTATCAACCTGCAAACAAAGAGTACATCAACATGCATATATATATAATATGATCAAACATGTCGTGAAGAGGAAATCTCAGAATTGTAGGGCACTCGCAAGCGAGTGATACAATCCCGTCCTCTTCACCAATACAATATCACTAACTGAAAAAGCTAACATCAATAACATAATCCAATCATAAAGCATCATTAATTCAAGCGTTATTAGGAACGAAGCATAACATAGAAAAGCATTGCCTGATCAACAGAGCACAAAATGGAGGGGTGTTACAACGAACCTTAGATGACTTTCCCTCCTCATAGCTCTGAGTTCCCTAATGATGATCCAAATGACCTCCAATCTGGAAACCAGTATCGACCCACGTGCTCAAATTGAACCCTCTCCTACAGGGACCTTTCAAATCATCCAAATATAAATTCGGGAGAGACCATACAGATTGCCCTGCCTTGTTCGCCCTTTAAAACAACAATCCTACCAGGGAAGTCCGGCCCCTGGGGCCCAGATTGTCCAAATTCCCTTCAGTAAACTACTAATGACATCTCAAAGTAAATGTTTGATTTCATGAATGATGTGTTATCTTACTGGACTTCATCCGATAGGGATTTTTTCTAACATTGGTGTCTTTATGCTTGATTGTATTCATCATTCCTTTGCAGGATATATGGAATCAAGTGCAAGACCCTCGGGGGCAGCTGCAAAAAAAGACAAAGGAAAGAAATCGGACAAAGTTCCTCATGGGAAGGAGGAAAAGGATTAGAAGAAATACCAATTCCAAGGGGAGCCATTGCACTCAAAGGTCGTTACAGACTGGAAGGCGATTACAGATACAAATATCGGCCACATTGATATTGATGAACTCAAACAGAGAGTCAGAGTCAACCCGACCACGGATAATGCAAGGCTAATCAGAGGAAGCAGAATTTCCAAGGTTGTAGGCTTCCCTCGTGCTCTTACCTCTCCTAAACTAGTGATGGCTTGCAGACAAGCATACCAACCTGAGACCTGAACAATAATAGATAGAGATGGGAATATCTTAGCTAACATATCTCCCCAGGCAATAACGAAGACTTTTCACATTCCCACCTTCAGAGAAATGGAGATCCCTACTATTTCAGACTGCAAGGAAATGTGGGATGTAGATCCCGTTGGATGCAAGAAGCTCATCAACCAATATTGGTTAAAAGAAAAAAGGGGCAGCGCTGCAAAAGTTCCCCAAGAACTTTTCTGCATCAATTTCTTTGAAGATTATCATGACTTAGTAACCCTGCTAAGTCGAGTGATGAGTTTTCCTACCGCTGCATACTTCCAAGAGTGGATGGTCTATTTGGTTGAGAAAATTCTTCGTGGAAAGGAGGATGATACCACACAAATTACATTCTATTGGGGAGAGATAATCAGTGACTGCTTCCATCAATAGTTCATGAATGTTAAGAAAAGCTCCAAGTTTTATATGGAATCTTACCTTGTTTACTTACTGGCTGAACGGAGATAGTACAACGGTTTGTTCAGGGCTCCAGATGAAGAATCTAGTCGAGAACTAAAAGTCTACAACAGATACCCTCAGTTGTAGTTTAGAAACTTCAAGAAGGATTACTACAGGGTGAATGATGCTTTCATAGGTCACATTATCAGGTTGCTTGGAGGCGATTTCAAAAGGCGAGTCTCCTATAATGCTTGAGCGTTCCTCAAACAATACGCCTTTTTGTTCATTCATTATCCAAAATTCACATACATTTGTGCCCAAGGCTACACAGAAAGGCCAAACAAGCTGCCCAAAATCCTAATGACCGGATTATATTGTTAGAACTCTCTTGGCAGTTGCAGCACGTACATACTCTCCTTAGCAGCAAGCATTTGGCAGGGATCCCTTATCCCCTTTCTTTTGGCCAAGGGATGTATAGGCTGCAAACCTCTCAATGTGCTAGAAATTCAGACACTAACTCATTTGACTACAAAATCCAATGAAAATTTCTGACGAAAGATGTATAATTTGATGTATTGTTGAGTACTTGTGATATTTAATGTGTAATTTTCAAATTTTTTAAATTGTATCCTCGATGTTCATCGAAATTTCGACGAACTTGGGTTTTTGTCAAAATTTCAACGAATATTTTTCATCGAAATTTCGACGAACATGCAAAATCAGAAAAAAAATCAAATTGTGGCCAACATAATAAAAGTGAGTTCGCCTATTTATTGCGACAGTTTTTTGCTATACTTGTGAATTTTCTCTACTTGCCAATTTTCTATGCTTGCGACAATTTGTGGAGAACTAATATCGATTTTCTTGGGAAAAATCAGAAAAAATTCAAGAAGATATCGCCAGGTTGAGGGTAATCATTATTTTTTTCTAGAATTCATTTGTGAAGTCAGATTTGTACTTCCAGGTTTGAAAATCATATTTTAAAGCAACATCTCATCATATTTCATTTGTAGACTTTTGCATTTTTAGAATTTTATTTCCATATTTTGTTGTGCAAGTTCAATATTCTGATTTTAGGAGTCTAACGATTGGAAATCATAGTAAAATCAAAATTTAATAAGTTCTGGAATTAGCATTTAAATTTTTTTTTGGGTTCATTAACTTCATACTGTCTTCTCTTTTGCAGGGGTGGTTGCATGCCAAATTTTTTGGGTGCAAAATATCAGAATTATTAGATTTTGTTACCTGTCTATGATTAAAAATTATCGGAGTTTGAGTTTCACATTTTTTGAAGATCTAAATATTCAAGCTTGGTAAAGAAAAATCATGTGAGATAAAATTAGTGCATAAAAAAATGACAGACACTTGCTAGATTATGGGCTAGATTGAAAAGAAAGGGTGATGGGAAATGTTATTGTCCTTGCAATAATTGCAAGGGCTTAAAGACGAAAAACTTTTAATCACAACGACTGAGAAACATTGTAGGCAGCATGGTCATGTTGAAGGGGGCATGATTATCATCCATTGGTAAATTGTTCATTATATGTCTTTATATTGATTGAATTTGTAAATTTTTATATCGTTTTAACATTTTTTATATATATAAAAAATCACTTGATCATGATCATGGTTTATTTGTGTTGATCATTATTATAAAGGTGGGGCACCCTAGGGCACAAGATATGGATTATCATGCCCTAGAGAATGTGGTTTTGCAAGCGAAGAACATGGAGCATGAATATCGAAGATGAAGTTAATGATCCTATGGGAGAAGATGATCATGCTTCAAAAAACACAGTTGAATATGATGGTACAAATATATTGATCCATGACACATTTAGTGGCCCAGTTGATCATGATGATCAAGATGAGTTTGATGATGTTCATGATTTACCTGTACTTGAGAAGGCACACGAGCCCCTTTATGAAGGCTCTGAAACAACTCTTCTCTTTGTTGTATTGTTGATGGTGAACTTGAAGGTTATGAATGGTTTATCTAACATAGCAATCTCATAGATGTTAAGGTATGTCATATATGTCATCTTTTCATCTATTTTAATTGTTGTTAGTTCATCACTAGTAAATAAAGGATGAAATATGTACCATTAATATTCTTTATATTAACAAATTATTTTTTTGTTATAGATTGATAGGTGAATTTTTGTTACCACCATCTAATATTTTACCTTGCTCATACCGAGATTTATCTGCCATTATGAAAGATATTGAAATGGAGTATCAAGCAATAGATGCATGTCCCAATGATCATATTATATATCATAAACAACATGAATTTGCAACAGAATGCCTAGAATTTCATATCAGTAGATATCGAATAGATCAACTAACAAAAAAGGTGCCTCACAAGGTTCTTCATTATATTCCCATTATTCTACGTATGCAACGATTATTTAGGTGTGAAAGCTTAGTGCAATTTATGGATTACCATGCACGGAATAGAAGTGGAGATGACATTCTTCGAATACCTACAAATGGTTCTGCATTTAGGGACACGGAGGAAAAATGGCCACACTTTAAAGAAGAACCTCGTAATCTTAGGCTTTCATTGGCAGCCGACGGTGTCAATCCATTTGGAGAGTTGAGATCTATTTACTCAATGTGGCCTATTTTTGTTATCAACAACAACATTCCTCCATGGATGTCAATAAAGAGGGAGCACATAATGTTGGCAATGATTGTTCCAGGTATTTATTTACACAATTTTCTTTAACATAGTAGCATCTCATTTGTCTTATTTTTTGCATAATGACTTATATTTTTTTCATTTAATAGTCATGTACATTAATTTATATATATTGCAGTAAAATGGTTATAATAATTATGTAATGTTTATGTTCATTCAACTAGGTAACTACCAAGTTAAAGATATGAATGTATATATCGAGCCTCTTATCGACGAGTTACTAAAGTTATGGAATGGCGTCACTATGTATGATGTCTCTAGACCAATAGGACAAAGATAATTTCAATTCCATGCAATGCTTGTATGGAAAATTCATGATGCCCCAGGGCTAACACATTTTTGTGGTATGTTATAATGTTCAACTGCACTTTAACGATATTTAATTTTATGAAGTATATTTCATGCATGTTTTTTAAATAATCTATTCATTATATATATTATAAAAATTGACATATTTAATCCAATTATATATGATCTTGCAGGTCTTCAAACAAAGGGAAAATTTGCATGTCCAATTTGTGGTCAAAGATGAAATCTCATCGTTCAACAAGTTTAGGAAAATAGGTGTTTGATAAGTATAGGCACTTCCTCCACAGAAATCATAAGTATCGAACTACTGAAAAACATATTTTCAATGGGAAAGAAGAGACTACATCAAAACCACGAAGAATGACACCTCACCTATGGAAGTTGGAATATAATAGAATTAATCATCAAGGTTATACATTAGATCAAATTGTTTATCTATCATATATGATATGTTTGGAATTTATATTTTTATATTGTTTTTTTTACTCATGCTATAATTGACAATGATTGTCGTTGTCAATTTGTTTAACTTATATGCTTCATGAAGGTCATCAAGGCATTAATGGTTGGCTTCCACAAGGAATAAAAAGTTATCCCAGACAATTTAGTAGGTTTCCCTACTATGAGCAGCTACAAATTGTGCATTTGTTTGATACAATGCATATCAGAAAGAATATTACAAAAATGTTTTGGAAAATATTGGATGGAAGGCATGACAAAGAAAAAATTGTCAAAATTTGTAGTGACATTTAGGAAGCCAATCATGCAATGAAAAATGTCATTCAATTAAATAGCGATGGAGACCAAATTAATATAAGTGTCCTTCCTTGGTTATTAACGAAGCATCAAAACAATGCTATAAAAGAAGTCATACAAAAAGTTTGATTTCCCATAGGATTTGTTGTGAACATAAACAATATCATAACAAAGAAAGGTGAATTTGGGTCAGGGATGAAAACACATGATTGGCATACCTTCATTAAGGTAATTATTCAGGTATATTATATATATATATATATATATTTGTATACTGCATGCACTTTTTAGTGTATTATGTTTACTACTTTTGAAAAAATAATGAAAAGATCATTTTATAATTGTTCTAGTACGTTCTACCTCTATCTCTCCCAAACAACTTCAACAACAATGTCAAGAAATTTATGTATGATCTTGGAAAATACATGAGGTAAGTAGCAATATTTGTTCAATTCGTTGTATAGATGTTATAATTGCCATTTGTTTTAATTGTTATGTAATATATTGTATATTTTTGTTAAATCTCGTTAATATATTTGTGCCTTGAATCACTTGTAGATGGTTGTCATCTAAAGAAATCCATAAAGCAAATATAAATTATTGGAAGAGAAAAATTCCTCGTCTAATGTGTGAAATGAAAAAGTGTCTACCTTCGACATTTTTCAATGCACAAGAACACTACCTCATACACCAAGTTGAGGAGATTGAATTGTGTGGACCTGTACACACAAGGTCAATGTGGATGGTTGAGAGGCACTTGAAATTTTTGAAGGCTTTGGTTAGACAAAGAGCACATCTTAAGGGTTCTATGGTGGAGGGATATATGGTATATCAGAATATGGTGTACATTACTGAATATCTTCCTATGTTTGTAGCAAAGATCCATGTAGATCGCATTTGGGATCCCAACTCCATTAACAAATTCAAAGGGGAGTACCTGATGGGGAAAGGTAGATTTAGGAAAGTGAGAGGTAATTATAAGATGGTCATGGAGATTAATTAGAATAAATTTTACATTTTTTTTATGTATATTGTACTTATTTAATTACTTATCTTCAATAGACATCAATTATAAATTAAGGTCGTATACTGTGGTAATTAACTAATTGATGTAGACCTGGGAGGCTCAACTCAACCAACCTATCAACCTATCTTTAAGAGGCTTATAAAAATTTTAGAATGACCACTTTAAACAATCCAAACAACTCTCAAAGCCTGAAAAACAACAGAAGTCAGATTTTACACTTTGACTCCTTAAATCCTTGTAGCAGTGCAAACCTAGTTTTTCCCAATAACTCAAAACTTTCCCAAAACACTAGAAAAACCCTTGATATTTTTAGACACCCATTTTGGCGTTATTAAACATACTTCAAGGGAAAGTACAAGTCCTTTGGACGAAATCACCAAAATCACCCTTTCTAAGTTGTGTTGATTAGGCTGATTAGGCCTATTTTACAAAACAACTAGCCTTTAAAATTGTCATATGCCCATGAAATATTGGGGAAGCAATTTTTATTCCTCTAAACCTCCAAATCCACAAAAACATTCCACTTGTACGACTAGATTCTTGCCAAACCCAAAAACCCTTATTTTAGGCCAAAATCATGAGGGTTTATTGAATCTCCTACTTCCACAACCTCCCAGGCCTCAAAACCAACTTAGACATAACCCATTAGGTTTTAACATGGATAAAAATTCATAAAATCAGATCTTCCATACATATTTTTTTGAAACCTAGGCTTGAACCTCAAATTTCACATGCTTTTCTTCACAAAACTCTTGAGGACAACTATACCTTCTTTATGTCTCATCTTACGCCCTATTCATGCATAATAAAATTAAAAAAATATCCATGGGACCTCTTACACAAGCTACAGTAATCACAAAAAGTGTAAGAGCCCCTTTATATCATGTTTGGACTACAAAACCCTAAAAAACATGGTAACTGGGTTGTATGCAATGAAATAAATATTTCTAACTCAAATCAATGCCTTAAGCCCTCAAATCAGATTCAAATCAAAGCTAACAAATATCTTCACAACATGGAATTTATTTCACATCAAAATATGGTTGTATGTGACTGTATAGTGCTGCAAAACAGGAAAAATACAAAAATTTTAAAGAAAAACATAGATTTTTGAATGTCAAGATCTTGTATTTTGAATCCTCAACCATCAAAAACCTTTACACTTATCACTTTATGCTTTTTAAAGGCCTTTACACCTCAAATACTGAACAACCATCTCTACAACTAACTTTTTAATCTTTTATGATCACATGAAACATAAAACACACTAATTTCAAGGTTGTTAACATCAATATTGAAATGTTTTAATTTTTTGACCTTTCAAATGTATTGAAACTCCTAGGACACCTCTAAGACCATTCTAGTGGCTTGATAATATCCTTATTATTGAAATGACACTAACCTTGCACCCTTTTATATGTAAATTCTCCAATTTTCCTTAAAAAGGCTACAAGACTCTTTAGTGCAAGACTCAAACTCATAACTCAAAACTTCACCTAGAACATGTCTAATGGTCTTAATTGAACTTACTCAAGACAAAAAAATCTAAAAGACTCAGTCTACCTATTGACCATCTGTCCACCTTCAAATAATCACAAGTTGAGAATGAGGTATAAGTGCTCCTGCACCACTAATTATACACCATTTGTGAATTTAATTTTTTTTTATACAGTTGGTTGAGAATGGGATGCACTACACTTGTACGTCGCAAACAATATTGATTGGATGATGGCATGGATTGAATTATGTCAACAATTTGGTTGCGCATTAACATGGGAAGGTGTGGCTTCATTGGTTAAAGAAGCTCATCGTAATAGAGATTCCAATGTTACACCAAGGGAAATTGATTTAGCATATGGTTTAAGAGATAAAAAGGTACATATAAATATATTAATCACCCATTTTATTTAATTATTTTTAGTTATATTGATGTATATATATGTTGATATTTTTTTCTTTGCATACATTTGGCGAAGAATAAATATGTTTATCAACTGATGATATTGCAATAATTTTTACATGTTTGACATATTGCAGGTGAAACACCACAAGGCTATGTGATGCAATGGTCATAAATTTCAAATAAAAAAGTTGGATGACATGAAGAAAACTTGTGATTCTGGGATAACTGCAGTCTTTCAAGTGAGTAATGTTTCATCTAGAAGCGACATACATCCTGAAGTCTCAGAAAATCGATACTATGGGATTTTGGATGATATACTTGAGTGTGACTTTAAGTCTTTCAAATTAGTTATGTTCGTCATCCTATGGTACAGGCTATGATTGAATGAAAATGATGCTGAGAGAACTGTTATTGAAGATGATAATGGATTTACCATGGTTAATACAAGTACGATCAAGCGAGCTGGAAATGAGCCTTATGTTCTTCCAAGCCAATGTGAGTAGGTATTTTACTCAAATGTTCCAGGTAAATTGGGTTGGTCATTTTTTGTTAGACATGATCCAAGAGGAAGGACGGTAAAGTATAATGTGGTGGAAGAAGAAGATACCGAATAACTAGAAGATGATGTAGATGATGATCAGGATCAATAATTAGTTGATGATGTGCTTGACGAAGATGTCGAAGAAGAGGAACTAGAACATGATGATGTAGGAGTTAATGTTCATGAAGATGATATCCATGTGGATGATGACATTATCGAAACTGATATCAATGACGACAATGATGATATGACCAATCCTTACAATGTTGAATTTGGATTAGATGATACAGACAAAGAGTTGGATGAAGAAGATCAATGACATTGAAATGTATGATTTATGCGATTATATTATCTATTTGATATTAATTTCTTGATAAAATTATATTTGACTTATGTGCTTACATAATTAATTCATGATGTTTTTAATTTTTATGCCATTACATAATTAATTCATGATGTACTTTTTAATGTTTAATTTTAATTAATGATGTTACAACTATTGTAGCTCTCATAGAAATTTCCATATGATCATAATGAATAGTGTTTTGGGAAATTTCATGAAAGATGACACATTGATCATAGTAGTGAAATAATTGCAAAGTCGTTTAGGTTTTTTAGACCAATCACCCTTCACAATGTCATTTTTAGGATCATCTCCAATTTGATTGGCTTATCTTGGAGGAACATTGTGGCTTTGTGTAATGTGAGAAAATTTTGGATGGGGTAGTTGCTATTGCTAAGGTGGATCACTCCTTTCTGCAAAGGCCATACACTTATGATTGGGTCAAGTGTTTTTTCTTTAGAAAATTCCGATTGCCTTTTTGATAGGTTATGATTTGATTAGATGGGTTATGAAGCACTTATTTCAAGTAATTTATGTCTATTTTAATTTGTAATTTATTAAATTCAAACACATATTATGTCCCTTGCTTTAATTGATTATTACGTTATTTAATTATTAACTCAAATGACACCTCCAATTTAACTATATCTAATTGAATTTATCTAAAGTGTTGAACATTTTTAGATCAAATTTAGTAATTAACTCAAACAAATTTTCCAATTTAACTAATATCTTTTAAGATATTAAACAAATATGATTTATGAAAGAAGTATATTGGCATGAAATTAAATATGATTTGTATTCCAATGTAAAAACTACAAAGAATGGAAACAATTCTTTCAACACATTAAATATTATGTAGTAGTCAATTAAAATGAAAAAGCTTAATCTATATTAGTTAGGATACACAACTAAGAAAATGATCTCTAAATAGTCTAATAATTTGACCATTAGCATATAGCAATTTCTATAGAGTTGTAGATCTCTTCCATTTCAAAAACACAAAACAATATTAGGAAGATAATCAAACATCTTTCATTTCTACAGTGACTTATTTATCCTAGAGGAAATAAGTATATAGTATACGAAGAAAACCAACAAACCCACAACTACCCCTATTTTGAAGGAGTTTAGTTTTCTCCCCTTCTTGATCACCCTAATATTGTCTAATTATTTTAAAGAGACCAAGGGTCATAACATAACTTTATTCAACCCACTAAATAGCTTGGTTAATGAAACTTGAAAAAAGAAACAAAACAATTGCTACATTTTGCATTTCATGTGGAATGAAGAGTGGTGACAATAATCTACTTATAGTCTATTAGAACACTATTTTTAGAAGGCTTGACATTAGAAAGATAAGTGTTACTTTTAGATATTTTACATGAATTTCCTAGGGCCACCCATATGTAGAAAGGGAGAGAGGGAGAGATAACTCAATATATATAGAGGGAGAGGGAGAGACATATAAATGGGGTGATATAGAGAGATAGAGGGGGATGGTGAAAGAGAGAGAGAGAGAGATAGAGATATATGGGAAGAGAAAGAGAGAGAGATAGAGATGTATGGGAAGAGAAAGAGTGATGGAGATATATGGGAAGAGAAAGGAAGAGAGGTGGAGATACAGAGTAGATGGATAGGTAGGATAGGGAGGGAGAGATGGTGAGAGATAGAGAGGGGGAGGGAGAGAAAGGGATATAGATAGGTAGAGGAGGAGAGATAGAGAAGAGGGGGAGAGAGGGAGAGATAGGTTGAAGAGGAAGAGAGAGAGAGGGAGATATATAGGTAGAAAAGGGAGAGAAGAGGAGAGGGAGAGCGTATGTAGAAAGGAAGAGAGAGAAGAAGATAGGGAGAGAGGGAGAGATAGCTCAATATATATAGAGGGAGAGGGAGAGACATAGAAAGGGTGATATAGAGAGATAGAGGGATGGGAGAAAGAGAGAGAGATAGAGATATATGGGAAGATAAAGAGAGATGGAGATATATGGGAAGAGAAAGGAAGAGAGGTGGAATAGAGTCGATGGATAGGGATAGGAGGAGATATGGTGAGAGATAGAGAGGGGAGGGAGAGAAAGGGATATAGATAGGTAGAGGGAGAGATAGGTTGAAGAGGAAGAGAGAGAAGAGAGGAGATAGATAGGTAGAAAAGGGAGAGAAAGAAGAAGAGGGAGAGCGATAATGAGAAAGGGAGAGAGATAGGGGAGAGAGAGAGACATAGAAAGGGGGACAATATAGAGAGATAGAGGGGGATGGTGAAAGAGATAGAGAGATCATGATAGAGGTAGAGAAAGATATGGATAGAAAGAGATAGAGAGAGGAGTGAGAGGGAGATAAAAATAGAAATAGAGATAGAGATATAAAGTAGGAGAGATGGAGGGAGAGATGGAAATGAGAGAGAAAGGGGGGGAGGGAGAGATATCTCAATAGATAGACTAGGGGGGAAGAGGGAGTGACATAGATAGTGGGAGATATAGAGAGATAGAGAGCGATAGGGAGAGATATATCAATCACCCTCCCTATATCTCTATCTATTCACCCTTATCTCTTTATCTCTCTACCTCTCTCTATCTCTTTGTCTCCCTTTCTATTTGTATGTTTCTCATTATTTCCCTCTCTCTCTATATTTTCTTCCCTCTATTTATCTTTTTCTCCTTAAGTGTGCAATGGGTACATTGAAGAGGTCTTAAAGGAGAATTATCATATCTTTAATCAAATGGCATGTTACCTTGAGCATAACTCCCCAAGGACACATGCCATCCTTGGATTGTTGACATGAAACAACCAATCAAAATTTAGTTTCTCTTTTCCCTCTCTCTCTTTTCCTTTGTATCTCTTATAATTCTCTCTCTCTCTCTCTCTCTCTCCCTATCTATCTAAGCTCTTTTTTTTCTCTCATTCTCTATCTTTTTAGTTTTTATCTCTCTTTGTATTAGCTAATAGGCTACATATGTTGTGAGATTTGAGCTTGAAACAAGTCTCATGTCTGGAAACCACTATTGTGTCATTGGAAAACAAGTTTCAACTACCATTTAATGGTAAACCAGCCATAGTGTAATGGTAAAATCCTTTAAAATATTAGGTAAAAGCCTATATATACTATTATATAATAATAAATATAATTATATTATATATAATTTAATCTAATATTACTATTATAATAAATATATATTATATTAATTATATTTGGTATTATATAAAAATATACTTATTATTAATTATTAATTATAATAATTTTATACGTATTTAATAATTTTGTTAAAGAATATAATATATAATTATAATTTAATTTATAATTTATTATGTAAAAAATATAGCTAATATATAAACTATATTGTAGAATATTAAAACCTATCTCCGGTACCAACGGGGGAGACTAGAACTCGTGACCATTACTTAGCCAACCGAGCTAGGGCCCCCGCCCTATAATATATAATTATAATAAGTCGAATAATTATATAATTTATTATGTAAAAAATATAGCTAATATATACTTAACTATATTGTAGAATATTAAAACCTAGCTAAATGGTGCCATAATTTTTAATTTAATTAAAATACTCTAAAACCTAATAAAACCAGGTTGTAGCTCATCAAATTGGAGAAGTGAAAGGTCAATACCAACACTGAGGAAGAGTTTGGAGTTAAAACAAGGTCAATACTAGCGCCGATGAAGAGTTTGGAGGAGTGAAAAAAAGGTCAATACCAATGCTGAGGAAGAGTTTGGAGTGAAAACAAGGTCAATACCAGCACCGAGGACAAGGTTGAGGGCACTCAGGGAAAATCCACAACCAAGGGACAATGAGTATTGTAAGTTCGGCACCCGCATTCTCTTTAACCTGCATTTTTCATGCTTAGTTTCCAAAGATCTTCTCGTACATTGGCACCCCCATTCTCGTAAAATGGTATAAGATAAGACAAAAAAAATAAAATAGCTTAGTCTTTCACATTTTTATCGACCAGCCTCAGGTCTTGGAAAAACTCCTATAATCTACCCACATCTTGGTTGAGGTCTAGGATTTCATCACACATAGCCTTCATCGCATGAGTCTGAAGGAATTGTAGACTTAGCCCTCTCTACAAGCTTAGTGAATTTGACCACTTTATCTTTATTTTTACTCCAATATTTATGTTTGTCCCTCCCCTTTCAATCATCTTGCACAACTTGAACTTATAGTTACCTTTTCTTATTGATCCTTCATGTGCTCATATAAATCTAGCTAGTTGACCACCTAGCTACCCTCATCATCCTCCACGTTAAGCTTAATGCCTCCCACCTCCTCCAAAAAGATTGGAATTGTCATCATTCTCATCTAGAACTAATAATTAAGTATCACTAACTTTTGAGGTTCAATTTGTTGGTGGGAACATGTTATTCTTTTTTGTACGACCTACCTCAAATCTTATGTCCACAAAGTTGCTAAAAACATAAAACAATAAGAAAAAATTCAAAGGTACAACTAAAAAGGGGTTATTTCCTTTTGGCCTCCTCCACCTCTTATATTTCAACATAGCATGGAATTATGATTGCATAACATAAACTCAAACATATGGAAGTTTATAGGGGCAAAGGAGCCCAAGTATATGCTAGGATAAGCTAGATCTAATGAATGGAAATATAGGCATACATTTCTTCTTTAATACCTCCACCACAAACATATGCAAGGAAAGGTCTCCTCCCTTCTTGGCAGTGATAACCTCCTCCACACACAACCCTTAAAAATTATGAATAGAGGAATATAATCTTTGAAGAACTCAAAGTTGATTCTCTCCTACCTGATGCAATTAGTCATTTTATCCTTACAAACATTTATAGTGATTACTAGAGGCACATAGACCAATTCTTCATAATAGAAGAATTTGATCATACTTTTCCAATGATGGCATTATGAGAAAACCTTAGGTTAAATGAATAATTCCTAGCTAAGTTCTTTAAATCATGTCCAACCATATAAGAGAAGACCGCTGCTATGTGTACTTGGATACCATGGAGAAAGGCTCTTTGGGCTCTTTCATCAATCAAGGTATTGTTAAATTTTAACACCTAAAAGTGAGAATGAAGAATCTTTCCTACAATGGTGGCCAATTATGCTTCTCAACACCTAGATTACAAAATCTTTGTCAATATCATTTCCATCACAATTAAACCTATTGCTTGAGATATAGTCATACAGGTAAACAAATTGGCTTTCTTGATAGTAGATACATTCTAGACAATTCAATCCTTGCATAAGAGATTGTTGAATGGGCCCAACAAACTACTCATGATGCCCTTACTATTAAGTTAAAACTTTAACAAGGCATGTGATTGCATCAAATTTCGTTTCATGACCTTTGAATGAAGAACCTTCATTAAAAAATGATGCCATGTCAATACTTTCAAATGAAGGTATTTTTTATTTTAAATGTTTTATGTCCAAAATGCTTTATAAAAGGAACCTTTGCATGAAGGATCTTCAAATGAAGACCTTAATTCAAAGGTCCTTCATTAGAAGATCCTTCATATGAAGGTTCCTTTAATGCCATCCCATTATAGATCTTAGAGTTGTTAGAAATATTTTTGTTTCAAAGTAGAGATTGGACCATAAAATAGTGTCACCATGACTCTACCAAGATATCCATCAAATTGACAAACCCTGACTTAACAACCACAAATTCACAAGAAAATTGCCCCTGTCAGCCCTAGGGAATCACTTCAATGCCAAGTTTCTTGATTTAATAGACCCCTACATGCAATGAACCTCTATCATACCATGTTGCACACCAATCCAACTAGTTACAGTTTCAAGACAGTGAGTGGATTGGTGGATATCATTTCTATTTAGCCGTCAAACCCTTACACAGGAAAAATAGGGTAGTCCCTGTATTTGATTGTTTTCTCCCACAAAATAGTGATTTAGCACTTCAAAAAAAATGCAAATGAAAGGGAACACATATGTTTATCTACACCAATGATCTCAGAGCATTTCAAGCTTGTATGGATCCATACAACACAAAAGAACTTCATAAAAATAGTAAAAACATAGAAAATTGCTTCAAGAACTTGGTATTTGATATGAAATTTTGGTATTGACTCCTCCAACAACCTTTTCTCGAGCCTTGGAAGGCCTTTTAAATCATCTCAGACCCCAACTACCTTCAACCAACATCCATAACTGACTTGCAAACACTTAACAACCCATTATTTTGTAAAATTGCAATTTTGATAACTTTTAATGTCAACAATTGCAATGGGATGGGAATACAATATGATAGAAGTGGGATAAGAAATGCATCGTTTGAAGCATCAAACCAATATGAAAAGATGAAAGAAAGTGCTAACCCGTTAAACTGAAAAAGTTTCTTTTAACTTTAAGTTTGTTGGGTAGCCAATTCTTTTAAGTTATCAAATCCTACCATCATACATAATCAAAATGTTGTTGTTGTTGAATTGTGTGCCTCAATCCCACAGGCTGAAATCTCTTGTGAGCAATTTCGGTGAGAATATTGAGATGTCTGGCCAATCTTCTAGTTGATCCTGATCTGTCGCTATGACCTCCTGATTGTCTTGGTGATCGGCATAACCTAAGCCTTCAACGTAACTTGGACAGTCGGAATGATGTTTCGACAACGGTAGAAATTCTGGCCGATATCGGCGTGACCTTTGGTCTTTCTGGCCGATGTAGTAATCGGTATGACTTGCTCCTATTGGAATGTGTCCTTGTGATGGGAGTTTCTTGACGATGGTTTGGCGTCTAATGGTTGTCGGGGAGACTCATGGTGACTGGAGTTATCGGGGAAGAGACTTGAACGTTCGGTATAACTCATCCCGACAATAGATGTCTCACTGATGGTTATTCACTTGATGTCATCGGGGTGACATGGAGGCTCAATCAGAACTCTTGGCGATGGATGATTGTCTCGCCGATGGTATGGTCTATTGTTGGTATGACTCCTGGCGGAGGATGGACTCGGGGTGACTCTTAGCGACAGCCTAAGTCTTGTCGATGGATGTTCATATCGGTATGACTTGAGGGCTCGTTATGACTCATAGTGACTAGCGATTGTCTGGGCAATGGGTCTACTGAGGATATCGGTGAAAGGTCTTTCTGATCTTTCTGATAGAGTAAGTCTCGCCGATGGGAGTGTTGACATCGATATGACTTGTGAACTCATTATGATCTCTTGTCGATAGTGGTGACTCTTGCCGATAGCGATGGATGTGTAACCGGTCATGTGGCATCGAGGAGACACGGTTAGTGTCTCACTGACATGCGAATACTGTTTGAATGCTTTTGACCGATTGGAAGACTATCCTACGTGGTGTGTCTTGGACAAATCAGAGAAGGCAGAATGTGAACCATTTTGCAGTTGGACAGTTGTGATCGTTCCTATGGAGACTTCTATGTTGGAAATAGAAACATCTAAGTTGGGAACGGTTGGTATTGATATATGTTTGGGTGAGCAACTGTATTGTTAGAAAGTGATAGAGAAAGGGTCGAGAGGCTGGCTGAAAAAGGCCGAGGCCATGAGGCTGAAACAGAGAAAACGAGAGGCAGGGTTATGCTGCTAATATCTCTCTTGATCATGGATCATAGTTGATCTCTTTCATGTTGATATGCCCTGTATATTGTGTGAGGATATTGCAATAGTGTGAAGATTGTATGGTCTGATGGATTGATCAGGAAATGTAAATGGGAGAGTTTTCTACCAGGTTGTATCTAGAATGAAAAAGATGTAATCTCTGAAAAGGCTATGAGCCTGAAATTGTATTGTAACATTTTGTTGTTGAATAATACAATGGCTCAAACTTTGGAGGGTGGGGTTTTTTACCCGAAAGGGTTTTCCCAAAGTAAATCTTTGTGTTCTGGTTTTTGTCTTATCTTTCATTTTTGTTGGTTATGTTTCTAGAATCTATTATTGCTTGTTGTTGAATTTACCTGTGCTTCTCTCAGAAGGATTAATGTGGGAAATGAACTGTGTCTGTTTCCACTTTAGGAAATAGTTGTACGTGTCTTTGAGGCAATCTAATCGGAATTAAAGTTACCAAAGGCACTACTATTCTTGGAGGTTTCTCTGAGATGATCGAAATTTTCCTTACAAGTGGTATTAGAGCCTTCTTTTGGTTGCTGGTTCTGGGTATTTCTCCTATGAAGATTTCTTAGTTTGTTAGGCTGGAGGAAATCTGGAGGAACCATCTGATTTATTGATCCTTTGGTTAGTGGAAGTCTTGTGATATTCAGAGACAACATGCATCTTGAAGGATGGTGAAGATGGAGAAAAGGGAGTTGATCATGTTGTTTTTTTGTGATTTGTGTCTCCTGGTTGGTAGCGGTATAACCTTGGTGTATGAGGTGGATTTTCTTGCTCTGTGGCTGTGTAGCAGTAAAGCTTTCATATTGGGTGTTTGTGTGAGAGTCTCCTTGATGATATGGAGAATCCTAGGTTGTTTCTCAACCATGGAAGAGAGTGCTTATGCTAGGTGGTGTTTCCTGGTGTTGGAAGGAACTGTTTCCTATTAACCTCGAGTACATAAAGGCTATGGAGTTAATCATTAGTTGATTTGCAAGCTTATAAAATAGCCTATCTCTTTCTGAGATGCATGTACATGTTTTACACAGTTAAGCAAAACTTGTGGTTATGTGGAGTTGTTGTTAATCTATTTTCTAGACCCTGGCTTTTGAGGTGTTGCTGGATGAGATAGTTGCAGTTTTGCATGCATGCTTTGTGCATGGTTTGAGGAGGTGTGATTTCTTCTTTGCATGGGAGTGTTGGTAAGTGATTTGTCACTCAACATTCTTGTGGTGGTGCTTGTGGGTTCCTTGATTATGGTGCTCGTTGTGGACATGTTTGGAAAATCAGGTTTGGCGTGATGTGGTGTTTGAGTCATGTTGTCTACGTGGTTATTCTCTTTGAAATCTCAGTGTTGCAGTTTCCAATGTGATGATGGGTTTGCATGTTTGATTTTTGTGATCTACGAGTTATGCGGTTGGTGGATTAGCTACCCATTGGCTGCAGTGAGATAACTTGGATGTGGATTGTCTTTATCCACGAGGTTGATTCATTGTTGGTGCAAACTTGTTAGCTGGCCTTATCTTTGGTCACTTGTGCATTGGTGTGATTGCTTTGAGATGAGAGGATGGATATTGTTGAGTACCTGAATAGTCAGTTATGGGAACCTGAAGCAGGTGGTCATGATGCTTGGAGAGCTCAGATGTCACATTTCAGTGGGAGCTTTAGCAGTAACTGTGGGTTCATCACATGGTGGTGAATAGTCTTCTTTAGTGTTGTAGATGTTTCAAGGGGGAGATTTTAGATCCTGTTGCTGCAAAAGGGTTCTTTCACATTTGCATGGACATTATTTGAAGATGTGCAACATCTTGGATCCATGGAGGACGCTTGGAGTCTTTGGTTGAGGTGTTGATGGTACTTGACAGTTGATGTTGGTTTTGAGTCTGTTTTCTTTATGTCATGGTATACTCTTGTTTGTGCACTGGAGTTTTGGCATTGTGCATTGTACTTGAGACCATGGTGAAGTCACTTGAAGCATGGTATCTCCTAAGGGGATATGTAGATCATGGTGTCATGATAAGCTCCTGATTCAGATGATTGGAGCTTTGACAATGGTCTGGTAATTATTTGTGTATTGGGTGCTTTGATTATTTGCTTGATACTTTGTGATAGTGCAGTAATGCAGTTGAAATTTAGCATGAGATGATCAGTTGCTAGTACTCATGGATACATGAAGAATAAGGTGAGGATATTTTTCTCTTATGAGAGAAGTGTTGTTGATTGTTACTCTTGATGAAGTTTTTAGCAGAAAGTTTGAGAAGCCTACACCTTGGTTGAACGTGAGTTCAATAAGAGACCTATGAGGAGATTGCTCTTGGATTAGTCATGATGGCTTGCATATCTTGAAGGAGTATTCTTGTTCCCACTCTTGGTCTACTCGGTAGTTTATCTAAGAGGTATTTGGCCCATTATATCTTTCAGATGTGTTTTATGTTCACTTTCATGATATGGATCTTGAATTACTGTTTAATGGTTTTGGAGGATTCATAGTGGAAGATGTACAACTTGTTTATCTCCTTGAGCTTTTGTGTTATGTTATTTACTGATGAGAATTGGTAGGAGATGATGTATGGGCTGATTTCTAGAAATGGGGAATGAAGTAGCTTGATCTTCTTTGAGAGGCTTACATCCATGTTGATTACATGTTTTTAAAGTTGGTTTGATCTTGGTGATTGAATGGTTGGATGTTGTTAAGGTTTTTCTTTTGGGATGAGAAGGAGATCATTCTTGACACAGCTGGCAGTTAGAAGTGTCTGTAGGAGGATGTTCTACAGGAATATGATGTGCAAAGTTTCTCTCTTTGGTCTTGGTTTACTTCCTGGATGTTTGGTTTCACATTACATTAGTTTGGGGTTTGGTCGGAGCTATAGTGATCACTTACTTGTGGTCATGTGTTTTCACTCATGTTCATGGGTGATGACATGGAGGTTCTTAACCCTTTTTCATTTGATTGCGTGTGGAGAACTTGGGAGAATTGTGAAGACTTGTGGCTTACGATGCCTTTGATCTTTCAGATTTGGAATTACTCAGGCAGTGGGAGTTCCTATATGTGTTTTGTCTTCTTCGACTGATTGGCACTTGGAGCTTGCATTTGTTGTTAATGGGTTGGTTCTGGAGCGGCATGAGTTTACTAATGTTGATACCTTTAAGGTATGTAAGATTGGATGGAATAGCACGAGCTGTGGGTGCTATTTTTAGTCGTGTGGGTTTATCAGCTGGATGGAAGTAGTTAGTCTGATTGTTGTTCTAGCTGGTGTTTTTGTCTTGTTTCTGGAGAATGATTTCACGGTTGTGTTTTGTTTGAGGCTTTGAAGTTGATATTGCTTCTGTATAGCATCTGAGCACAGTGAAGTGGTAGTAGTATCTCATTGATGGTATCACTAGGATCTTTTGCTTGTGCCTGTTAGACTGGTGCTTACTCACCTTGGCTTGTATCTTTCTTCCACAGGTGGCATGTTGGAGGATGACAAGGATTCTTGCCTGAATGGTAGACATCTTGGATGTTGGTGCAGAATTCTTGATGGATCATGAGAGCATGTTTGAGGTCTATGTGGTTTCCTGGAAGGCTATGATTGGTTGCATTTCAGTTGCTTTGTTGGATAGTGAGTTGCAGTTGGATGCCTGGTCTTTGTTGCAGATTGTCTGGTGGACTGTTATCTGTGGAAACTTGTTGGTTAGGTGTCTTGAGTGTTATGGGGTCTAAACTGGTGGAGCTAGTGTGATCTTAGTTTATGAGTGCTTTGGAGGTGCCTGTGTGATCTTTGTCAAGTGGGAGATTGTTGGAATTGTGTGCCTCAATCCCACAGGCTGAAATATCTTGTGAGAAATTTCAGTGAGACTATTGAGATGTCTAGCCAATCTGCTAGTTGATCCTGATCTGTCACTGTGACCTCCTAATTATCTTGGCGATCGACATAACCTGAGCCTTTGATGTAACTTGGACAGTTGGAATGATGTTTCGGCGACAGTAGAAAGTCTGGCCGATATCAGCGTGAACTTTGGTCTTTCTGGCCGATGCAGTAATCGGTATGACTTGCTCCTATCAGACTGTGTCCTGGTGATGGGAGTTGTCTTGCCGATGGGTTGGTGTCTAATGGTTGTCAGGGAGACTCATGGCGACTGGAGTTATCGGGGAGAGACTTGAACTTTTGGTATAACTCATCCCGACAAGAGATGTCTCACCGATAGTTATTCACTTGATGTCATCGAGGTGACATGGAAGCTTGGTAAGAACTCTTGGCAACAGATGATTGTCTCGCCGATGGTATGGTCTATTGTCGGTATGACTCCTGGTGAAGGATGGACTTGGGGTGACTTGGAACCTGCGGGGTGACTCTTAGCGATAACCTAAGTCTTGCTGATGGATGTTCATATCGGTATGACTTGAGGGCTCGTTATGACTCATAGCGACTAGCGATTGTCTGGGTGATGGGTCTGCTGAGGATATCGGTGAAAGGTCTTTCCGATCTTGCCGATAGAGTAAGTCTCGCCGATGGGAGTGTTGACATCGATATAACTTGTGAACTCGTTATGATCTCTTGCCGATAGTGATGGATGTGTAATCAGTCGTGTGGCATTGGGGATACACAGTTAGTGTCTCATTGACATGCGAATACTATTTGAACGATTTTGACCAATTGGAAGACTATCCTACATGGTGTGTCTTGGAAAAATTAGAGAAGGCGGAATGCGAACCATTTGGCAGTTGGACGGTTGTGATCGTTCTTGTGGAGACTTCTATGTTGGAAATAGAAACATATAAGTTGGGAACGGTTGGTATTGATATATGTTCGGGTGGGCAACCGTATTATTAGAAAGTGATAGAGGGCCGAGAGGCTGGCTGAAAAAGGCCGAGGCCATGAGGCCAAAACAGAGAAAATGAGAGGCAGGGTTATGTTGCTGAAATCTCTCCTAATCATGGATCATAGTTGATCTCTCTCATGTTGATCTGCACTGTATATTGTGTGAGGATATTGCAACAGTGTGAAGATTGTATGGTCTGATGGATTGATCAAGAAATGTAAATGGGAGAGTTTGCTACTAGGTTGTATCCAGAATGAACAAGATGCAATCTTTGAAAAGGCTATGAGCCTAAAATTGTATTGTAACCTTTTGTTGCTGAATAATACAATGGCTCAAACTTTGGAGGGTGGGGTTTTTTACCCAAAAGGGTTTTCCCCACGTAAATTTGTGTGTTCTGGTTTTTTGTCTTATCTTTCATTTGTGTTGGTTCTGTTTCTAGAATTTGTTATTGCTTGCTGTTGAATTTACATGTGCTTCTCTCAGAAGGATTAATGTGGGAAATAAACTCTCTATTTTCGCTTTAGGACACAATTGTACGTGTCATTGAGGAAATCTAATCAGAATTAAAGTTACCAAAGGAACTACTATTCTTGGAGGTTTCTCTGAGATGGTCAAAATTTTCCTTACAGTTGTTTCAAATGACTATGAGCACTAACTTTCACTATTTGAAAATGTTGAAACCTTGTCATAGAGAACTAGAACTTTGATGCAACCACTCATCCTACCTTAAAACATACCAAAAGTCTCCTAGCAATTAGACATAGGAAGATTTAAGATGACTTAAAAAAAATTTATTGCCAAAGCATAAACTTATGAGGACTTAACCAGTCCTAGTACACACTCCCTCCCCATTAACCACTTAGACATATGGATTTTATCAGTGGACAACTGAACCACCTCACATTGTGTACACCTGAATTATGTCTATTAGTGTTCTAATTTGTCTTTTTCAAGACAACTTAAACCAAAATATTATGTAAATGAAACCATTCTTCTGCACAATACATTTGAGGCCTTGGTTGTGTAACTGGTGGACCATAGTCACATTTAACACTTGTTACAAATTTTGGGAGTTAAAACGTTAAGTAGAAGTTTAGTAAATCAAATAACATAGATTAAGACTGTGAGACTGATAATGATTATCATTCATTACCTTTTCCCCTCAATTGTCATGCAAAAATCCTTGGAACATTTCCATACATTGTTCATGTAGGAAAATTATTTACTGAATCTAGGTTTTTTAGGATTCCATAGCCTCAACTACTATGAAATGCATCTCCCAAACTCCATGTTTGTGTTAGGTTGTAAAATAATGATATTTTGAAGTCATTAATTGTGAGGGACAATCTCCTTCATACATTGATTTTATTTTTGATGGACACATTTGGATGGTAGTAACAATAACTTGCAATCTATCAAGACTTGATTACCTTATAACCTGTCAAATTCTAGTGATGAAATGATTGATTAATCATAATGTCACCTTAGGATCACATCACCATGAAAGAACTTCATTTAACATCCTTATGAGTGCAGGTACCACCAAATAGGTATTTTTCATATCTGTCTTCCTCGAGTGAGGGAAATTCAGGAAGAGAAGAAGAAAGCAAGACATGTAGTAGGTCTAAAGAGGGAGATCAACTAGAGGTCAAAATATTAAGGTCAAAATATTAGAATAAAATTATGTAAACACATGGAATTTTTTCTTGCTGAAGTGGGGTCATGTTCTTATGATGATGAGAGCATAGGCGACATCGAGGTTCCCTTGAGGTAAAATATCTATGGAAACAATGGGTACCCAAGGAACTTCCTCCAATAAAAACTAATTTTCGTGTCAACGAGAGGATTTATTGCATAGCATCATCGTCATTACATGGTTTGGGCCTATTTTGCATGGATGACATAAAGGTCTGTTATGACAAAGTTACTGAATTGATGGAGTATGTTGGACCCTATTATAGTTACAAAGATTGGATGCAGCTGGTTTGATATACACGAAGTATGCGTAGGTATGCACTGTCTGCAAATTAAATACAACTAGAAGATAAGGATCAAAATAAAGGAGTGGCTATGTACATTGACAGAAGGCCAAAAGAATTAGGGAATATTGTAGGGTTTATAAATGGTACATGCCCTGGGTCAACAAATAAGCAACCCAATTGCATATTCGAGGCACGTGAGGGAAACCGTGTATTCGTATGTGCGATAAAATCAATAATTGCAAGGGAAGAGTTGCTAATCGATTACAATTTGAATCACTTCGATACAAACATAGTTACTATGGGGGTGGTACGTACTATATACCATTTTACCCAACCTCCAACTAATGACTCCAATATACCATTTTATTATTATGTTTTTTTTTGTAAGTCTATTGGTTTCATTTCAGTAATATTTTTTTGTATTTAATTTTTGTCAAAGTGGGACATTGATCGTACGGGGAAGGCTCCGGCCCAGACCACAAATTTTGATGCATCTTCAGGTGCTTCTACCTGATAGGTTTACCTCATTGTAATTGTATAAATTAGATACGAGCAAAATGTTTTATTATTATGTTTTTTTATAAGTTTATTGGGTTAATTTTGATAATGTTTTTAATATTCTTGTTGTAGTCGGTTGATCAAGGATAGGCACCAACAGTAGAGGAGAGCATCCATAGGGAGGTGAAATCACTATTATGTGATGATGACATCGTATATTCAGAAAACCCTCTCGATATGATAAGGAAGACACAGAAAAAAAGCAATGAAGAAATCCTTCAATTGTTATTCATAGTGCCTCAAACAAATGAGATAAGAGAGAGGGTTAAAATATTGACTGAGAGAGCACAAAAATTGCAAGTAAGCTGTCATGAGGTCTTTAATTATAACATAAGTTCATTCATGGTTTAATATTTTGTACTCTTTTATGTCATGAACTAAAATATGTGTTGTTTTTACAGGATTTTTTGCATCCTCATGATGTTGCTGGTCATGATTAGGGTATTACAGGTGCTTTCCGCGGAGTAGGGATTGGTAAAATTTTCCATCCTGGTGTTCCTGCACATATATCACATCATCCAACCCCATCATCCATGCCTCTATTATCGACTGAATTGTCAGCAACACATAGAATGCAGACATCAGGTAGTGCACCCTCTGGTAGCAAACACATGCTAGAACGTACGTCAGGACATGTACCTAGGGATGCATAGGCCACTAGTGCTGGTGATGTTTTAGCAGCATTTCCTAGATCTTCCTGTATTACTAGTATGGGAACATTGCTGGTCACATTTGTGGTGACCAAGGATTTTGTTCCCATAAAGATAGAGAAGGTCCCAGGTACTTTAAAATGTTTTAATTATTCTTATATATAATCCAATTGAAATTTACTTATTGATCACCCTTTTTAGACTAATGATCCCATGATCATTTTATAGGAAATGATTTTTTTTATAAACATCTAAGTGATATTACATTGGAGCTATTCGGGCCCACCATACGTACATGGTGGAATTTCCAAAATCAAGATTTAAAAGAAGAGCTCATTAATTGTTTAGTTGTGTTGTTCGGTGATAAAAAATTCAACCGAACCAAGGTCCTTAAGAATGCTGGTAGCTATCTAAAGTATGTGAGGGACCAATATAGGTCACATTTAGAGAAGAACAAAAAGTACAAGCATCCCTCCATGATTCCGGAGAGGGAGTGGAAGAACCTACTATCAGATGGAAAGCAGAAGGCTGAAAAGAAAAAAAGGAAAGACACCACCGGGCCAAGGAAGGTATGTGATACTATCAACAATGTAATTATACGCTGATTACTCTTTCTTTTTGCATAATATAGTGTATTTCAAACTTTTCATAGGTTTCCTGACACATCAAAGGAAATAAAGGAAAGACTAGAAAAACACGGGAAACACAAACTTGGCTCTTGTGGTTATATGAAATTAGCTGCACAAATTGTAAGTATCAATAAATGAAATATTGCATCCAAATAATAAATTGAAAAAAAAATTGGTTTTATCACACCATAGAAGCAAAATTCATGATCTTATGCAAAAATGCAGGGCTCTAAATTCAATAGAGCACCCACAAAAGAGGACCTGAAGATTTCCTTCTAGCAAGGCTATGGAGTCGTGGTTGAATGCCTAAGAGTCTTGACTAGGAAAACAAAATCTTCCACTACATCCAACACGCAGGTAAATAAACTCAATAAAGTTTATTTAAAATTGAATACTTGTGCAATCTATTCAATATTAATTTCCACCATAAAGTAATTATGTTCCTATTTATTTTAAACAGACAAGCAATGATAATACTACACATGACATTGGAATGCAACCTGGTGAGGGTGGAGCACAACCTACAGATGAAGGTCATGGTGTGCATCCTGGTACTAGATGTATTCATGTGCTATATAAAACGTAGTATGGATTAATATAATTAAACATCTTTAATTGCAATTGGTGTATTAATTAATGTAACTTTTCATGTTTCAACTTTAGAGAATGTAGAGCGTGATCAACATGTTGAGCATGATTAGGCTAGAGAAGATTAGGAACATGTTGTGGCCCCATCAGGTAAAGAGGACCACTCTAATGTTCTTTTAAACATATTTAATTGCAATTGGTGTATTAATTAATGTAACATTTCATGTTTCAACTCTAGATTAGGATTTAGAGGGTGTTCAGCATGTTGAGCATGAGGCTATAAGACAAGATCAAGAACATGATGTGGCCCCATTAGGTAAAGAGCACCATTCTAATGTTCTTTTAATTAATTAAATACTTGTAACAATAAAAAAAATATATCAATTTAACATTTCTTTGTTATTGTAGCAAACCCCCCCCTTGCAGCGGCCTCCAAGTCGTAATTAGTACATGACTAGGCATACATTAAGATCATGAGAAAAAGGGCAAAACAACTGAAGGGGGGACAAATGATTTAGAAAATGATACTCCACTTCAACTTTTTTTAGCTTGAAAAAAGAAGCAAAAAAAAAAGTGATTGTAGTCATATTGTGACAACCATATTTTTTATAATATGTAAAAACTAAAAGAATGAATGTTATATGTTATTAATGGATAGAATGAATGAGTGTGAATGAATGTGAATATGTTAATGAATGAATTTTATATGTTAATGAATGAATGTTATATGTTATTAATGGATGGATGAATGATTAATGTTATATGATCGGGTATGGGGAATTGAGAGTGATGTGAGGGGGGGGAGGGGCCAAATGAGCTTCCACCATCACGTGGTTAGCCCTATTAAGTAGAGAATATTAAACTATTCTAAAAAAAAAAAGCTCAATAAGGTAATGCACTTTTCAATATAAGAAATGCATCATTTGAAGCATCAAACCAATATCCAAAGATGAAAGAAAGTGCTAACTTTTCACTATTGTGGTAGAAAAATGATTCTTTATACCCTGATGCCTTCATTTTCCAAGCCAATTTCTCCTACTTTACATAGCTCTGCCATGTTTGTGGATGTGATATGACTCCTACACAAAAAACATGTACCAGTTTATGACCTTCAATCCAACTACATCCAAGTATCTTTTTAATTCCTCTATCTTTCATCAATCTCTTTACTATTTGAACCTCGTACAAATGTTTTAGATGAAGAACCCATTATTGTGAAATGTGCCTCCAGTTGAGTAAACAAAATCCATG
>VDFB02000008.1:258565853-258658400 GCA_007258455.2 Sequoia sempervirens | reverse complement strand
GAACAATTAAACACTAAAAGCATTTCAGACAATTAAATAATCTAAAGTTAGGATTTCCTAAATCCAGTCAATCACAGTTCTCATTACTTACATGTATTCAATCAAATATACCAAATTCATTTCCCAATATGGAAGTATTTACAACCCAATCATTTACTCTAAATTTCACAATCAATTTTCCATAATCAAAGCGTTTAATAAATAAAGTCATCTGATTAAAATAATCAACCCTTACTCTACGTTTAACAGTTATATTCATAATCGAGATATTTTAATAAACAAATTCATCTAGTTAAAATAAATCATTCATTTATCTCTAAGTTTCACGAGCATATACTTTAAATAAAACCACTTGATTAATATAAGATTTAGATTAAATAATAAGTCAATCAATTACGTCGCACAAGAAATTAAGTAAATAATTAACATTATTTGCACAAACTCAATAGTAACTCAAAGCACGTTGACAGCTTTAAGGAGTTTAAATCAATAATTATATTTTGTTTTCCCAATCACATATCTTATTAAAATCAACCTTTAAAATAAAAGCATTTGATTATTTAAAATCTACCTTTTTAAAATAAATCATGACTATTAAAATTCAACGTTCTAAATAGATCATTTGAATATAAAATCTACTTTTGTTTCTATTACGTAACAAATTCATCTTAAGATAATCTATATTTAAATCTATCCATTTAATTTCATTTGCTCAATGCTACAATTAATCAAAATCAATATATTTAAATAAAAATGTTTGATTCTACGTCAATTTCATTTCAATTTCTAACAATGAAATCATTATTTTAACATTCCTCTAATAACAATAACAAAATTATTTAAATTAAAATATTATATATATATATATTTTCATAAAATATACATATTATATATATATAATATTATAATATTATAATATATATAACATATATATATTATAAAATATACATATAATATAAAACATTAAAAATAAAATATAAACAAAAAATGAAATTTAATAACTTTAAAAAAAAAACCAAAGGGGCTCACCCCTCACTAGCTGTGACCCCAAAATAATAAGTATGACCTAATTAGGGTACTCTGTGACCCGATCCTAATGGGGGCCAGCAGTGAAGGCAGGCGCCTCCCATGTGGTGGTAGCGACCATGGGCGGTCACCCAGCAAATAAAAACAAACCTAATTTTTTTATTTTAAAATTTCGTTTATAAAAAAAAAACGACCTCCCCTGTGATGAATGACAGATTTTATCAGGACCAGAAACAAAAGCAATAGATATATATGATATATGTATGTATATATATATATATATATATACATACCTATTTATAAATACATATATATATCATAAAAAATTTCCATTATCACAGTCAGATTGGGCAAGTTTTCTTTGAGGAAAAGGCTGAGAAGAAGAAGTTTAAAGCACAATAATATGATGAATTTTTCTGGGTATTCCCCAAATTGACAAATAAGTTAAATCTTTTCATTTGAGTCCCTTCCAAGTTCTATTGCTAGTTTTAAAACAAATTTTCATGGGTTTTAATTGAATTCAAACGACATTTCAAATATTTTCACACAGCCAAACAAAGATTTCCAAACAATCATCGCAAGGATTTAAACTATTTTCAAAATGAAACATAGCAAGAACAAGAGGAACCTGATTTTTCTCCAAAGCTTGAAGATTCCAATGGAGCTTTCAAATCCTCTTCAAATTCCAACTCAAGCAAACCTTCAATCTCCTTCACAAATCCAAATCAAGCCACCACCAAGAAAATTTCTCCCCAAATTGAAAAATTGAAACTTAGATGAGATATATTTTCTAAAATAGGGTTTTTCCCCAAATTGGTCAAAAAAACCCTAAAAATTCCACTCACTAAGTTTATTTTAAAACCATTTTGAGGATATTTCCAATTTTTAATTCTAAAACAAATTTCTATTTTTTTTAATTCAACCCTCATGCATTTCAAATTTTCATTAAGACCAAAAGCATTTCAAAGTTGCAAAGAAATGATTTTATCAACAATTTTCAAAAGTGGAATTAAAAACACATATCATTTACTTATTTATTTATTTTAATTTAACTGTACCTATTCAAACAAGATTTTTATTTTTATTTTAATTAAATCTTAATACCCAGTATGATTTCCATTTTCAATTTAAATTTGAATCTAAATATATAATAATGCCAAAACAACTATTTTAATTAAAATCACCATTAATCCAATTAACCATTAAACTCAATTTAATTTTATTAATTAATCAAATCAATCAATAACCCAAAAATTATTTTATTAATTAAATCAATTAAATCAATAAAATAAATTGTATTTCAACATTGCAACTAAATATATTTAATCACTAATTAAATTACACTTAACATTTAATAAACTTTAAAATTTGAAATTAAACAATTACTCAAGGTGAAATTGACCAAATTAAAACAGCTAACCCCAATGACAACCCGACAACACGCTATAACTAGGGTGACGACTTGCCACGAAAAACCTAGCTACTATCTCCCAATCAATTTCTGTTGGTTAATGGACACGCTCAAACTTGTGAACCAGGTGGAGTCGATGTCATGTACCTATCAACCTGCAAAAAAAGAGTACATCAACATGCATATATATATAATATGATCAAACATGTCGTGAAGAGGAAATCTCAGAATTGTAGGGCACTCGCAAGCGAGTGATACAATCCCGTCCTCTTCACCAATACAATATCACTAACTGACAAAGATAACATCAATAACATAATCCAATCATAAAGCATCATTAATTCAAGCGTTATTAGGAACGAAGCATAACATAGAAAAGCATTGCCTGATCAACAGAGCACAAAATGGAGGGGTGTTACAATGAACCTTAGATGACTTTCCCTCCTCATAGCTCTGAGTTCCCTAATGATGATCCAAATGACCTCCAATCTGGAAACCAGTATCGACCCACGTGCTCAAATTGAACCCTCTCCTGTAGGGACCTTTCAAATCATCCAAATATAAATTCGGGAGAGACCATACGGATTTCCCTGCCTTGTTCGCCCTTTAAAACAATAATCCTACCAGGGAAGTCCAGTCCCTGGGGCCCAGATTGTCCAAATTCCCTTCAGTAAACTACTAATGACATCTCAAAGTAAATGTTTGATTTCATGAATGATGTGTTATCTAACTGGACTTCATCCGATAGGGATTTTTTCTAACATTGGTGTCTTTATGCTTGATTGTACTCATCATTCCTTTGCAGGATATATGGAATTAAGTGCAAGACCCTCGGGGGCAGCTGCAAAAAAAGACAAAGGAAAGAAATCGGACAAAGTTCCTCATGGGAAGGAGGAAAAGGATCAGAAGAAATACCAATTCCAAGGGGAGCCATTGCACTCAAAGGTCGTTACAGACTGGAAGGTGATTACAGATACAAATATCGGCCACATTGATATTGATGAACTCAAACGGAGAGTCAGAGTCAACCCGACCACAGATAATGCAAGGCTAATCAGAGGAAGCAGAATTTCCAAGGTTGTAGGCTTCCCTCGTGCTCTTACCTCTCCTGAACTAGTGATGGCTTGTAGACAAGCATACCAACCTAAGACCCGAACAATAATAGATAGAGATGGGAACATCTTAGCTAACATATCTCCCCAGGCAATAACGAAGACTTTTCACATTCCCACCTTCATAGAAATGGAGATCCCTACTATTTCAGACTGCAAGGCAATGTGGGATGTAGATCCCGTTGGATGCAAGAAGCTCATCAACCAATATTGGTTAAAAGAAAAAAGGGGCAGCGTTGCAAAAGTTCCCCAAGAACTTTTCTGCAGCAATTTCTTTGAAGATTATCATGACTTAGTAACCCTGCTAAGCCGAGTGATGAGTTTTCCTACCACTGCATACTTCCAAGAGTGGATGGTCTATTTGGTTGAGAAAATTCTTCGTGGAAAGGAGGATGATGCCACACAAATTACATTCTATTGGGGAGAGATAATCAGTGACTGCTTCCATCAACAGTTCATGAATGTTAAGAAAAGCTCCAAGTTTTATATGGCATCTTACCTTGTTTACTTATTGGCTAAACGAAGACAGTACAACGGTTTGTTCAGGGCTCCAAATGAAGAATCTAGTCGAGAACTAAAAGTCTACAACAGATACCCTCAGTTGTAGTTTAGAAACTTTAAGAAGGATTACTACAGGGTGAATGATGCTTTCATAGGTCACATTATCAGGTTGCTTGGAGGCGATTTCAAAAGGTGAGTCTCCCATAATGCTTGAGCGTTCCTCAAACAATACGTCTTTTTGTTCATTCATTATCCCAAATTCACATACATTTGTGCCCAAGGCTACACAGAAAGGCCAAACAAGCTGCCCAAAATCCTAATGACCAGATTATATTGTTAGAACTCTCTTGGCAGTTGCAACACGTACATACTCTCCTTAGCAGCAAGCATTTGGCAGGGATCCCTTATCCCCTTTCTTTTGGCCAAGGGATGTATAGGCTGCAAACCTCTCAATGTGCTAGAAATTCAGACACTAACTCATTTGACTGCAAAATCCAATGAAAATTTCTGACGAAAGATGTATAATTTGATGTATTGTCGAGTACTTGTGATATTTAATGTGTAATTTTCAATTTTTTTAAATTGTATCCTCAATGTTCATCGAAATTTCGACGAACTTGGGTTTTCGTCAAAATTTCAACGAAGATTTTTCATCGAAATTTCGATGAACATGCAAAATTAGAAAAAAAATCAAATTGTGGCCAACATAATAAAAGTGAGTTCGCCTATTTATTGCGACAGTTTTTTGCTATACTTGTGAATTTTCTCTACTTGCCAATTTTCTATACTTGCGACAATTTTTGGAGAACTAATATCGATTTTCTTGGGAAAAATAAAAAAAAATTCAAGAAGATATCGCCAGGTTGAGGGTAATCATTGTTTTTTTCTAGAATTCATTTGTGAAGTCAGATTTGTACTTCCAGGTTTGAAAATCATAGTTTAAAGCAACATCTCATCATATTTCATTTGTAAACTTTTGCATTTTCAGAATTTTATTTCCATATTTTGTTGTGCAAGTTCAATATTCTGATTTTAGAGTCTAACGGTTGGAAATCATAGTAAAATCAAAATTTAATAAGTTCTAGAATTAGCATTTTAAATTTTTTTTTGGGTTCATTAACTTCATACTGTCTTCTCTTTTGCAGGGGTGGTTGCATGCCAAATTTTTTGGGTGCAAAATATCAGAATTATTAGATTTTGTTACCTGTCTATGATTAAAAATTATCGGAGTTTGAGTTTCACATTTTTTGAAGATCTAAATATTCAAGCTTGGTAAAGAAAAATCATGTGAGATAAAATTAGTGCATAAAAAAATGAACAGACACTTGCTAGATTATGGGCTAGATTGAAAAGAAAGGGTGATGGGAAATGTTATTGTCCTTGCAATAATTGCAAGGGCTTAAAGACGAAAAGACTTTTAATCACAACGACTGAGAAACATTGTAGGCAGCATGGTCATGTTGAAGGGGGCATGATTATCGTCCATTGGTAAATTGTTCATTATATGTCTTTATATTGATTGAATTTGTAAATGTTTATATTGTTTTAACATTTTTTATATATATAAAAAATCACTTGATCATGATCATGGTTTATTTGTGTTGATCATTATTATAAAGGTGGGGCACCCTAGGGCACAAGATATGGATTATCATGCCCTAGAGAATGTGGTTTTGCAAGCAGAAGAACATGGAGCGTTGAATATCGAAGATGAAGTTAATGATCCTATGGGAGAAGATGATCATGCTTCAAAAAACACAGTTGAATATGATGGTACAAATATATTGATCCATGACACATTTAGTGGCCCAGTTGATCATGATAATCAAGATGAGTTTGATGATGTTCATGATTTACCTGTACTTGAGAAGGCACACGAGCCCCTTTATGAAGGCTCTGAAACAACTCTTCTCTTTGTTGTATTGTTGATGGTGAACTTGAAGGTTATGAATGGTTTATCTCACATAGCAATCTCACAGATGTTAAGGTATGTCATATATGTCATCTTTTTCATCTATTTTAATTGTTGTTAGTTCATCACTAGTAAATAAAGGATGAAATATGTACCATTAATATTCTTTATATTAACAAATTATTTTTTTGTTATAGATTGATAGGTGAATTTTTGTTACCACCATCTAATATTTTACCTTGCTCATACCGAGATTTATCTGCCATTATGAAAGATATTGAAATGGAGTATCAAGCAATAGATGCATGTCCCAATGATCATATTATATATCATAAACAACATGAATTTATGAGAATGCCAGAATGTCACCATCGATAGATATCAAATAGATCAACTAACAAAAGGTGCCTCATAAAGGTTCGCCGTTATATTCCCATTATTCTCATTATTACTTGATGTTAGATTAGTAAAGCTTAGTGCAATTTATGGATTACCATGCACGAGAATAGAAGTGGAGATGGAAATTCTTTGAATACTACAAGTTTGCATTTAGGGACATGGAGGAAAAATGGCCACACTTTAAAGAGAACCTCGTAATCTTAGGCTTTCATTGGCAGCCCGGCGATGTCAATCCATTTGGAGAGTTGAGATCTATTATTTACTTTCGGTGTAGCTGTTATAAACAGCATTCCTCCATGGATGTCAATAAAGAGGGAGAACATAATGTTAGCAATGATTGTTCCATGTATTTGTTTACATCAATTTTCTTTAACATAGTAGCATCTCATTTGTCTTATTTTTTGCATAATGACATATTTTTTTCATTTAATAGTCATGTACATTAATTTATATATATTGCAGTAAAATGGTTATAATAATTATGTAATGTTTATGTTCATTCAACTAGGTAACTACCAAGTTAAAGATATGAATGTATATATCGAGCCTCTTATCGACGAGTTACTAAAGTTATGGAATGACGTCACTATGTATGATGTCTCTAGACCAATAGGACAAAGATAATTTCAATTCCATGCAATGCTTGTATGGAAAATTCATGATGCCCCAGGGCTAACACATTTTTGTGGTATGTTATAACGTTCAACTGCACTTTAACGATATTTAATTTTATGAAGTATATTTCATGCATGTTTTTTAAATAATTTATTCATTATATATAATTATAAAAATTGACATATTTAATCCAATTATATATGATCTTGCAGGTCTTCAAACAAAGGGAAAATTTGCATGTCCAATTTGTGGTCAAAAGATGAAATCTCATCGTTCAACAAGTTTAGGAAAATAGGTGTTTGATAAGTATAGGCACTTCCACCACAGAAATCATAAGTATTGAACTACTGAAAAACATATTTTCAATGGGAAAGAAGAGACTACATCAAAACCACGAAGAATGAAACTTCGCCTATGTAAGTTGGAATATAATAGAATTAATCATCAAGGTTATACATTAGATAAAATTGTTTATCTATCATATATGATATGTTTGGAATTTATATTTTTATATTGTTTTTTGTTTACTCATGCTATAATTGACAATGATTGTCGTTGTCAATTTGTTTAACTTATATGCTTCATGAAGGTCATCAAGGCATTAATGGTTGGCTTCCACAAGGAATAAAAAGTTATCCCAGACAATTTAGTAGGTTTCCCTACTATGAGCAGCTACAAATTGTGCATTTGTTTGATACAATGCATATCAGAAAGAATATTACAAAAACGTTTTGAAAAATATTGGATGGAAGGCATGACAAAGAAAAAATTGTCAAAATTTGTAGTGACATTCAGGAAGCCAATCATGCAATGAAAAATGTCATTCAATTAAATAGCGATGGAGACCAAATTAATATAAGTGTCCTTCCTTGGTTATTAATGGAGCATGAAAACAATGCTATAAAGAAGTCATCACGAAAGTTTGATTTCCCATAAGATTTGTTGCGAACATAAACAATATAATAACAAAGAAAGGTGAATTTGAGTTAGGGATGAAAACACATGATTGGCATACCTTCATTAAGGTAATTATTCTGGTATATTATATACACTTGTATAATGCATGTACTTTTCAGTGTATTGTGTTTACTACTTTTGAAAAAATAATGAAAGATCATTTTATAATTGTTGTAGTACATTCTACCTCTATCTCTCCCAAACAACTTTGACAACAATGTCAAGCAAGTTATATATGATCTTAGAAGAAATGCATGAAATTGAAGTAGCAATATTTGTTCAATTCGTTGTATAGATCTTATAGTGCCATTTGTTTTAATTGTTATATGTAATATATTGTATATTTACTGTTAAATCTAGATTAATATATTTCTTGAATCACTTGTAGATGGTTGTCATCCTAAAGAAATCCATAATGAGATATAAATTATTGGAAGAGAAAAATTCCTCGTCTAATGTGGCCAGAAATGAAAAGTGTCTACCTTAGGCATTTTCAATGCACAAAACACTACCTATTTCCAGTTGAGGAGTTGAATTATTGGACACAGCTGTACACAAGGTCAATGTGGATGGTTGAGAGGCACTTAAAATTTTTGAAGGCTTTGGTTAGACAAAGAGCACATCTTAAGGGTTCTATGGTGGAGGGATATATGGTATATCAGAATATGGTGTACATTACTGAATATCTTCCTATGTTTGTAGCAAAGATCCATGTAGATCGCATTTGGGATCCCAACTCCATTAACAAATTCAAAGGGGAGTACCTGATGGGGAAAGGTAGATTTAGGAAAGTGAGAGGTAATTATAAGATGGTCATGGAGATTAATTAGAATAAATTTTACATTTTTTTTATGTATATTGTACTTATTTAATTACTTATCTTCAATAGACATCAATTATAAATTAAGGTCGTATACTGTGGTAATTAACTAATTGATGTAGACCTGGGAGGCTCAACTCAACCAACCTATCAACCTGTCTTTAAGAGGCTTCTAAAAAGTTTAGAATGACCACTTTAAACAATCCAAATAACTCTCAAAGCCTGACAAACAACATAAGTCAGATTTTACACTTTGACTCCTTAAATCCTTGTAGCAGTGCAAACCTAGTTTTTCCCAATAACTCAAAACTTTCCCAAAACACTAGAAAAACCCTTGATTTTTTTAGACACCCATTTTGGCGTTATTAAACATACTTCAAGGGAAAGTACAAGTCCTTTGGATGAAATCACCAAAATCGCCCTTTCTAAGTTGTGTTGATTAGGCTGATTAGGCCTATTTTACAAAACAACTAGCCTTTAAAATTGTCATATGCCCATGAAATATTGGGGAAGCAATTTTTATTCCTCTAAACCTCCAAATCCACAAAAACATTCCACTTGTACGACTAGATTCTTGCCAAACCCAAAAACCCTTATTTTAGGCCAAAATCATGAGGGTTTATTGAATCTCCTACTTCCACAACCTCCCAGGCCTCAAAACCAACTTAGACATAACCCATTAGGTTTTAACATGGATAAAAATTCATAAAATCAGATCTTCCATACATATTTTTTTGAAACCTAGGCTTGAACCTCAAATTTCACATGCTTTTCTTCACAAAACTCTTGAGGACAACTATACCTTCTTTATGTCTCATCTTACGCCCTATTCATGCATAATAAAATTAAAAAAATATCCATGGGACCTCTTACACAAGCTACAGTAATCACAAAAAGTGTAAGAGCCCCTTTATATCATGTTTGGACTACAAAACCCTAAAAAACATGGTAACTGGGTTGTATGCAATGAAATAAATATTTCTAACTCAAATCAATGCCTTAAGCCCTCAAATCAGATTCAAATCAAAGCTAACAAATATCTTCACAACATGGAATTTATTTCACATCAAAATATGGTTGTATGTGACTGTATAGTGCTGCAAAACAGGAAAAATACAAAAATTTTAAAGAAAAACATAGATTTTTGAATGTCAAGATCTTGTATTTTGAATCCTCAACCATCAAAAACCTTTACACTTATCACTTTATGCTTTTTAAAGGCCTTTACACCTCAAATACTGAACAACCATCTCTACAACTAACTTTTTAATCTTTTATGATCACATGAAACATAAAACACACTAATTTCAAGGTTGTTAACATCAATATTGAAATGTTTTAATTTTTTGACCTTTCAAATGTATTGAAACTCCTAGGACACCTCTAAGACCATTCTAGTGGCTTGATAATATCCTTATTATTGAAATGACACTAACCTTGCACCCTTTTATATGTAAATTCTCCAATTTTCCTTAAAAAGGCTACAAGACTCTTTAGTGCAAGACTCAAACTCATAACTCAAAACTTCACCTAGAACATGTCTAATGGTCTTAATTGAACTTACTCAAGACAAAAAAATCTAAAAGACTCAGTCTACCTATTGACCATCTGTCCACCTTCAAATAATCACAAGTTGAGAATGAGGTATAAGTGCTCCTGCACCACTAATTATACACCATTTGTGAATTTAATTTTTTTTTATACAGTTGGTTGAGAATGGGATGCACTACACTTGTACGTCGCAAACAATATTGATTGGATGATGGCATGGATTGAATTATGTCAACAATTTGGTTGCGCATTAACATGGGAAGGTGTGGCTTCATTGGTTAAAGAAGCTCATCGTAATAGAGATTCCAATGTTACACCAAGGGAAATTGATTTAGCATATGGTTTAAGAGATAAAAAGGTACATATAAATATATTAATCACCCATTTTATTTAATTATTTTTAGTTATATTGATGTATATATATGTTGATATTTTTTTCTTTGCATACATTTGGCGAAGAATAAATATGTTTATCAACTGATGATATTGCAATAATTTTTACATGTTTGACATATTGCAGGTGAAACACCACAAGGCTATGTGATGCAATGGTCATAAATTTCAAATAAAAAAGTTGGATGACATGAAGAAAACTTGTGATTCTGGGATAACTGCAGTCTTTCAAGTGAGTAATGTTTCATCTAGAAGCGACATACATCCTGAAGTCTCAGAAAATCGATACTATGGGATTTTGGATGATATACTTAAGTGTGACTTTAAGTCCTTCAAATTAGTTATGTTCGTCGTCCTATGGTACAGGCTATGATTGAATGAAAATGATCCTGAGAGAACTGTTATTGAACATGATAATGGATTTACCATGGTTAATACAAGTACAATCAAGCGAGCTGGAAATGAGCCCTATGTTCTTCCAAGCCAATGTGAGTAGGTATTTTACTCAAATGTTCCAGGTAAATTGGGTTGGTCATTTTTTGTTAGACATGATCCAAGAGGAAGGACGGTAAAGTATAATGTGGTGGAAGAAGAAGATACCGAATAACTAGAAGATGATGTAGATGATGATCAGGATCAATAAGTAGTTGATGATGTGCTTGATGAAGATGTCGAAGAAGAGGAACTAGAACATGATGATGTAGGAGTTAATGTTCATGAAGATGATATCCATGTGGATGATGACATTATCAAAACTGATATCAATGACGACGATGATGATATGACCAATCCTTACAATGTTGAATTTGGATCAGATGATACATACAAAGAGTTGGATGAAGAAGATCAATGACATTGAAATGTATGATTTATGCGATTATATTATCTATTTGATATTAATTTCTTGATAAAATTATATTTGACTTATGTGCTTACATAATTAATTCATGTTGTTTTTAAGTTTTATGCCATTACATAATTAATTCATGATGTACTTTTTAATGTTTAATTTTAATTCATGATGTTACAACTATTGTAGCTCTCCTAGAAATTTCCATATGATCATAATGAATAGTGTTTTGGGAAATTTCATGAAAGATGACACATTGATCATAGTAGTGAAATAATTGCAAAGTCGTTTAGGTTTTTTAGACCAATCACCCTTCACAATGTCATTTTTAGGATCATCTCCAATTTGATTGGCTTATCTTGGAGGAACATTGTGGCTTTGTGTAATGTGAGAAAATTTTGGATGGGGTAGTTGCTATTGCTAAGGTGGATCACTCCTTTCTGCAAAGGCCATACACTTATGATTGGGTCAAGTGTTTTTTCTTTAGAAAATTCCTATTGCCTTTTTGATAGGTTATGATTTGATTAGATGGGTTATGAAGCACTTATTTCAAGTAATTTATGTCTATTTTAATTTGTAATTTATTAAATTCAAACACATATTATGTCCCTTGCTTTAATTGATTATTACGTTATTTAATTATTAACTCAAATGACACCTCCAATTTAACTATATCTAATTGAATTTATCTAAAGTGTTGAACATTTTTAGATCAAATTTAGTAATTAACTCAAACAAATTTTCCAATTTAACTAATATCTTTTAAGATATTAAACAAATATGATTTATGAAAGAAGTATATTGGCATGAAATTAAATATGATTTGTATTCCAATGTAAAAACTACAAAGAATGGAAACAATTCTTTCAACACATTAAATATTATGTAGTAGTCAATTAAAATGAAAAAGATTAATCTATATTAGTTAGGATACACAACTAAGAAAATGATCTCTAAATAGTCTAATAATTTGACCATTAGCATATAGAAATTTCTATAGAGTTGTAGATCTCTTCCATTTCAAAAACACAAAACAATATTAGGAAGATAATCAAACATCTTTCATTTCTACAGTGACTTATTTATCCTAGAGGAAATAAGTATATAGTATACAAAGAAAACCAACAAACCCACAACTACCCCTATTTTGAAGGAGTTTAGTTTTCTCCCCTTCCTGATCACCCTAATATTGTCTAATTATTTTAAAGAGACCAAGGGTCATAACACAACTTTATTCAACCCACTAAATAGCTTGGTTAATGAAACTTGAAAAAAGCAACAAAACAATTGCTACATTTGGCATTTCATGTGGAATGAAGAGTGGTGACAATAATCTACTTATAGTTTAATAAAACACTATTTTTAGAAGGCTTGACATTAGAAAGATAAGTGTTAATTTTAGATATTTTACATGAATTTCCTAGGGCCACCCATATGTAGAAAGGGAGAGAGGGAGAGATAACTCAATATATATAGAGGGAGAGGGAGAGACATATAAATGGGGTGATATAGAGAGATAGAGGGGGATGGTGAAAGAGAGAGAGAGAGAGATAGAGATATATGGGAAGAGAAAGAGAGAGAGATAGAGATGTATGGGAAGAGAAAGAGTGATGGAGATATATGGGAAGAGAAAGGAAGAGAGGTGGAGATAGAGAGTAGATGGATAGGTAGGATAGGGAGGGAGAGATGGTGAGAGATAGAGAGGGGGAGGGAGAGAAAAGGATATAGATAGGTAGAGGAGGAGAGATAGAGAAGAGGGGGAGAGGGAGAGATAGGTTGAAGAGGAAGAGAGAAGAGGGGCATATAGGTAGAAAGGGAGAGAGAGAAAGAAGAGAGGGAGAAGCGATATGTTGAAAGGAGAGAGAAAGAAGGCTAGGGAGAGAGGAGGTAACAAAATATATATAGAGGAGAGACATAGAAAGGGTGATATAAGAGAGATAGAGGATGGCGAAGAGGTAGAGATATATGGAAGAATAAAGAGAGATGGAGATATATGGGAGAGAAAGGAGGTGGAGATAAGTCGATGGATAGAGATAGAGAGGGAGATATGGTGAGAGATAGAGATGGGAGGAAGGGATATAGATAGGTAGAGGGAGAGATGGGTTGAAGAGGAGAGAGAAGAGATGATGATAGATAAGACGTACAAAAGGGAGAGAAAGAAGATGGGGAGACTAGGGAGAGAGATATGTAGAAAGGGAGAGAGAGAGAAGATAGGGGAGGAGACATAGAAAGAGGTTATAGAGATGGGGGATGGTGAAAGAGATAGAGAGATCATGATAGAGGTAGAGAAAGATATGGATAGAAAGAGATAGAGAGAGGAGTGAGAGGGAGATAAAAATAGAAATAGAGATAGAGATATAAAGTAGGAGAGATGGAGGGAGAGATGGAGTGAATGAGAGAGAAAGGGGGGGAGGGAGAGATATCTCAATAGATAGACTAGGGGGGAAGAGGGAGTGACATAGATAGTGAGAGATATAGAGAGATAGAGAGCGATAGGGAGAGATATATCAATCACCCTCCCTATATCTCTATCTATTCACCCTTATCTCTTTATCTCTCTACCTCTCTCTATCTCTTTGTCTCCCTTTCTATTTGTATGTTTCTCATTATCTCCCTCTCTCTCTATATTTTCTTCCCTCTATTTATCTTTTTCTCCTTAAGTGTGCAATGGGTACATTGAAGAGGTCTTAAAGGAGAATTATCATATCTTTAATCAAAAATGGCATGTTACATGAGCATAACTCCCCGGACATGCCATCCTTGAATTATTGACATGAAACAACCAATCAAAATTTAGTTTCTCTTTTCCCTCTCTCTTTTCCTTTGTATCTCTTGTAATTCTCTCTCTCTCTCTCTCTCTCTCCCTATCTATCTAGCTCTTTTTTCTCTCATTCTCTATCTTTTAGTTTTATCTCTCTGTATTAGCTAATAGGCTACATATATTTAATTTGGGCTTGAAACAAGTCTCATATGCCGAAACACTACTGTCATTCAAATGAAGTTTTCAACTACCATTTATTAAACCAACCATAGTGTAATGGTAAAATCCTTTAAAATATTAATTAAAAGCCTATATATACTATTATATATAATAATAAATATAATTATAATATATATAATTTAATCTAATATTACTATTATAATAAATATATATTATATTAATATATTTGGTATATATAAAAATATATTATTAATTTATTAATTATAATAATTTTACTCGTGTTAATAATTTTTGTTAAAGAATATAATATATATAATTATAATAAGTCAGAATAATTATATAATTATTATGTAAAAATATAGCTAATATATACTTAACTATATTGTAGAATATTAAAACCTATCTAAATGGCACCAAAATTTTGAACTTAATTAACATATTGTAAAACCTAACGAAACCAGGTTGTAGCTCATCAAATTGGAGAAGTGAAAGGTCAATTCCAACTTTGAGGAAGAGTTTGTAGTGAAAACAAGGTCAATGCTAGCAAATGAAGAGTTTGGAGGGTGAAAAGGTCAATACCAATCTTGGGAAAGAGTTTGGAGGTGAAAACAAGGTCAATACTGGCACGAGGAGACGAGGTTGAGGGCACTTGGGAAAATCACAGCCAGGGACAATGATTGTTATGGTTTGCACGCATTCTCTTTAGCACATTTTCATGCTTAGTTTCAAAGATCTTCTGTTTTACTTTTCCCCATTCGTAAAATGGTATAAGATAAGACAAAAAAAAAATAAAAATAGCTTAGTCTTTCACATTTTGTATCGGCCATTCGGTCTGGAAAAAATCCCATAATCTACCCACATCTTGGTTGAGGTCTAAGATTTCATCACACATAGCCTTCATCGCATGAGTTTGAAGAAATTGTAGACTTAGCCCTCTCTACAAGCTTAGTGAATTTGACCACTTTATCTTTATTTTTCCTCCAATATTTATGTTTGTCCCTCCCCTTTCAATCATCTTACACAACTTGAACTTATAGTTACCTTTTCTTATTGATCCTTCATGTGCTCATATAAATCTAGCTAGTTGACCACCTAGCTACCCTCATCATCCTCCACGTTAAGCTTAATGCCTCCCACCTCCTCCAAAAAGATTGGCATTGTCATCATTCTCATCTAGAACTAATAATTAAGTATCACTAACTTTTGAGGTTCAATTTGTTGGTGGGAACATGTTATTCTTTGTTGTACGACCTACCTCAAATCTTATGTCCACAAAGTTGCTAAAAACATAAAACAATAAGAAAAAATTCAAAGGTACAACTAAAAAGGGGTTATTTCCTTTTGGCCTCCTCCACCTCTTATATTTCAACATAGCATGGAATTATGATTACATAACATAAACTCAAACATATGGAATTTTATAGGGGCAAAGGAGCCCAAGTATATGCTAGGATAAGCTAGATCTAATGAATGGAAATATAGGCATACATTTCTTCTTTAATACCTCCACCACAAACATATGCAAGGAAAGGTCTCCTCCCTTCTTGGCAGTGATAACCTCCTCCACACACAACCCTTAAAAATTATGAATAGAGGAATATAATCTTTGAAGAACTCAAAGTTGATTCTCTCCTACCTGATGCAATTAGTCATTTAATCCTTGCAAACATTTATAGTAATTACAAGAGGTACATAGACCAATTCTTCGTAATAGAAGAATTTGATCATACTTTTCCAATGATGGCATTATGAGAAAACTTTAGGTTAAATGAATAATTCCTAGCTAAGTTCTTTAAATCATGTCCAACCATATAAGAGAAGACCGCTGCTATGTGTACTTGGATACCATGGAGAAAGGCTCTTTGGGATCTTTCATCAATCAAGGTATTGTTAAATTTTAACACCTAAAAGTGAGAATGAATAATATTTCCTAGGATGGTGGCCAATTATTCTTCTCAACACCTAGATTACAAAATATTTGTCAATATCATTGCCATCACAATTAAACCTATTGCTTGAGATATAGTCATATAGGTAAACAAATTGGCTTTCTTGATAGTAGATACATTCTAGACAATTCAATCCTTGCATCAGAGATTGTTGAATGGGCCCAACAAACTACTCATGATGCCCTTACTATTAAGTTAAAACTTTAACAAGGCATGTGATTGCATCAAATTTCGTTTCATGACCTTTGAATGAAGAACCTTCATTAAAAAATGATGCCATGTCAATACTTTCAAATGAAGGTATTTTTTATTTTAAATGTTTTATGTCCAAAATGCTTTATAAAAGGAACCTTTGCATGAAGGATCTTCAAATGAAGACCTTAATTCAAAGGTCCTTCATTAGAAGATCCTTCATATGAAGGTTCCTTTAATGCCATCCCATTATAGATCTTAGAGTTGTTAGAGATATTTTTGTTTCAAAGTAGAGATTGGACCATCAAATAGTGTCACCATGACTCTACCAAGATATCCATCAAATTGACAAACCCTGACTTAACAACCACAAATTCACAAGAAAATTGCCCCTGTCAGCCCTAGGGAATCACTTCAATGCCAAGTTTCTTGATTTAATAGACCCCTACATGCAATGAACCTCTATCATACCATGTTGCACACCAATCCACCTAGTTACAGTTTCAAGACAGTGGGTGGATTGGTGGATATCATTTCTATTTAGCTGTCAAACCCTTACACAGGAAAAATAGGGTAGTCCCTGTATTTGATTGTTTTCTCCCACAAAATAGTGATTTAGCACTTCAAAAAAAATGAAAATGAAAGGGAACACATATGTTTATCTACACCAATGATCTTAGAGCATTTCAAGCTTGTATGGATCCATACAACACAAAAGAACTTCATAAAAATAGTAAAAACATAGAAAATTGCTTCACGAAAGTGGTATTTGATATGAAATTTTGGTATCGACTCCTCCAACAACCTTTTCTCAGGCCTTGGAAGGCCTTTTAAATCATCTCAGACCCCAACTACCTTCAACCAACATCCATAACTGACTTGCAAACACTTAACAACCCATTATTTTGTAAAATTGCAATTTTGATAACTTTTAATGTCAACAATTGCAATGGGATGGGAATACAATATGATAGAAGTGGGATAAGAAATGCATCGTTTGAAGCATCAAACCAATATGAAAAGATGAAAGAAAGTGCTAACCCGTTAAACTGAAAAAGTTTCTTTTAACTTTAAGTTTGTTGGGTAGCCAATTCTTTTAAGTTATCAAATCCTACCATCATACATAATCAAAATGTTGTTGTTGTTGGAATTGTGTGCCTCAATCCCACAGGCTGAAATCTCTTGTGAGCAATTTCGGTGAGAATATTGAGATGTCTGGCCAATCTTCTAGTTGATCCTGATCTGTCACTGTGACCTCCTGATTGTCTTGGTGATCGGCATAACTAAGCCTTCAGTGTAACTTGGACAGTCGGAATGATGTTTCGACAACGGTAGAAAGTCTGGCCGATATCGGCGTGACCTTTGGTCTTTCTGGCCGATGTAGTAATTGGTATGACTTGCTCCTATTGGAATGTGTCCTTGTGATGGGAGTTTCTTTCCGATGGTTTGGTGTCTAACGGTTGTCGGGGAGACTCATGGTGACTGGAGTTATCGGGGAGAGACTTGAACGTTCGGTATAACTCATCCTGACAATAGATGTCTCGCTGATGGTTATTCACTTGATGTCATCGGGGTGACATGGAGGCTCAGTCAGAACTCTTGGCGACGGATGATTGTCTCGCCGATGGTATGGTCTATTGTTGGTATGACTCCTGGCGGAGGATGGACTCGGGGTGACTCTTAGCGATAGCCTAAGTCTTGTCGATGGATGTTCATATCGGTATGACTCGAGGGCTCGTTATGACTCATAGTGACTAGTGATTGTCTGGGCGATGGGTCTACTGAGGATATCGGTGAAAGGTCTTTCTGATCTTTCCAATAGAGTAAGTCTCGCCGATGGGAGTGTTGACATCAATATGACTTGTGAACTCATTATGATCTCTTGTTGATAGTGGTGACTCTTGCCGATAGCGATAGATGTGTAACTGGTCATGTGGCATCGGGGAGACACGGTTAGTGTCTCACTGACATGCGAATACTGTTTGAATGCTTTTGACCGATTGGAAGACTATCCTACATGGTGTGTCTTGGACAAATCAGAGAAGGCAGAATGTGAACCATTTTGTAGTTGGACAGTTGTGATCGTTCCTGTGGAGACTTCTATGTTGGAAATAGAAACATCTAAGTTGGGAACGGTTGGTATTGATATATGTTTGGGTGAGCAACCGTATTGTTAGAAAGTGATAGAGAAAGGGTCGAGAGGCTGGCTGAAAAAGGCCGAGGCCATGAGGCTGAAATAGAGAAAATGAGAGGCAGGGTTATGCTGCTAATATCTCTCTTGATCATGGATCATAGTTGATCTCTCTCATGTTGATATGCCCTGTATATTGTGTGAGGATATTGCAACAGTGCGAAGATTGTATGGTCTGATGGATTGATCAGGAAATGTAAATGGGAGAGTTTTCTACTAGGTTGTATCCAGAATGAAAAAGATGTAATCTCTGAAAAGGCTATGAGCCTGAAATTGTATTGTAACATTTTGTTGTTGAATAATACAATGGCTCAAACTTTGGAGGGTGGGGTTTTTTACCCGAAAGGGTTTTCCCAATGTAAATCTTTGTGTTCTGGTTTTTGTCTTATCTTTCATTTGTGTTGGTTATGTTTCTAGAATCTATTATTGCTTGCTGTTGAATTTACTTGTGCTTCTCTCAGAAGGATTAATGTGGGAAATGAACTGTGTCTGTTTCTGCTTTAGGAAATAGTTGTACGTGTCTTTGAGGCAATCTAATCGGAATTAAAGTTACCAAAGGAACTACTATTCTTGGAGGTTTCTCTGAGATGATCAAAATTTTCCTTACAAGTGGTATCAGAGCCTTCTTTTGGTTGCTAGTTCTAGGTATTTCTCCTATGAAGATTTCTTAGTTTCTTAGGCTGGAGGAAATCTAGAGGAATCGTCTGATTTATTGATCCTTTGGTTAGTGGAAGTCTTGTGATATTCAGAGACAACACGCAGCTTGAAGGATGGTGAAGATGGAGAAAAGGGAGTTGATCATGTTGTTTTTTTGTGATTTGTGTCTCCTGGTTGGTAGCGGTATAACCTTGGTGTATGAGGTGGATTTTCTTGCTCTGTGGCTGTGTAGCAGTAAAGCTTTCATATTGGGTGTTTGTGTGAGAGTCTCCTTGATGATATGGAGAATCCTAGGTTGTTTCTTAGCCATGGAAGAGAGTGCTTATGCTAGGTGATGTTTCCTGGTGTTGGAAGGAACTGTTTCCTGTTAACCTCGAGTACATAAAGGCTATGGAGTTAATCATTAGTTGATTTGCAAGCTTATAAAATAGCCTATCTCTTTCTGAGATGCATGTACATGTTTTACACAGTTAAGCAAAACTTGTGGTTATGTGGAGTTGTTGTTAATCTATTTTCTAGACCCTGGCTTTTGAGGTGTTGCTGGATGAGATAGTTGCAGTTTTGCATTCATGCTTTGTGCATGGTTTGAGGAGGTGTGATTTCTTCTTTGCATGGGAGTGTTGGTACGTGATTTTTCACTCAACATTCTTGTGGTGGTGCTTGTGGGTTCCTTGATTATGGTGCTCGTTGTGGACATGTTTGGAAAATCAGGTTTGGCGTGATGTGGTGTTTGAGTCATGTTGTCTATGTGGTTATTCTCTTTGAAATCTCAGTGTTGCAGTTTCCAATGCGATGATGGGTTTTCATGTTTGATTTTTGTGATCTACGAGTTATGCGGTTGGTGGATTAGCTACCCATTGGCTGCAGTGAGATAACTTGGATGTGGATTGTCTTTATCCACGAGGTTGATTCATTGCTGGTGAAAACTTGTTAGCTGGCCTTATCTTTGGTCACTTGTGCATTGGTGTGATTGCTTTGAGATGAGAGGATGGATATTGTTGAGTACCTGAATAGTCAGTTATGGGAACTTGAAGCAGGTGGTCATGATGCTTGGAGAGCTCAGATGTCACATTTCAGTGGGAGCTTTAGCAGTAACTGTGGGTTCATCACATGGTGGTGAATAGTCTTCTTTAGTGTTGTAGATGTTTCAAGGGGGAGCTTTTAGATCCTGTTGCTACAGAAGGGTTCTTTCACATTTGCATGGACATTATTTGAAGATGTGCAACATCTTGGATCCATGGAGGATGCTTGGAGTCTTTGGTTGAGGTGTTGATGGTGCTTGACAGCTGATGTTGGTTTTGAGTCTGTTTTCTTTATGTCATGGTATACTCTTGTTTGTGCACTGGAGTTTTGGCATTGTGCATTGTACTTGAGACCATGGTGAAGTCACTTGAAGCATGGTATCTCCTAAGGGGATATGTAGATCATGGTGCATGATAAGTTCCTGATTCAGATGATTGGAGCTTTGATAATGGCCTGGTAATTATTTGTGTATTGGGTGCTTTGATTATTTGCTTGATACTTTGTGATAGTGCAGTAATGCAGTTGAAATTTAGCATGAGATGATCAGTTGCTAGTACTCATGGATACATGAAGAATAAGGTGAGGCTATTTTTCTCTTATGAGAGAAGTGTTGTTGATTGTGACTCTTGATGAAGTTTTTAGCAGAAAGTCCGAGAAGCCTACACCTTGGTTGAACGTGAGTTCAATAAGAGACCTATGAGGAGATTGCTCTTGGATTAGTCATGATGGCTTGCATATCTTGAAGAAGTATTCTTGTTCCCACTCTTGGTCTACTCGGTAGTTTATCTGAGAGGTATTTGGCCCATTATATCTTTCAGATGTGTTTTATGTTCACTTTCATGATATGGATCTTGAATTACTATTTAATGGTTCTGGAGGATTCATAGTGGAAGATGTACAACTTGTTTATCTCCTTGAGCTTTTTTGTTATGTTATTTACTGATGAGAATTGGTAGGAGATGATGTATGGGCTGATTTCTAGAAATGGGGAATGAAGTAGCTTGATCTTCTTTGAGAGGCTTACATTCATGTTGATTACATGTTTTTAAAGTTGGTTTGATCTTGGTGATTGAATGGTTGGATGTTGTTAAGGTTTTTCTTTTGGGATGAGAAGGAGATCATTCTTGACACAGCTGGCAGTTAGAAGTGTCTGTAGGAGGATGTTCTACAGGAATATGATGTGCAAAGTTTCTCTCTTTGGTCTTGGTTTACTTCCTGGATGTTTGGTTTCACATTACATTGGTTTGGGGTTTGGTCAGAGCTATAGTGATCACTTACTTGTGGTCATGTGTTTTCACTCATGTTCATGGGTGATGACATGGAGGTTCTTAACCCTTTTTCATTTGATTGCGTGTGGAGAACTTGGGAGAATTGTGAAGACTTGTGGCTTACGATGCCTTTGATCTTTCAGATTTGGAATTACTCAGGTAGTGGGAGTTCCTATATGTGTTTTGTCTTCTTCGACTGATTGGCACTTGGAGCTTGCATTTGTTTTTAATAGGTTGGTTCTGGAGTGGCATGAGTTTACTAATGTTGATACCTTTAAGGTATGTAAGATTGGATGGAATAGCACGAGCTGTGGGTGCTATTTTTAGTCATGTGGGTTTATCAGCTGGATGGAAGTAGTTAGTCTGATTGTTGTTCTAGCTGGTGTTTTTGTCTTGTTTCTAGAGAATGATTTCACGGTTGTGTTCTGTTTGAGGCTTTGAAGTTGATATTGCTTCTGTATAGCGTCTGAGCACAACGAAGTGGTAGTAGTATCTCATTGATGGTATCACTAGGATCTTTTGCTTGTGCCTGTTAGACTGGTGCTTACTCACCTTGGCTTGTATCTTTCTTCCACAGGTGGCATGTTGGAGGATGACAAGGATTGTTGCCTGAATGGTAGACATCTTGGATGTTGGTGCATAATTCTTGATGGATCATGAGAGCATGTTTGAGGTCTATGTGGTTTCCTGGAATGCTGTGATTGGTTGCATTTCAGTTGCTTTGTTGGATAGTGAGTTGCAGTTGGATGCCTGGTCTTTGTTGCAGATTGTCTGGTGGACTGTTATCTGTGGAAACTTGTTGGTTAGGTGTCTTGAGTGTTGTGGGGTCTAAACTGGTGGAGCTAGTGTGATCTTAGTTTATGAGTGCTTTGGAGGTGCTTGTGTGATCTTCGTTAAGTGGGAGATTGTTGGAATTGTGTGCCTCAATCCCACTGGCTGAAATATCTTGTGAGAAATTTCAGTGAGACTGTTGAGATGTCTAGCCAATCTGCTAGTTGATCCTGATCTGTCACTGTGACCTCCTGATTGTCTTGGCGATCGACATAACCTGAGCCTTTGACGTAACTTGGATAGTTGGAATGATGTTTCAGTGACAGTAGAAAGTCTGGCTGATATCAGCGTGAACTTTGGTCTTTCTGGCCGATGCAGTAATCGGTATGACTTGCTCCTATTAGAATGTGTCCTGGTGATGGGAGTTGTCTTGCCGATGGGTTGGTGTCTAATGGTTTTTAGGGAGACTCATGGCGACTAGAGTTATCGGGGAGAGACTTGAACTTTTGGTATAACTCATCCCGACAAGAGATGTCTCACCAACAGTTATTCACTTGATGTCATCGAGGTGACATGGAGGCTTGGTAAGAACTCTTGGCAACAGATGATTGTCTTGCTGATGGTATGGTCTATTGTCGGTATGACTCTTGGTGAAGGATGGACTCGGGGTGACTCTTAGCGATAGCCTAACTCTTGCTGATGGATGTTCATATCGGTATGACTTGAGGGATCGTTATGACTCATAGCGACTAGCGATTGTCTGGGTGATGGGTCTGCTGAGGATATCAGTGAAAGGTCTTTCCGATCTTGCCGATAGAGTAAGTCTTGCTGATGGGAGTGTTGACATCGATATGACTTGTGAACTCGTTATGATCTCTTGCCGATAGTGATGGATGTGTAATCGGTCGTGTGGCATTGGGGATACACAGTTAGTGTCTCATCGACATGCGAATACTATTTGAACGCTTTTGACCAATTGGAAGACTATCCTACATGGTGTGTCTTGGAAAAATCAGAGAAGGTGAAATGCGAACCATTTGGCAGTTGGACGGTTGTGATCGTTCCTGTGGAGACTTCTATGTTGGAAATAGAAACATATAAGTTGGGAACGGTTGGTATTGATATATGTTCGGGTGGGCAACCGTATTGTTAGAAAGTGATAGAGGGCCAAGAGGCTGGCTGAAAAAGGCCGAGGCCATGAGGCCAAAACAGAGAAAATGAGAGGCAGGGTTATGTTGCTGAAATCTCTCCTAATCATGGATCATAGTTGATCTCTCTCATGTTGATCTGCACTGTATATTGTGTGAGGATATTGCAACAGTGTGAAGATTGTATGGTCTGATGGATTGATCAAGAAATGTAAATGGGAGAGTTTGCTACTAGGTTGTATCCAGAATGAACAAGATGCAATCTTTGAAAAGGCTATGAGCCTAAAATTGTATTGTAACCTTTTGTTGTTGAATAATACAATGGCTCGAACTTTGGAGGGTGGGGTTTTTTACCCAAAAGGGTTTTCCCCACGTAAATTTGTGTGTTCTGGTTTTTTGTCTTATCTTTCATTTGTGTTGGTTCTGTTTCTAGAATTTGTTATTGCTTGCTGTTGAATTTACATGTGCTTCTCTCAGAAGGATTAATGTGGGAAATAAACTCTCTGTTTCGCTTTAGGACACAGTTGTACGTGTCATTGAGGAAATCTAATCGGAATTAAAGTTACCAAAGGAACTACTATTCTTGGAGGTTTCTCTGAGATGGTCAAAATTTTCCTTACAGTTGTTTCAAATGACTATGAGCACTAACTTTCACTATTTGAAGATGTTGAAACCTTGTCATAGAGAACTAGAACTTTGATGCAACCACTCATCCTACCTTAGAACATACCAAAAGTCTCCTAACAATTAGACATAGGAAGATTTAAGATGACTTAAAAAAAATTTATTGCCAAAGCATAAACTTATGATGACTTAACCAGTCCTAGTACACACTCCCTCCCCATTAACCACTTAGACATATGGATTTTATCAGTGGACAACTGAACCACCTCACATTGTGTACACTTGAATTATGTCTATTAGTGTTCTAATTTGTCTTTTTCAAGACAACTTAAACCAAAATATTATGTATGGTGAAATCATTCTTCTGCACAATACATTTGAGGCCTTGGTTGTGTAACTTGTGGACCATAGTCACATTTAACACTTGCTACAAATTTTGGGAGTTAAAACATTAAGTAGAAGTTTAGTAAATACAATAACTTGGATTAAGACTGTGAGACTGATAATGATTATCATTCATTACCTTTTCCCCTCAATTGTCATGCAAAAATCCTTGGAACATTTCCATACATTGTTCATGTAGGAAAATTATTCACTGAGTCTAGGTTTTTTAGGATTCCATAGCCTCAACTACTATGAAATGCATCTCCCAAACTCCATGTTTGTGTTAGGTTGTAAAATAATGATATTTTAAAGTCATTAATTGTGAGGGACAATCTCCTTCATACATTGATTTTATTTTTGATGGACACATTTGGATGGTAGTAACAATAACTTGTAATCTATCAAGACTTGATTACCTTATAACCTGTTAAATTCTAGCGATGAAATGATTGATTAATCATAATGTCACCTTGGGATCACATCACCATGAAAGAACTTCATTTAACATCCTTATGAGTGCAGCTACCACCAAATAGGTATTTTTCATATCTGTCTTCCTCGAGCGAGGGAAATTCAGGAAGAGAAGAAGAAAGCAAGACATGTAGTAGGTCTAAAGAGGGAGATCAACTAGAGGTCAAAATATTAAGGTCAAAATATTAGAATAAAATTATGTAAACACATGGAATTTTTTCTTGCTGAAGCGGGGTCATGTTCTTATGATGATGAGAGCATAGGCGACATCGAGGTTCCCTTGAGGTACAAATATCTATGGAAACAATGGGTACCCAAGGAACTTCCTCCAATAAAAACTAATTTTCGTGTCAATGAGAGGATTTATTGCATAGCATCATCGTCATTACATGGTTTGGGCCTATTTTGCATGGATGACATAAAGGTCTGTTATGACAAAGTTACTGAATTGATGGAGTATGTTGGACCCTATTATAGTTACAAAGATTGGATGCAGCTGGTTCGATATACACGAACTATGCGTAGGTATGCACTGTCTGCAAATTAAATACAACTAGAAGATAAGGATCAAAATAAAGGAGTGGCTATGTACATTGATAGAAGGCCAAAAGAATTAGGGAATATTGTAGGGTTTATAAATGGTACATGCCCTGGGTCAACAAATAAGCAACCTAATTGCATATTCGAGGCACGTGAGGGAAACCGTGTATTCGTATGTGCGATAAAATCAATAACTGCAGGGGAAGAGTTGCTAATCGATTACAATTTGAATCACTTCGATACAAACACAGTTACTATGGGGGTGGTACGTACTGTATACCATTTTACCCAACCTCCAACTAATGACTCCAATATACCATTTTATTATTATGTTTTTTTTTGTAAGTCTATTGGTTTCATTTCAGTAATATTTTTTTGTATTTAATTTTTTTCAAAGCGGGACATTGATCGTACGGGGAAGGCTCCGGCCCAGACCACAGATTTTGATGCATCTTCAGGTGCTTCTACCTGATAGGTTTACCTCATTGTAATTGTATAAATTAGATACGAGCAAAATGTTTTATTATTATGTTTTTTTATAAGTTTATTGGGTTAATTTCGATAATGTTTTTAATATTCATGTTGCAGTCGGTTGATCAGGGATAGGCACCAGCAGTAGAGGAGAGCATCCATAGGGAGGTGAAATCACTATTATGTGATGATGACATCGCATATTCAGAAAACCCTCTCGATATGATAAGGAAGACACAAAAAAAAAGCAATGAAGAAATCCTTCAATTGTTATTCATAGTGCCTCAAACAAATGAGATAAGAGAGAAGGTTAAAATATTGACTGAGAGAGCACAAAAATTGCAAGTAAGCTGTCATGAGGTCTTTAATTATAACATAAGTTCATTCATGGTTTAATATTTTGTACTCTTTTATGTCATGAACTAAAATATGTGTTGTTTTTATAGGGATTTTTGCATCCTCATGATGTTGCTGGTCATGATCAGGGTATTACAGGTGCTTTCCGCGGAGTAGGGATTGGTAAAAGTTTCCATCCTGGTGTTCCTGCACATATATCACATCATCCAACCCCATCATCCATGCCTCTATTATCGACTGAATTGTCAGCAACACATAGAATGCAGGCATCAGGTAGTGCACCCTCTGGTAGCAAACACATGCCAGAACGTACGTGAGGACATGTACCTAGGGATGCAGAGGCCACTAGTGCTAGTGATGTTTTAGCAGCATTTCCTAGATCTTCCTGTATTACTAGTATGAGAACATTGCCGGTCACATTTGTGGTGACCGAGGATTTTGTTCCCATAAAGATAGAGAAGGTCCCAGGTACTTTAAAATGTTTTAATTATTCTTATATATAATCCAATTGAAATTTACTTATTGATCACTCTTTTTAGACTAATGATCCCATGATCATTTTATAGGAAATGATTTTTTTTTATAAACATCTAAGTGATATTACATTGGAGCTATTCGGGCCCACCATACGTACATGGTGGAATTTCCAAAATCAAGATTTAAAAGAAGAGCTCATTAATTGTTTAGTTGTGTTGTTCGGTGATAAAAAATTCAACCGAACCAAGGTCCTTAAGAATGCTGGTAGCTATCTAAAGTATGTGAGGGACCAATATAGGTCACATTTAGAGAAGAACAAAAAGTACAAGCATCCCTCCATGATTCCGGAGAGGGAGTGGAAGAACCTACTATCAGATGGAAAGCAGAAGGCTGAAAAGAAAAAAAGGAAAGACACCACCGGGCCAAGGAAGGTATGTGATACTATCAACAATGTAATTATACGCTGATTACTCTTTCTTTTTGCATAATATAGTGTATTTCAAACTTTTCATAGGTTTCCTGACACATCAAAGGAAATAAAGGAAAGACTAGAAAAACACGGGAAACACAAACTTGGCTCTTGTGGTTATATGAAATTAGCTGCATGAATTGTAAGTATCAATAAATGAAATATTGCATCCAAATAATAAATTGAAAAAAAAATTAGTTTTATCACACCATAGAAGCAAAATTCATGATCTTATGCAAAAATGCAGGGCTCTAAATTCAGTAGAGCACCCACAAAAGAGGACCTGAAGATTTCCTTCTAGCAAGGCTATGGAGTCGTGGTTGAATGCCTAAGAGTCTTGACTAGGAAAACAAAATCTTCCACTACATCCAACACGCAGGTAAATAAACTCAATAAAGTTTATTTAAAATTGAATACTTGTGCAATCTATTCAATATTAATTTCCACCATAAAGTAATTATGTTCCTATTTATTTTAAACAGACAAGCAATGATAATACTACACATGACATTGGAATGCAACCTGGTGAGGGTGGAGCACAACCTACAGATGAAGGTCATGGTGTGCATCCTGGTACTAGATGTATTCATGTGCTATATAAAACGTAGTATGGATTAATATAATTAAACATCTTTAATTGCAATTGGTGTATTAATTAATGTAACTTTTCATGTTTCAACTTTAGAGAATGTAGAGCGTGATCAACATGTTGAGCATGATTAGGCTAGAGAAGATTAGGAACATGTTGTGGCCCCATCAGGTAAAGAGGACCACTCTAATGTTCTTTTAAACATATTTAATTGCAATTGGTGTATTAATTAATGTAACATTTCATGTTTCAACTCTAGATTAGGATTTAGAGGGTGTTCAGCATGTTGAGCATGAGGCTATAAGACAAGATCAAGAACATGATGTGGCCCCATTAGGTAAAGAGCACCATTCTAATGTTCTTTTAATTAATTAAATACTTGTAACAATAAAAAAAATATATCAATTTAACATTTCTTTGTTATTGTAGCAAACCCCCCCCTTGCAGCGGCCTCCAAGTCGTAATTAGTACATGACTAGGCATACATTAAGATCATGAGAAAAAGGGCAAAACAACTGAAGGGGGGACAAATGATTTAGAAAATGATACTCCACTTCAACTTTTTTTAGCTTGAAAAAAGAAGCAAAAAAAAAAGTGATTGTAGTCATATTGTGACAACCATATTTTTTATAATATGTAAAAACTAAAAGAATGAATGTTATATGTTATTAATGGATGAATGAATGAATGAATGAATGTGAATATGTTAATGAATGAATGTTATATGTTAATTAATGAATGTTATATGTTATTAGTGGATGAATGAATGATTAATGTTATATGATCGGGTATGGGGAATTGAGAGTGATGTGAGGGGGGGGGAGGGGCCAAATGAGCTTCCACCATCACGTGGTTAGCCCTGTTAAGTAGAGAATATTAAACTATTCTGAAAAAAAAAAAGCTCAATAAGGTAATGCATTTTTCAATATAAGAAATGCATCATTTGAAACATCAAACCAATATCCAAAGATGAAAGAAAGTGCTAACTTTTCACTATGGTGGCAGAAAAATGATTCTTTATACCCTGATGCCTTCATTTTCCAAGCCAATTTCTCCTACTTTACATAGCTCTACCATGTTTGTGGATGTGATATGACTCCTACACAAAAAACATGTACCAGTTTATGACCTTCAATCCAACTACATCCAAGTATCTTTTTAATTCCTCTATCTTTCATCAATCTCTTTACTATTTGAACCTCGTACAAATGTTTTAGATGAAGAACCCATTATTGTGAAATGTGCCTCCAGTTGAGTAAACTAAATCCATGCTCTGCATCATAATTTGAAGTTGTTTCCATTCTAATGTTCTGATTTTAGTTTGTTTGTATGGATTTGTATGAATACCACATTGTGTTGTGTGTGGATTTGGTTTCGAAACTCTATTTCTTTTGTTTCTAGCGGTGACATAACTCTAAAATTTGACTTTTGTGCATAACAGGTTAGTGGAAAAATTGACAAATCTGAAGGGTTTAGAGGCTCGATTGAGATAGATACACGGATATTTGGATCTTGTTTTTGATGGGAGGCTTCCACTTAACCATGAAATTTTGTCCCATCTACAGGTATGCAAAAATTTCTCTTCTTACATTCATTCAACTTATTGTCTTCCTTACCAAAATCTACACTTGTTAAGCCACAACCATAACTAGCACACTGTCATAATGCTTCAATCTCAGTCATTAATCTTTGTCTTGACAAAAAGGATAATAGTCATTAATACATTACTAAGGGTAAACATATTTCATAAAGACCTATGGAGGATAAACCACAGTCTACCAATCCATTAGAGACTCACAGTGCATAAAACGATTGAAAATACATCACAGTCATAACCTTTTCTAAGGGCACATGATAGTATTTTGGATTGTTTACAAATTCATATCTATGATCATAAGCATCATAAGCCTCTATAATCTTTATGATTGCCCAAAGTTGAATGAATGTTGACTTTGCATTTAGTTTACTATTCCTTTGTCTTCTTTGATGAAGACTATCCTCTCACAATGACTACCATATCGTGATTGTGAAAATTCTAAACCCCTCACTTGGACAGTCAAAACTTCAACCTCTCAACCATAAGAATATGATATATAGAGAATAAGTAGTCCTAAAGACTTATTGAGGATACACCACATGAGAACTTGGTCTTTATTGCAATCATTGAGACCAATAAGGTCACATAGGATACATCATATCCATAAAGTCATAACTCAATGTCATTTAGGTATCTTTATCTACCTTACATGGCCTCCCATTGAAACACTGTGACACCACTGACAATCTAGCTGCTACAGTGGACTATGTCCTCCCTCTGTATGCTTATATTTCTCTGCCAATATCATGGTGACCCCTTCCAACATTTTTTTCATATCTATCTTTGGTATCACTATCACCATTTTTCTTAATTTATACTCTTAAGCCAACAAAGCTTCACTTGAATTCATGCAATCTCTTGAGACCAATCAAACTTGATAACATAACCTTGAGGTCCCTCACAATTCCTACCATGCTTACCATGAGGCTGCAACTCATTTTGAACTGTCCCTTGTGGCACTCAGAACCATCAACCTGCCTTATGCAAGCCTCTAAAGTAGTGCATAGGTTGGGTCTTTTCAAAATTATAGTACTATTTTAAAGCTTCCTCACCTTGCACAGGTTCAACAAGAATAGCAACTCCAGGCATGATAGACCTTCAAAAGGTTATTATGACAATCATGAAACATAAATGCACAGAGGAGTATGGGTGATAGGTATCTAGCTCCATATACTCATGGCTTCAAATTCAAGTGGTTGGTTATAGCAAGGGCTTGTATTCCTTAAATGATTCCAATCCTTATCTTCATAGGCATGACCTTTGTGATCTTTCATGAAATCTCCCTAAAACACTGTCACTAGTTACCATTTCACCATATGAACTATCAACTTGCCTATCATGATATACCCTTTTTATTGTCACTTTGAATTGGAATTCCATTGGTTTGATGGAGCCTTATGAAGACCTCCATATATTTCAAGTTCTTAAAACAAGGCAATAAAATATTTGAAAACACCAGGCATCTATGTACGTACTGCCTTCTTGATCTCACTGTCCTCACAAACTGATTATCTAAGGCTATCCCTTTTTTTTTGCTATCTCTTCATATGAATTTTAGGATATTTTGAAGGTCTAAGTGCTACCTATTTCATTGTCTACTAATACTCATAACTTCTTAAACTGTTGTTATGGGTTCCTTGCTTCAAAGATGGTTGTCATGTAACTACTATCTTCCCTTAGTGATTGTCTTTATATTCTTCCCATGAGCACTGTTATTTGAAACTTTTCCTTGAATACCTATATGGGTGTATCCCTATTATATTGAATATCTCTCATTATATCCTTAGAACATGACAAGGGTGTATCAACAGTTTATCAATTTTTTGGAAGACAACAGTTCAAACAATATAACATTTATTAAATGTAACCTTATTTCTAAATACTAGTTCAAACCTTGTTCATATTTCAACCAAGATAGACCTCTAAAAATATAGGGTTTTCCTCCCAAATATTTATGAGGGACTCCTCTCAACACATCACTAAATACACATCTGTGCATGGTTTCAAAAAAAAAAAATACTCTGAATAGATATGAAAGACTAAAGGTTGAAGAGATATTCATTGTACCTATTCTAATGTGGCGATATGCAAGGCTTGTAACTTAGCAGCATGCATGGAAATCCTTTGAATGTGCCACTTTCATCTCATAAAACCTGCACCTAATGTTCTTTGTTTTCCAACAAACAAAACACCTTACAAACCTCTCACAACGTGGGTGAAGTTTGAAAACTTTCAGTACCAATGCAACATAAAACCCTAAAGTCTCTCTTGCAACATGGATGAAAGAAAACAAAGGGAAATGAAAACTCTCCTTTTCACTACTTGGCGCCCAAAAAAAATTATTCTTTCACTTTATTTTACTTTCCATTTTTCCTTTTTTTTTCTCATAAAACATTTCTTCTAAAAGAAATTAACAATATGTTTTAAAATGATGTTTTAGTTGACTATGCCTACTAGGTATGTGCTCTGCTCCTCTTTTGTGCCCATTGACCTCATACATTTAATATGACAATCCTTTAGTGCTCTTGAGGTTTTTCATCATGATTCATAGTCAAAATCTTTATAACACAGTCATAAAGAGAATATAATGTTTTTAGCAATTACCAACTACTTCTATTCAAATATAAATGTATAGGGTATAATTGGATGTTACATTAATAAGGCTATGAATGAGAATTCCCAAGACCAAAAAGTAGTAACACGTCAAATTGGTTTTCCTAAATTATTTAGTATCCATCCTTCAATGAGAAAAATCTAATGGATAAATGTACAATATGATTATAAACAAAGAAACAAGATGAAACTATTCATGTCTCATACTATGTGAACTTCCAACTACTTTTTTTAAATTTTTTTTTAAATTTTAATTTTTTTTTGAACTTCTAACTACTTGGTGGTTGAGTTTCTTGATAGTTGTCCTTCCAATCTCATGGCTAAAGGAAAAATACTTACATGGATCTACTAGGTAGTGGAAAAGGTGCATCAAGTCATGTGTGATGGTGCATGATAATATAGTGACTTGTGTGTAGGGTGGATATAATGTTATTGAAGTTTGCATGCTAGCTTAGAGTGCTACTAAATCATGTTCATTAATACAAATTTTTTCCAAGGCACACACAAAGTTTCGTAAGGCTTGCATTGGTCATTCACCTTTCTTGAGAAGTAATTTCTCCTATCATGACTTTAGTGAGCTATAAAAATTGAACATAGAGCTACTAAACATTGTACAACTTTGCTTGATTTGCATACAACCCAACCTTAGACACTTTGAATAAATGATGTGAACCTTTACATGTGTATCTTGTGGTTATTTATATGATCTCACCTTGTGCAAATGTCCATAAGTGCTTAGGATCCAAGTTTGAAGGATGTTAAGTTGCCACTAGTTTAAGAAGAGGAAAGTATGTCTTGAGGAATTTCACGTTAAATACTATGTGAATTCCTAGGTACTACAAAATTTTGAAAATAAAAATGTTCTCACTAATTATGTGCAAAATGATGTGAGGCCCATATCATAGTGTCATGGTGCTTTTTGTATTTTTGTTGTTGGTGAGAGAGAATCTATTGTATTTATTTGTGAACACTTTGGATGTGTTGAAATCTCTATAAATTATTTGTTTCTTATTCTTATTTGGGAAAATTCCACATGAGGTGGTGTGTAGTAGGTATGTCCAAGGGTGTCACAAGCTAAAACCAAAGACATGCTTAGAAAGGACTTTACCTCATAAACTTGTGTGGAGCTCTATTATAAGCATGTTTAATGCAAAGTATATTTCCATCCCAAGTATGTGGATACTTACAGCAATAGATGCCCACTTAATCTAAGAAATTCTAGTTGACTACCATTGTCTAATTGTTTGTTGATGGATGATATGTTGTGAATTTCTCTAGTTGTGTATCTAAATTCTCACACAAGGATTAGAAAAATGTGTTTACTAAAAAATAATGAATGTTGATAGTTGGAAATGAATCCAAACATAAATGAAGAAGAGGCACATGGTATCTTGTGTAGTGATGTTTTTCTTGCAAGCAACCATAATGGTATTTTTTGAAAACCTGACAAGTATAATAAGTAGATTCATTTTGGTATGTTTTTCATAGGGAATCTACTCATAAAATAAATACTAATAGATTCTCAAGGGATTTGCAATACTAGTAGAGGTGTTTGAATCCTCAACTTCCTATTTGTGGGATTGGTGATATGACAGGGAACAAAGGACTTGATATGGTGCTCAATGTCTACATGCATATGAGGTAAATAGAAATGTTGTTGTAGCTCCATTGTTTGTATCTTGGCAATCCATAAATGTGCAATTTTTTTAGCATAGTACACCATTGTGATGAGTCTTTGTTGAGGTGTGTTCTCTAGAACACAAAGATGTCTAAGCTTGAAAAGAGTATTTCCAACCAAATGGAACTCACTCACCTATTTACTTTGGGAAAACATGGTGTAGGTCTATTTAAAGTCTCAATCTAGTGTGCAAAGGTCCTAATTAGAGAAGTTTTGATTGTGCAAGTCTAGCACTATGACGAGTGTGTGATTTGATAATTGGCTAAAGAAATTCACTACCTTATTGTATTTCATCTTTGTGCTTGATCTATAGATGCAATACTTCTAGTATGTCATCCACTCCATGTGTCATTCATTCTTTTGTTGGAAATTCATTCCTTGATACAACTAATTGATAGATTCAAATTTTGACTTGTAATATACATATTGATTCTCATGCCAATAGACACATGCTCTTGTGAGTATTAGGATTTTATCTTTGACTTCTGTTTTATGCTTCTCAAAATCCAAGCATGTAGCATTCATTATCCATTGTTTTATAACAACCACTTAACCTATCAAATATATACAAAATTCCTTGATTCAGTGGGCTTTGAAATGGTCGTCAATCTTTGGGTATGCTATGACTACTTGATCTTTTGTAATTTACAATAGTCATTTATTTGTTACCTTATAACAAGCAACTTAAACTTGTAAACAGAGAAAAAACATGTGACTCCTTGGAGAGATGTTAGTAGTTTGATTTCTATAATGGGTAAAAGTCTCATGAATGTTTTTATTTTAAGCACCACTTGGTCATATATAAGATTCTTAATCTTGATTATGGCAGTCCCTGATCATCTATCATTGGATGTTGAATAGGTTAACCAACCATGTACAAAAATTTACTCTAATATTCAGTCATTTGCAACTCACAAATAGATAGTACTAGGTTTGGGAAACAAATTATACAATGGCATTATGATATAGATAACAACCATGTATATAATAAGATAGTCTTATAGGGTGATGAAATTATAATGCAATATAAAGAACTACCTCATTGTATTTTACCTATTAAATATTTGAGAATTATAGTCCCACAAATGAGCAGGCTAGTAACTGTGACAAAATATGATGCTAGTGGAAAATGATATTCATTGGTCTATGCATGCCTTATGGATACATAAGGACAGTGAACAGAGAGGAAGATGTGGCTTATGGGAAGTTCTATGCAATGGATAGAAAGCCTATTCCAGTGGATGGCAGCGGTTGGGGGAAATGTCCAATTTGATTTATCTTATGCAACAATTCCAGTGAATGGCTAGGAATTTAAGCTGTATAGGGAGCCAAGGATGAACCCAATTGTAGATTGTGTACCTCAAGATCAAGTCAATTTCTTTTGTGATATGGATCTTGGAAGTTTTAAGATAGAACCAGCCTAGCCAAAGTTAGTCAATGGTGATCCAATTGATAAACATGTTGCAAAAAACTGTGATGGTGTATGGAAAATGTACTTTGATGGAGCATGTACCCAAGAAGGTAATGGAGTAGGAATAGTGTTTGTTTCACCTAAAGGAGTCACATTTAAATGTTCATTTTTTCTGGCATTTGAATGCACGAACAATATAGTAGAGTATGAAGCTTTACTAACAAGATTGAATATGGCTGTAAAACATAAGATCAAGTTGCTAGCTATTCTAGGGGATTCTGAGCTAGTTGATTTTCAAGTTAAATCAAAATATGCAGCAAAACACAAGAAGCTGAAGCAATACAAGAATGTTGTATGGGACACAATTGATTTTTTTGATGCTTTCTCCATTGAATGGATTGAGAGGTCGAAAAACATAATGGCATACTTTTTAGCCAATGTAGCATTGAGAAGAGATGATATCACATTGGCTGGAGTGTCCCAAATTGAGTTCAAAGTAAGACCCATTGTGCCTGACAATATATATAGTTGGCAGGTTTTTAATGATGATGTTGATCTCTTGAAATTTCTTCACTATATAGATCAATATGAAGCTCAAGAAGTTGATTTCAATGCCTTTGTTGAAGAAGTAGATGGAAAGCAGACATTATTTGGGAAAGAGGTCTTACAGCTTAAAACTAATAAGTTTCCCAAAGGGCTAGTAGCATTGGAAAGGGTATATGATGGAAATGATCGGTCCCTCATGAAACAGATAGCAGTCAAGAGAGAGGATATTGAAGAGATCAATTTAGGGACTGAACTGGCACCAAAAAAGGTATACATTGGAAATAAAATAAGCCTGACAATTCAAAGAATGTTGATTGCACTATTGAGAAAATATAAACATGTGTTTGCATGGTCTTATGAAGATCTTAAAGCATATAGGGAAGATTTGTTTCAACATGAAATCTCGTTGAAGCCAGATGCAAAGCCATTTAGGCAAAGACAAAGACCTATCAATCCAACATTGGAACCAAAAATGCAGGAGGAATTGGTAAAGCTTAGAAATGGTGGTATTATCAAACCAATCGAGCATTCAACATGGGTTTCAAACCTGGTTCCTGTGAGGAAGAAGAACGAGGATATCAGATTATGTGTGGACTTCAGAAATCTAAACGTGGCATCTCTCAAGGATAATTATCCTCTACCTAATATGGAGGTTGTACTACATAAAGTAATAGGGTGTGAGTTGTTATCTATGATGGATGGGTTCTCTGGTTACAACCGGGTCAAAGTCAAAATCCAAGTAGTACAAGACAACTTTTACAACCCCATGGGGAACATATGTTTATGTGAGAATACCATTCGGTCTCACAAATGCGGGTGCAACCTTCAAAGAGCTATGGAGGTAGCATTTGCAAACTTGATTAATGATATCATGGTGGTATATCAAGATGACCTTACTACTTATTCAAAAAGGGTTGAAGATCATGTAGAACATTTGGAAAAGGTATTTATTAAAGCTTTAGAATATGGTATTAGTTTGAACCCTAAAAAATGTCATTTTGCAGTCACAGAAGGTAAACTCTTAGGACATATTGTGTCAAAGGAGGGGATTAGAATAGCTCTTGAGAGGGTTGAGGCCATAGATAAAGTTCCTATTCCTAAAATTGTCAATACCATCCAGTCATTTTTTGGACAAATCAATTTTATTAGGAGATTTGTGTCTAATTTTTCTGAAATTGTTAAGGCCATATCAAAGATGCTAAGGAAGGGACAAAAGGTAGAATGGACTGCAGAAGCATTGGAAGCTTTCATATCCATCAAAAGGGCTATCAAGGAAGCCTTGTCCTTAAGTCTCCAGATTTTTCAAAACCCTTTCAAATATTTTCATTTGCTTCGTTGCATACTATAGCTGATGTCATGCTACAAAAGAATGAGGAAGGTCATGAGCAACCTGTGAATTTTTTAAGCAAGTCATTGCAAGGGTCAAAATTGAAATATGATATAATGGAGAAACAAGCGTTTGCATTGGTGAAAGCCATAAAAGTTTTTAGACCATATCTTGTTGGAGCCAAAGTGATAGCTTATGTCCCTCATGTAGCTGTTAAAGATATTTTGACACAGTAAGAGGTAACTGGAAAAAGATGCAGGTGGATTAATAAAATTCAAGAATTTGATATGGAAATACAAATCACCAAATTAGTAACAAGTCAAGGTTTGGCCAAGTTAATGGCAGAAACAAATGTTGAAGCAAATCAAATTTGTACTGTAGAAGATGAAGGAAATGCAATTGCAATTATTGAGCATACTCCTTGGTATAGAAACATCATATATTACCTTAGATACATGAAGTGTCCTGAAGGATTAAGTGATAATCAGAGAAGAACCTTGAAGCTGCAAGCATCCAAATATGTTTTTATGGAAGGTGATTTGTTTTGGAAAAAGTGGGACGAGATGTTGTTGCTATGTTTAGATGAGTCACAGGCCAAGCACATTATAAGAGAAATACATGAAGGGGTCTGTGGAGGCCATTATTCTGCAAAGACAACTGAACACAAGATTTTCAGGGCAGGTTATTACTGGCCAAAAGTTTTTAATGATTCTTTTTCATATGTAAGAAGATGTGAAGCATGTCAGAAGTTCTTAGGGAAAATGAAGTATCAGGGAGCTTTACCACTCAGACCTTTGCAGGTTGAAGCCCCTTTTCATCAGTGGGGAATCAATTTTATTAGGGAGATACAGGAGAAATCAAGTGGACATAAGTGGATACTAATAGCTACTGATTACTTCACCAAATGGGTAGAGGCAGTCCCAACCAAGCAAGCAACAAGTAAAGTTGTGATTATTTTTTTAATGGATAACATTATTGCCAGATTCGGTACACCATTAGGATTGATTACAGATAATGGGACGTGTTTTAAATCTGATGAGTTTAAATATTTTTGCAATATATATGGTATCACTGTGTCTTATGCAGCTCCTTACCATCCGCAAGCTAATGGTCAAGCAGAGTCCAGCAACAAAATTCTTCTGAAGATCATGAGGAGAATCCTAGGTTAGAATAAGAAGGCTTGGGATTCAAAGTTGAAAATGGTTGTATGGGATGAAAGGATAACTGTGAAAAAGGCAATTGGAAAATCCCCATTTGAATTGGTATATGGAACACAAGCTAGGATGCATTTACAAATTTTTTTATCAGTTTACAAATTTATCCTTCAGGAAGATATAGATATTCCAGAACCAATAGAGGAAAGAATGCAACAACTGGCAGAGCTTGATGAGATAAGAAGAGTAGCTCAAAACCAGAATGTGAAGTTTCAGGCACAAATGAAGTATTTATTTGATAAAAGGAAAAAAGATAGAAAATTTGAAAAAATGATCTGGTGTTAATGTGGAATGCAAGATGTCAAGAGAAGGGAAAACACGAGAAGTTTGAAGCTTTGTGGTTGGGACCCTTTGTTGTTATTGGTAAGAAAGGTGAAGATTCATATTATTTACAAAACATGACTGGTGAAGAACAGGGGTTTCCTGTACATGGGAAATTCTTGAAGCATTTTTTCTCTTGATCAATATAGAGGATTAAGGGTTGCCAGTGCATGGACAACTCTTGACAATCCTCTTAGAAATTATTCTCCATGCACAATAGTTTAGGAAATAAAAGGAACATGAATTTCCAGTACATGGACAATCCTGACATTCCTTGATTAAATAAATCTTTCCATGTACAGTAGTATAGGGTCATGTTCATCTCCATTTTTGGCTCACTAGTCCATCACCTTGAGTTTGGTCTGCTCATCTAGAGATTTGGATCCTTGCAATGATCTCACAATCATTCATCTCCAGACGGAGCCACTGTTAGAACTATAAAATTTTGAAAATTTCATGGCTACACATACCCATTAGTTCCCAAAAAATTCCCATACCATAAGCACATGAATCTTCTTTGCATAACAATTTTTCCCATATTTTATCATTTGGCTCCATAGAATTCACCTGTTCTTGAGTATTTCAATGTGTAAACCATATCGGCGTAACATGATGCAAGTCTCACCAATCCATAAAGCATTTTATACTAATATATGTCTTTTTGCAGTCTATCGGCAAGACATAGGGAATGTCTTACCAATGTTATTTCATTTGGTAATACACATTGGAATGATGTAGTTTGCAGTCTCAGCGACATAGGGGTCCTATCGGCAAGACAGTTGTCATCGGTGTAAGTCATAATGAGCTTATTTGTGTCTTACCAATTATGGTGCAATTCCAGAGCATCAAAAATGAATCTAAAATATTCTCAACAAGTTTCCCAGAAAAGTGGAACCTGTTGGTAGTATAATGTCATCGGGATGAAGTCAGGGAGTCTTACCAACCCCCTATGTCACACTAACAGATTTGTACGGGATTAAGACTTGGTGATGCATGTGGAAGAAATAATCATCGGTGAGACTTGCTTCATCGGCGAGAGCTAAGAGAGTCATGTCGAATGAAGTTCCCTCGGTAGAAAAACCAATTTGTCTCAGCGATCAGAATTGACGAAGGATAAATCTCGGCAAAACACGAAGTAATCTATGGAGCATCTTCCCGACTCACAATGTCACAATGATACTTAAGATCGAAAGGATAAAATGTCGGGAAGACTCAAAGCATCAGTATAACTACAAGACAACTTGGCGATAGAAGCGAAGATATAGATAGGCTATCGGTGAGACTCAGAACGTCGGTCAAACTGCATGACATCAAAGTGATATGTGATATCAGGTAGTCAGTGCAACATTGAACATCGGTATTGTTGATGTGTTTTTTATGCACTTCTCAACACAGGTAATGCATAGGTGCATCACCTCTCTTGAAAGACAATCTTCCACAATCAGATTGCATAACACTATCCCAAGGTCTCTAATGTTAGGTCTTGACAGTGCTTGGAATATCTCAGTTATTTGATGTGGTTTGCTAGAATCACAAGGCAGTCTTACGGATGAGTTACAAAGCATGGGAAGTTGAGTTTGCGAATGTAGTTTCAAAGTGCTGAAAGTGAATGAACAGTGGTTGTCCACTCAAAACAACAAGTTGAAACTCATCAAGTTCATCTGATTTAGCTTCATGGTGATGCTTTGGGTCCTACTCTAACCAAGGATTAAAAGAAACAACAAAAGGAGAAGGGTTAAGAAAGCTATTCTAATCCTAAGCTACAAATGAATAGTAACAATGGTGGTTGCTACAATAGACAGGCTTCCTAAACTGAGTTTTTCTTGACCAAGAGAAACCTACAGCTACACAAAACTAGTGCAATCTTCTAAGGTCTACTAATTTTCAAATTACACATACACATCATGAACATGCAATTGAACTAGGTTTTAGCAATGACATAAAGAAGCCCAGGCTAACTTTGCACAACTTGTCATCAACAAGTGCTAAGAGTATGGGTTGGAGGCTCATCAAATACTATAACAACACCATCATGACAACCATTCAAGAAACTAATACTAAAACTAACATAGAAGGTAGAACCATGCATGCAAGATGAGAAAAATCAAAGAGAACATCCATAAAATCATGCAATGTTGTCTTCTATTGCTGCAAATGTTTTTTACAACAGCTCTCCAACCCTTACAAATGAGGGGCAAGCCCCTATTTATAGTTTTCCAAAGCCCAAATGAATGGCTAGGATTGAATTACATTGAATGGCCCAGATTTGATTTACATTAGGGTTTCACCTACCCCACAATATTCAAAAATTAAGAATACATTCCTTGTCTTTTCTCTGTTTTGTCATCTAGTGCCAGTCACTGTAGCAATTTCGTCACTTAGCTAATTGCCCTTTTACTGGTAGCTGAAACTGCCTGAAAGTTGTCTTCTTACTTGGTGTGTTTGCAGTGTTCTTCCTTGGATCAAACGAGCCCATCGATGATTGGCATCAATGGATTGGTTGCCCCTGATTTGAGCAGACAACTCATCATCATCTGGTGAAAAGTAGGACAACTCCTTCATGCCTTCTTCAAGGCCACCCCCTTACATTTTTGTCTTGAATTCCTTAGCACAGGCCTTCTTCTAACATCGACCTTGTTGGTGGGTGTGAGGGGGAGAGGAAAAAATGAAACGAATGGTGATAGGAGCGATGCATTTTTCTTGTTCAGCTTTCTCAATGGGTCTCCTTGATGGACCCGCGATAGGCTCCTTGAATCCTGCATACATGAAGTGTCGTAAGTTCTTTTATACACAAATCAAGGAAAATGTTAGTCAAATCTTACAGAATCCTTGTTAGATCCATCCATGCATCATCAAAAGATCATAATATTCATATTTGGAGCTCATTTGGACCATAAACATTAATGCGGGCCCAAGGGGATGAGCAGCGAACGAGTGACAAAAAACTGGAAGGGAAGTTCCTGGACCTCACAAAACATAGAAAAATCAAGATTTTTTAATTATAGCGCATGGGAAAAGGGGAAGGAAGAGTGCCCAGAAAAACTTCCTTAAGATTGGACTCATTTCAAAACAAGCAGAAGTTCAAAATGGCCACGGAGGGGCGGAGTCCTGGAAATGGCCACAGAGGGGCCGGGCTCCGGAGGCCAGGTCGCCAGGGCTCCATAGATGTTCAAAACGGCCACGAAGGGACGAAGTCCCAGAAACGGCCATAGAGGGGCCGGGTCACCGAGGCTTCACGAATGTTCAAAACGGCCATGGAGGGACGGAGTCCCGAAAACAGCCACGAAGGGGCCGGGCTCTGGGGACCAGGGCTCCACGGATGTTCAAAATGGCCAAAGTCCCAGAAATGGCCACGGAGGGGCCGGGCTCCAGAGGCCGGGTCGCTGGGGCTCCATAGATGTTTCAAAATAGCCAAAGGGGGACGTAGTTTCGAAACCACCGAAACTTAACGAAACGTTGACAAAACCTTGGTAGTTCACTTAGGCACCTCAAACACATCCCAGATCCACCAAAAGGTTGTCCCCAAAGTCAAAAATGTGGATACCAGACCGGCAGGGGTCCATGGATGTTTCCAAAATAGCCAAAGAGGAAGGGAGTTCTGGAAGGAAAGTTCTGAAACCACCGAAACTTTATGGAACATTGACGAAACTTTGGTAGTTCACTTAGGCACCCCAAACACATCCCAAATCCACCAAAAAGTTGGCCCCAAAGTCAAAAATGTGGAAACCGGACCAGAAGGGATCCACAGATGTTTCCAAAACAACCAAAGAGGAAGGGAATTCTGGAGGGAAAGTTTTGAAACCACCGAAACTTTACGGAACATTGACGAAACTTTAGCAGTTCACTTACTCACCTCAAACACATCCCAAATCCACCAAAAAGTTGGCTCCAAAGTCAAAAATGTGGAAATTGGACTGGTAGGGATCCACAGATGTTTTCAAAACAGGCAAAGAGGAAGGGAGTTCCAGAGGGAAAGTTTTGAAACCATCGAAACTTAATGGAACATTGACGAAACTTTGGTAGTTCACTTAGGCACCTCAAACACATCCCAAATCCACCAAAAAGTTGGCTCCAAAGTCAAAAATGTGGAAATCGGAACGGCAGGGGTCCACAGATGTTTTCAAAATAGCTAAAGAGGAAGGGAGTTCCAGAGGGAAAGTTCTAAAACCACCGAAACTTTGGCAGTTCACTTAGACACCTCAAACACATCCCAAATCCACCAGAAAGTTATCCCTAAAGTCAAAAATGTGGAAACTGGACCGACAAGGGTCCACGGATGTTTCCAAAATAGCCAAAGAGGAAGGGAGTTCCAGAGGGAAAGTTTTGAAACCACCGAAACTTAACGAAACGTTGACAAAACTTTGACAATTCACTTAGGCACCTCAAACACATCCCAAATCCACCAGAAAGTTATCCCCAAAGTCAAAAATGTAGAAAAAAGTGAATCGAGCGATTAGGGACCAAGTCAGCAGAAACAAGACAATGGGCATAAAAGGGACGGGGGACTTCATTTCTCTGAGGATTTGAATATCCTAAGTAGGTGAATTTGGTCAGGGGGATTTGATTGTTTGAAGGCACATGACCAATTTGGGCTTGGAAAATGGGCACACAAAACAAGATAGGAGAAAAATAGCCTGTCGGGAGTGAAAAAAAGGGGGTCCCTGCCTACGATGGGGCGTGTGTGCAACACATGCACAACAGGTATGACTACAGGACATTTCAGTGGGTGTTCAGTGAACGTTGGTAAAGGCCCGAACAAATGGATCGCTACAGATGTGAATACAAAAGGATGCATCCTTTCGAATACTGATGTATAAATACTCATTTTGACAGCAAATAACTAGAGAAGGGGATTGAATAAAAATACAGTAGGATACAAAATGTTTACAATTTTGAGACTATGATGCATGTCTAAAATAATGGAGATTTCAATTGAATTTATTTGATGTGATGACATTTTTCTGGTTTCAGTTGTTTGTTGTGTTAATTAAAAGTATTGTTGAAGTTGTCTCCAAGGTTGATATTTTCTAATTGTTTAAACTGATATATCAAGGATATTTTTTAGTTTATCAGTGCACACTTGTTGTATCTATATGATTGGATTAATTGGCTCTTTCAAGGAAAGATTAAGTACTTTTAGTCAGTCATAGTAATTGGGAAATCTCATTTGGTTCATTAAGAAGAACTTAGTAGTCACATCCTTGCATGTTTATACTAGTTATAAACTTAAAATTGTATGCCAAACAATTTGAATTTCTGCTAGAAAGAAGTTACTCATTTCAGATTATCATTTGACTCCGTACACCCAATAAGGCACTAGTCTTTGATATTCCACTATTTAATTTCATTCATTTTTACATATGAACACATTATATTTAGCCTTGATATTGCTTATACAATTTGTACCAAAATAAAACTCATTTATCCACTCCCATTTGCTAGTGTGGGTAAATTAATTTAAAGGAATAAACATAGGTCAAGTTTTCTTTATTCAAATAGGTATACCTGCCTAGGTCTAGATGCACCTAAAGAGAAGAAGGTTCAAATCATTTGGCCTTGTCTGTTACCCTGAAGCGTTGTGAGAGCTTGACAACCTCTCATGGTTCAAACCTGCGTTTTTGAGAGTTAACACTTCTAAAAGTGGCGATGAAGAAGAAGACGCCGACGAAAAATTAATTATGCATGCTTTCTATCCTAACCTTGAGGAAGAGCTAGCCTGACAATTAAAGGATGTTGGGGAAGAAATAGAAAGACCACCTTCCAGAGGAAGAAGACAATAAGATGATAAGACAGAGGAAAGCATGGAACCTCCAATAGGTGAACAACAAGAAGAAGTTCCCAAACATGGTGAGGAGATGCCTCTCCTTGAAGGGAAGGGAGAGCAAGAAAGGAAAGAGCATGAAGATATGTCGCCTCCATGTAAGGAAGAGGAGAATATAGAAGATCAACTTCAAAAGGAGATCCAACCTGATAAGAGCCTTGAAATAGAGCAGCCTGAGGAGCACGCACATGAATATGAACTTGATGAAGAAAATGAAGAAGAGAAAGAAGAGGAGGCTGAGAGGGAAGAAAGTCCCAAAGAACGCCTACCCACCAAGTCCCCAATCAAGCGCCTAACATTCACCCGAGACTCTGATGAAGAGGAGGGAGAAGATACTAGAGTGGAGAAGGAAACTTCCAAAGATAAAGAAATTGAAGTCATAAGGGATGAAGAAAAAGAATATAGTGAATCACCTAAAGGAAAGGATCAGATGCCCGAATGGCTAGAAAAGTAGCTTGAAAAGAAGGCTCTTGCCCCGAGTGATCCAAGAGAAATACTAGAGGCTATCCTATCTCGAGCACATATCACTACCAAGAAAGAGAAGAAGCCCAAAATTAGATCCAAGGTGACGATGGATGCTTCTGGATCCTAAACTATGCAAGTAGCAAAGCCAGTGGTGGGAAAAGATGGGGTAAGCTATAATGTTTCCACTATTGATTTAGGGACAGCTACTAGACAGCAAAAAGTGGATCACCTTCAAGTTTCTGTCACCATGGTAGTGCATTTAATTTAGCAGGATAAGATTTTGAAGGAGGAGCTCAAGGCATAGGTAGCCGATCTGACTGCTTACATCCAACAATGGTCTTCCATAGAGGAAATTCCTACCACGTCTACTGCACCACTACATTTGTTATCAAAAGAACAAATAGACAAGCTCGAGAAGAGAAAGAACTTTGATAAGACCATGGAGAGTTGGTTCAGGCAGGTCTTGTATGAAGGAAACATGGGCATTGGCTGTGCTATGAGGACAACAAACAAGTTTTCAAGATCTATAATAGTTTCTTGAGGGTATGAAGAAACTTTGCACTAACTTCCCGACAAGACATGAGTCCACCTACCTGAAGATTGAGGCTATTCTCAAACTACCAAGCGTCACTTGGGAAAAAGAGATTGTATTTAAGAAGGATGACCACTGGCTATTGGATGTATGGAGGCATGACTTTGAGAATCATAAGGAGAGGTTGGAGCAAGTGCTTGATAAAGTGGATCCATAAATTGAGTGGGCTAAGGAAATCAGAGCCGATTATGTCTGGTACTTGAAACTAATGACAAGATATGATATGCATGTTGTATAGATAGACTCAGAGAAGATAAAGCCCCACTTCTAGAAGAAGATTGAGGATGGGATATTGGATGAACAATTGATTTCATGAACTTTGTTGCTCGAGCCTTCACCCAGTCAAATTTGTTCTGAGATCACACTACTAAGTATGACGAATATTGGGAAAATCTCACCGAACAATCCAAAGAATGGAGTTATCAGGTGCTATGATCCAAAATCATAGACGTCGATAAGCTTTGGCCGCAAATTCATAAGTTCATGGAGTATGCTGCTTTGAAGAAGCAAGAGGGCAACCCTATTATTAGTGAAGAATTCCTGATAGAGTAGCTACAACAAAGGGAAATCAACAAAAGACAAAATGCTACAGTGCTGCCACAAAAGAAAAAATAGGGATAAGGACAAAGTTGTATTTTAAAATGTAATATATTGGGGGGTAGGTAGAGCCCTAATTTTTAATTAATCTTGGCCACACAATGTAAATTAATCTTGGCCATTCATTCTAATTTTTGGAGACTATAAATAGGGTGTCTCCTCTCATTTTCAAGGGAGAGTTGAGTTGTTGTAATGACATGTTGCATAAATTTTAATAGAAATACATTGACTTTGGTGGATTTCTGAGTTTCTTTGCATGTTTCATGATTCTTCTCCAGTAGTTAGTAGATTTATTTAGATTTACATTGTTGTTTTAGTTAGTTGTAGTTTGTTTTGATAGATTTAGTAATTTTGTTCTCTATTTATGAATATTTTTGTTGTGTAGATGCCTTTCTAGTCCATACTTTCTACTATGTGTTGCTAGTAAATGGCTATGTAAAGTTAGCCTGGACTTAAATTCAGAATTTCCTTAAAAATTTATCTTTGTTCATGCATGTGTATGGTGGATGAATGGTAAAATATCTGCAGACCTTAGAAGATAGCACAAATTTCATGATACTGTAGATTTCCTGGTTAAGTGAAATCCTATTTGAAGGAAGTTGTTCCCAGTAGAAACCTCCATGATCATTGTTCATAGTTAGTTGCAAATCTAGGAAACTCTTCTCTTCCTCACCCTTTTTTCTTTTTTTTTTAGAAATATCCTATGCTAAGGCTCATTGCACATTGTAAAGCCAAGACTTAAGAAAAATATTGGAGTTCCAACTTGTTGTTTGAACCTTCAACAAAGTGCATGTCAATTCCCATTCCAAAGAACTTCAACTCACAAGATCTAATTCATTCAACCCAACTTCATAAGTCTACCCTATGATTACTAGCAAAATCACATCAAATATCAATTGATAAATTCCCTGCAAGTCATGACCTGACACCTGAGAGACCTTGGGGAAATTTTTTAGCAACTTGTTGTTGGAAGTCTCCTTTCAAGAGAGGTGGTGCATCTATGCATTATCTGTGTTGTGAAAGTTAGCAAAAACACCCATCAATAGAACTAGTGCTAGAAGGAGGGCCTCGTGAAGCTGGATTGAATTGGATCATTCTCCCCTTAAAGATTCCAAAGAGTTTTAAGGTCTACACCAAACAAAGGGGAATTTCAAGAATTGCATCCCCCTACAAGGGCTAAATGAACTAAGGGAGGGGACTCCGTCTCTTCCTCTTTGTCCATCACTTCCACTTCCCTTCCAGCTTCACCTTCCTTTGCTACTCATCCAACATCCACCTAGCCACTTCAAACTACCTTCGGGCCTAATCCTTTTGGCAGCCAGGGAGCTATAACTCTCCCTACCCTCCAGGTCCAAGCTACAGTCCAAACTATTGCTGCCCCTACACAACCACAAGTTATTGTTTAGCAACAACAAGTATCTCCTCTGCCTCCTATCATGGCTTGGCTCAGGAACAATCCTTCTCCATTGTACTTCAAAGCTTACCATGATATGCCTAAGAACCCGGAGGGCTTTTGCACGAAGTTCAACCCTCAGGATTTGTAAAGGACAACTGAAGAACATATCAAGATTTTCCAAGTGACTTTGAAGGATATACAGATTGATCAGGAAGACGTCACATGCAGAATTTTCCCTTACTCCTTGGGGGAAGAAGCCTTCTATTGGTACATCAACTTACCAATGGGATCCATCACATCTTGGACTTTGTTGATGAATGATTTTTTGTAGAAATATAAGATTCCCATCAACCCATCAGAGTTGTACCATCAGTTTATGGCTATTCGTAGAGAGGTCAATGAGCCAATAGGCTCCTTCAACGACCAATTTCACCGAGCGTACACTAGATTATAGAATCCTTATGTGCTTAATGATGATGCCATTCTACCCATCTACTATAATTCACTGGACAATCTCACCGCAACATTTGTGAAAATAATGAAATAGCTGCCTGCCAGACTGGTAGACGCTTATGCCAAGGCTGCTAAGGCCAGTACAAACTTGGGGAAAAATATTTCTAGCATGTTTCCTTCTTTGGGGTATATTTCTCATCCTATGCAGATTCAAGGGATCAACCAGGTGCTCCAGCACCATATGCTTCTTATGAACCCTGTGCCTCAGTTACCTATAGTTCCTCATCTAGGGCAACCCATGAATCAGGTGCCTCTTGTGCCTCACTACTTGTAGCCTCAGCAACAAAAGACCTACCATTAGGTTCCCCAATAGTAGCAAGCATATCATCAGCAACCTAAAACATCATTATATCTGCAAGGACCATAATTTTCTCCAACACATCAAAATCAGCCTGCTGCCTCACCAGTTTTCCTGTAGAATCAAGTGGCACAACCAAACAATGTGAAGAAAGATTGATTAGACAAGCTAACGAAGATGATTAGAAAAATGTCTACTGAGATGATGCACTTGAGAAATAAGAATAACTAGCTACAGGCCTCCCAACACAACATTCAAGTTAATCTTCATAGAGACAATAGGGACAATCGAGAGAACCGAGATGACTGACAAGCCAACACCTCTTCCGGTCAAAATTATGGTAGGGGGAAGAACTAAAATAAGAATTTTGAGAGGAGACCTTCCCATAGACAAAATATAATGTGGAATACAAGGCCTGATAACAGAGGCGTTCCTACTCTTAACCAGCTTGCTAGTACAAAGAAATGACTAGTGGAGTATATCTAGCTGAGGTTGCTCTGTCTAGATGGTGTTGTATTCACAAGACAAGCAGACACTCCGAGTTGGACTATCCTGAGTTCCTTATAGTTGCATAAATCTTTCAAGTTGAAGTCCATAATGTTGTGGACAATGTTGGATGTCACGGCATAGTCCTGTCTAAGCCATATGACTCCTCTATGCTCGTGGTTAACTAGGCCCCATTCTCGAGCAGGGAAAGTAACACGCCCAAGGATGAGATTGCCTTCGCAAATGTTGAAGAAGTTAAATAGGTAAGTAACGGTGAAACCTTGGCTCAACTATTTGATTCATTAGATAATAGTCCTTTAGATGAGGAAGAACCATATGTAGATGAGGTTCACATGTTCCATTAGAGAGCAACTCCCTACTACCTTAGGAATAGGCAATCGGGTGGGCCTTTCACTACCTCCACTCCACTTAATTATTTCAGCACACCCCCTGACCCTAATGCTAACAATAACCCTAGGCTTCCCCATGTGCCCACTCAATATTTCAACAAGGATAGGAAATCCAATCAGCCTCATAACCAGTCACAAAACCAAGCTAAGGACCAACCCCATAATTAGTCGATTCAAACACGAGCCTATCCTTCTAGCTCTACCATAGGTAGAGCCTTTGAATCTGAAATTGAACAAATGGGCGAGTATGTCGCAGAGGAGTTTAAAAGGGTTAAAATCAGCTTGTCCACATTTGAGTTACTTAAGGTTCTTACTGTAAGGCATGCCTTCTTTAGGGCGATCAATGGAACTCCATCCTCTAAAGCAACACATGAAACATCATCCAAAAGGGTCACCTTTGAAGAACCTAGGCAAGAGCCCGAGACATAAGAAACCATAGGGAAAAAGAAGGATATTCCCTCTAATCAGCTTATGGGTAAGCAACCTACAAAAGAATCCAATCAAAACAATAGAAAAAATTCAAAGGATCGGCCTTCATGGCAAGCTAAGGATAAAACCGGTGATAAAAACAAGGCTCAAGTAGCTCAGATAGATGTGCCCATGGGTCTCTTCAAAGGAAAGTTTGAAACTCCACCTTTCCTCACTACTATTCGGATATTCAGAAAGAATTTGCACAACTTCCTGCTTGATTCGGGGGCGTCTGCTAATGTTATGCCTCTTGCAGTATGCAAGGCTCTTTGGATTACTCCCACTCCTCTAAGGAGGAAAGTGACCTAGCTGGACAAAATGAAGATCAATATTGTGGGAGAGATGAATCGGATTCCAATGCAAATTGTTGTGCATCCACAGATACAAGTCATTGATATTCAAGTGGCAGATATCCCCAATATCTATGGACTCGTCCTTGGGCGAGATTTCACTAGAACGTTAAATGAGTATGTTGTGACAGATCATTCTCATATGTGGTTGCCATGGAAAGGGCTGCCTAACCAGATTCATATAGACTGTGAGCCTCAGATGAAGTACATGATCACAAAGTATAACAATCTCAATGAGGTGTTCTTTGTTGAGACATAACTAGGAAATTACTGTCCCTTTTCCAGTCAAGAAGGATTTGAACCCTGAGAAGAACTTGTTGCAGAATTCCTCTTGGTGCAATTTAGCCCTCCAGCTAACCTCACTCAGAGACCTCAAAGTACAAAAATGTTGGTAGAATCAAATGATGAGTCATATGAAGATGATAACTTGGGACTACTAAATGGTTTCCAAGAATTCATGGAAAAGTGTGTCCAAGATCAACTCAGCCTGGGTGCTCGAATGAATTTCCAAGATTTTTTACTACCAAATTGGTGCAGAATTGGCAATGTTGCCCACTCTGAGTTTGAATGCTACCTGTGCCAAATAGCAGTAGAACATGGCAAAGAATTAGCTGCTCCTCCAAGAGAGAAACCAAAGGAAACAACAATGAAACTGCATGTTGCCATCCATGCTAAATCAACACATTTTCTAAGGGATGAGGAAGTAAATGCCAAACCGAAAGAAAGCAAAAGCCTAGTTGGACCTGGTGTCAAGGAGCCTTCCAAATTTTGGACATTACGCTTTGATGGATCCAAATCCAAGCAAAGATCCAGTGCCGGATTCAAGCTCACCAGCCCAATGGGTAAGACATTTTTTGCTGCCCATCGGTTGTAGTTTCATTGCACTAATAATGTAGCAGAGTATGAAGCTCTAGTGTATGGTCTTCTTATGGCCTTGAAGAAAAATGTCAAAATGTTGCAAGTCTTCGATGACTCTGAGTTGGTAGTCAAACAAGTTAGAAATTTGTATTCTTGCCATGACAGAAGACTTGCTAATTACAAACATAGAGTTTGGGATCTTCTAGAAGGTTTAGACACTTTTAATATCCAGCTGATCCCATGCTCTCATAATCACATAGCTGATGCTTTGGCTCAAGCATCCAACACTTTATAGCCACTATCCCTTTCAGGCCTCAAATGCTTCACAATTGAGTTGACATGTACTCCATCAGTTCAGGATAATGTCACTCACTTTCAAGTCTTCAATGATGATAAACATATTCTTGAGTTCATCATGAGCTCTGATGTCTTCGCCACCCAAATAATATATGAAGTTGATCCGAAAGAAGCTGAATTGGACATAGAAGGCATCATCAACTTAAAAAACAACACGATTCCTAGAGGTATGGTTTAGCTAGAGTGTATATTCAATTTGGATCAGATCAGGGACCAAGATCAGCAAGCCAAGAAGGAATCCATCAACAATCAATGCAATGTCCACAACCTCAAAACTGCTGAGGAAATAAAAAATGTCTTTATTGGAAAAGTGTGCACCTCTGAAGAAAATAAATGGATCATTGATGCTCTTCAAAAATATCATGATGTGGTTGCATGGAGCTATGAAGATTTTAAGACATATGATACCTCCATCATCACACAGACCATCCCTCTGAAGCCTAACGCGAGACCCTTTTGGCAGAGATAGTGTCCCATAAATGCCTTGTTGGAGCCAATTATATACAAAGAAGTGTAGAAGCTGCTTTCAGCAAGGATCATCTTTCCAATTCGGCATTCAACATGGGTGGCCAACTTGGTCCCAGTTAGGAAAAAGAATGGAGAAATCAGGTTGTGTGTGTATTTTTGCAATTTGAATAGAGCCTCAAAAAGGACAATTATCTAGTGCCTTCATTGGATGAGGTACTACAAATTGTTAATGGCTTGCAGATGATGTCCTTCCTGGATGGCTATCCAAGGTACAAATAGGTAATGGTGCAGTATTAGGACCGCCATAATATGACATTCACTACCAAGTGGGGCACCTTTTCCTATAGACAAATGCCATTTGGGCTCATTAACATAGGCACCACCTTCTAGTGTGCTATGGAAATTGCATTGAAATACCTGATTGGGAAGTGCATCATCATCTACATGGATGATCTGACGGTGTTTTTAAAGAAGCAGAGTGATCATGTCTTGGATCTATGCAAAGTCTTCCAGAGGTGCCGAGAGTTTGGTGTTTCCCTTAATCCTAAGAAGTGCATATTTGGAGTTACTAAAGGGAAGTTGCTTGGACATGTTATCTCAAAGCGGGGAATCTCCATTGATCTGGAATGTATTCAATCCCTATTAAAGATCTAGCTACCAGGCAACAAGAAAGAGCTCAAATATTTCTTTGGAAAGATTAACTTTGTACGAAAGTTTATCACAGGCTTTGCTGAAATTGTCAAGCCGCTCAATGACATGTTAAAGCAAGATCCCAAGATCGAGTGGACTCCCAAAGAAAAGCAAGACTTTGAATAAATTAAGCAAGCAATCACTGAAGCACCAGTGTTTGTTAGTCTAGACTATCTAAAGCCTTTCTATGTCTATTCGTTTGCTTCAGAACATTCATGTGCCAGCATTCTGACTCAGAAAGATGATGAGGGGAATGAGCACCCTATTTCCTTCATGAGTACCCCTCTGAAAGATGTTGAACTTCATTACCATAATGTCAAAAAACAATCATATTCCCTTGTTAGAGGAGTGAAGAAGTCCAGGCACTACATCCTACGTAATAAAGTGTTCGCCATAGTGCCTGACCTAACTGTGAAGACACTGCTTATGCAGAATGAGTTAGGCGAACGAATGGAAAAATGGGTCATGTTGCTGCAAGAATATGACATGGAAATCCAACCAATGAGATTGGTGAGAGGAAAAGCACTTACCCAAATGATTGCTGAGGCAACAGCTGATGCAGGACTAGAGCTCACAGTGCAACAATACCAACTTGAAGATGTTTCCCCAGGGGAGTGGTACATGGATGCCATTTATTATTTGCTAAATCATAAGTTCCCACCCCAACTACAATGAGTTCACAAGTGTGCACTTCATCTGAAAAGTAGTAGCTACATGCTGCAAGGGTCCATTTTATATAAGAGAAATCATGAAGGTATCTACTTGAGATTCCTTGGAAAAGAAGAAGTGGATCGAGTCCTGAGGGAGTTTCATGACAAATTTGGCACCGATCATGGATCCAAACCATCCACCGCACATTAGATACTAAGGGTAGGATATTATTGGCCGAAAGTCTTCAAGGATGCTCACAACCATGTTTTCTCATGTCACATATGCCAGACTACCGCCACCAAGGAGAAGAATGTTGTTATCCTGTTGTAGCCTATTTTGGAGGTGATACCATTCGTGCAATGGGGTCTTGATTTCATTGGTCTATTAATCCCTCCATCATTTGCATGACATAGGTACATTCTTACTACCTTTGATTATTGCACTAGATGGACAAAAGCAATCGCTTGTATACAATGCACAACTGAGGTAGTCACTAATTTTTTTGGAAATTTTCATTTTAAATCACTTTGGTTTCCCTTATGCATTGGTATGTGACAATGGACCCGCATTCGCCTCATTAAAATTTGTTGGCTGGGATTTTGATTATAGGATAGCCCTTAAGTTCTCATCCAATTACTACTCCTAGGGAAATGGCCTTGCTGAGTCCACAAATAAGAATTTGATAATAATGATCAAGAAGTTGCTAGATAGGAATCCCAAGGACTGACATACCCAACTCCAATTCGCCCTTTGGGCAGGTCGCACCCATCACAAGGCTGCCCTTGGTGACTCCCCATTTCATCTAGTTTATGGCTTGGAACCTATCTTTCTGATCCACTTGAAAATCCCCACTCTCTAGTTTGTCAACGACTTTTATGAAGGGGGAGACCTTAGAGAAGCTCAGCTAGTTGAGCTCTTGCACTTAGAAGAAGTATGAGACCACACAATAAAAAATTTCACCAAACACCAGGGTGTATTCAAACGTTGGTTCAATCATTGAGCCAAAATCAAGGCCTTCTGAATTGCGGATCTCGTTTTATGTTGGGACAAAGCCCATGAAAATAAAGGGGGACATAACAAATTTGACAAGCTTTGTCTTGGCCCCTTTCAGATAGCTGAAATTTTGGGAGACAATGCTTTCCGTTTGAAGAATCTTACTGGAGAAGACGTCTTGTTGCCTGTCAATGAGCAACACTTGAAGCATTACTTCCAAGTCTGAGCTCGTGAAGAGCTATTCCTATAAATACTTGTACATAGGTTAGGTTAGATTCCCTTTGGTTTGTTTTTGTTCATGGTTGCGCATCATTCCATTTATCCCACCTCTCGGCTATTTTGTTTTGAGGGGATCTTCATCCCTAATGCGGTGGTCGTGCTTATTCAACAAACGGTTCACTTTGTTGTCTGTCCTTAGTATTCTCTGGCTAAACATTCATTCTTGACTATTGGTCCTTGATAGCTACTTGGGGATGACTTCCTCATCTAAACTTCATCTTAGAACTTGACCCTAGGTTGAATCCTTTTACATTCATCTCAGATCTTGCACACAACACATGTTAATTATTTCCAAAGGGCTATGCAGTAGCTATTATGATAACTTGGCAAGTGAAAAATCTTAAGTCCTCTCTAGTGACCACTGTGATTCTCAAACCCATCATAGGCTTCAGTGCTTACATGGTTGAGAAAAATATAAAGTGCGAAAAGAAATATCAAAAGGAAAGAAAGAAAAGAAAATTCTAAAATCAAGAAACCGTATGGGTGTGCAGATAACTCTATCAGGGCTATGGACACCTGACTGGTAGTAGAGAAATATTTGTGGGGTCATAGCGCCAACTTCGTCAGGGCTATGGATGTCTGGCTGGTAGTGGGGAAATGTCCAAGTTACTTTTGGTGTTGGACGATGTAAGTAGCTTGCTTTGTTTGATTAGTCGCTTCTCGTTGCAGTTCCCAAGGAAAGGAATGAATTCACTACACACACTTATAAGATGTCTCATAAATTGACCCAACTAAGAACCCTGTTCTCCTAGTTCACCCAATGGAAGTTGGCCCCTAGTCTATGGAACCAAAGATTCTGAGTTCTGAGTGAACGCTTACCCTCATAATGCTTGGGAGTGTTCCCCAACAGAGTCACCATTTGTTGTGCCCTTAGCACACACGCCCTGTTAAGAATGGGGACCCTCTCTTTCCTTCACCTTGTCGAATCGTTTGTCATCACCTCATTTTGTGTGCCCCTATTTTGGTGTCCTGGATGGTCATTGTGTCTCCAAAGTCTCATCTCAAGTTGACCATGTTTCATCCCCTCCAAATTTGCTAAGTCTTGGGTCCTCACAGAGTTCCTTTGGTAGTTTGCACGAAGTTCCTTTGGAAGTTTGCAAGGAGTTCCTTTAGCAGTTTTCATTTGCCAGCAGCTTTGGGGTCCTCCAGATCTATCATATCGAGTTTCCCTCGCTGGATTTTTGTTGTGCATTTTTTGTTCAAAATGGCTGAGGGCCTTCACCTTCCTGTTCCCTAGGACCCTGATCCTCGACCACCACCCTCATGTCTTGCGCTGCAAATTGACCGTCCTTCACTTACGCCGAGCCCGGTCTGCTGGACCTCTCTGTCCAAGACTCCATTATGAGTTTTCCCTTTTCGAGACGACCATCCTTCGCTGGAGTTCTGCCCACCGAACCCCGTGCCTTCTCTTTCTAGTTTTTTTCCACTTTAACATTTCAAGGGGCTGTTGACTCATGTCCTTCTGACCTCCGGGTTCTGGACCTCTCACCGTCGTCTCAAAATTTGAACTTACCAACCTCTTGAGCACTTTGTACTCACATTAATGGGGTGTATTAAATGTCGTTAGGAGTATAAATAATCGATCCAACCTATCATTCTCACATGTTAGGTTGGCCAGAAGAGTTCAGAGCAAGTTTAGGAGAATCCAGTGCCTTCGTCTCACACCGCCCCCATGCCCGTTGCCCTCATCGACCGATTCTTTGTGGATTTGGCAGCCTCCTTCACCAAGTTCTTGAGGTAGGTTCATCGTCCGCCATCCCGCGTTGTTTTTTGGTGATTTCACGTTTAAATGGTGAAAAAAATAAAGTTGAAAGGCATTCATTTAATAGAGGAGGATGAAGACTAAAAAACCCATGTTGTGAAACTTTAAGGAAACCCCTCAAATTGCCTTAGAACCAAATCCAGAACTTTATCACCTTGGTGTCGTTCTTCCCACAAAGCGATAGCGCCCTTCAAGCCTGAGCCTTCCTGTAGCCGTCAGTAAAACTTCAAACTTAACCAACTTTGGAATGACGACATGTTTCCCCAGGCCCGCAACCCTGGATCTCCTTTGATGGTTAGCCATCAAGACTTAACAAACTTGAAGTTTCGACTTGCATTCATACTTCCCAGGCCCATTCCCACAGGATTCCATCCCTGGGATGCCATGTGGTTTTCATCATTTTCAAATGATATAAAGGCCCCATCCGCCTTAGTATTAGGATCCACCTCGCCATTCACCACCTGAGTTCAGCAAAATGAAATGCTATATCCCTAGTGTCCTTCAGGCCTCAATTCACGGAGTTTCATTCGTGGACCTTTGTTACGGCTTTGCCATTTCTCATGGCCATTAGGTGACTGCCCTCCACCCTCTAGGTCCCGAGCATCCCAATGCCGCGTGAACAACAAACAATGAAAACTTAAGTGTCATAACCTTCGTCTCCCATTGGACTTCCACCCACTGCCCACTGTTCTCAACGACAATCCTAGAACAACTTCCTGACCCTTTCAGCCCAAGCAACTTAAACGATCAGAGAGTGATGCTAGCTGTCCTTTAGCATTGTGGGTCCCGGACCCTGGAGCTCCATCCTCAGAACTTTTTTTCTTCATAGTCATTCCAAACAACGAACCTTAGACAACTTTTCCTCCTCATAGCTCTAAGTGCCCTAATGATGATCCAAATGACCTCTAATTTGGAAACCAGTATCGACCCTCGTGCTTAAATTGAACCCTCTCCTACAAGGACCTTTGAAATCATCCAAATCTAAATTCGGGAGAGACCATATGGATTGCCCTGCCTTGTTCGCCCTTTAAAACAACAATCTTGCCAGGGAAGTCCGGCCCCTGGGGCCTGGACTATCCAAATTCCCTTCAGTAAACTACTAATGACATCTCGAAGTAAAATTTTGATTTCATGAATGATGTGTTATCTAGCTAGACTTCATCCGACAGCTATTTTTGCTAACATTGGTGTCTTTATGCTTGATTGTACTCATCATGCCTTTCCAGGATATATGGAATCAGGTGCAGGACCCTCGGGAGCAGCTACAAAAAAAGAAAAAGGAAAGAAATCGAGCAAAACTCCTCATGGGAAGGAGGACAAGGATCAGATGAAATACTAATTCCAAGGGGAGTCGTTGCACTCAAAGGTCGTTACAGATTGGAAGGAGATTATAGATACCAATATCGTTCACATCAATATTGATGAATTCAAACAAATATTCAGAGTCAACCTGACCATAGACAATGCAAGGCTAATCAGAGGAAGCAGAATTGCCAAGGCTGCAGGCTTCCCTCCTACTCTTACCTCTCCTGAACTAGTGATGGCTTGAAGAAAAGCATACCAACCTGAGACCCGAACAATAATAGACAGAGATGGGAACATCTTAGCTAACATGTCTCCCTAGGCAATAACGAAGACTTTTCACATTCCCACCTTCAGAGAAATGGAGATCCCTACTATTTCAGACTGCAAGGCAATGTGGGATGTAGATCCTGTTGGATACAAGAAGCTCATAAACCAATATTGGTTAAAAGAAAAAAGGGGCAGTGCTACAAAATTTCCCCAAGAACTTTTTCGCAGTGATTTCTTTGAAGATTATCATGACTTAGTAACCTTGCTAAGCTGAGTGATGGGTTTGCATACCACTGCATACTTTCAAGAGTGGATGGTTTATTTTGTTGAGAAAATTCTTTTTGGAAAGGAGGATGATACCACACAAACTTCATTCTACTGGGGAGAGATAATAAGTGATTGCTTCCACCATCAGTTCATGAATGTTAAGAAAACCTCCAAGTTTTATATGACATCTTACCTTGTTTACTTGTTGGCTGAACGAAGATAGTACAACGGTTTGTTCAGGGCTCCAAATGAAGAATCTAGTTGGGAACTAAAAGTCTAGGACAGATACCCTCAGTTGTAGTTTAGAAACTTCAAGAAGGATTATTACAGGGTGAATGACACTTTCATAGGTCACATTATTAGGTTGCTTGGAGGTTATTTCGAAAGGTGAGTCTACCATAGTGCTCGAGCATTCCTCAAACAATACACCTTTCTATTCATTCAGTACCCCAAATTCACATGCATTCATGCCCAAGGTTACATAGAAAGGTCAAACAAGCTGCCCTGGTATCCTAATGACTGGATTATATTGTTAGAACTCTCTTGGAAATTGCGGCAAGCACATACTCTCCTCAGTAGCTAGCATTTAGCAGGGATCCCTTATCCCCTTTCTTTTGGCCAAGGGATGTATAGGCTACAAACCTCTCAATGTGCTGGAAATTCAAAGAAGGAGCTAGCTAAGTATCATTTCTAGCTTCATACCGCCCATCCATGAATGGACCCTTATGGGCATATAAGGAAAGCACTTGGACCCAACTATGCCCATTTGCATCATGCTGAAGATTTCAGGGTGAACTACAAAGATGATAAGGAGGTGTGCATGAGACATTACATGCGAATGACTTCCTACTTTGTAAAGAAGGTGAACTTGTTCCCTGTACCTGATCAAGTTGAGGAAGATGAAAACACAATTATGGATCCTAGGTACAATGCAGTTGCTAACTTGTCATTGCCTTCAATAGACTGGGATGATCAAGAGGTCGATGACCTCAATATCGTAACTAAGCCAATCGAAGCTCGCACCAAAGAATGGGTCAATGGACAAGTAGCCTGATTAAAGCAACAAGGGGTCATCCTAACATATCAAGGGCTCGAAAGTGAGCCTAGTGCAATAGATGATGGAGTTGTTGCAGCCTTGACATGAGAAACATCCAAATCTCCTCCACTCACTCACTCCAGAAAAAGAAAAGAAACTAAGGAGCAACCGCCTAACCCAAAAGTGTATGCAAGAAAGGCTGTGGAAGGTGAACCTTCCAAGAAACATAAAAGGTCAGGAAATACTGCTACAGTTCCTGTCATTCAGGAGGACCCACTCCAAAAAGGAGAAGAAATGGAAACAGATCAGCTCAAGTCTCCACCATTTGCCTCCACCACTGCTACTCCTCTGCCATTGTCTCAGGCTATGGTGGCTACCTACCTACCCGCGGTGGACATTCTGATCCACCTTGCCTCTTCTTCACCAACTGGGCTAGTCATGGTTGTCAATTCCTCCTCTACCACAACTTCTCCACTTTCCTTCGCCTCCTTGTCTCCTACCACATCGCTTCAGCTGGCAGTAGCTAGAATACCAATACCAATGCTTACACTGCTAGAGGAATTCTCGCGGCATATGCATAATGTTCCCTCTGCTATTTCCCAAGTATTGATGAATCCTACCATCCAAGCCACCTTAGCACATGTTCTTTCCAATGATCCTATCTTAAAGCCTCCAACTGAACCACCAACAATGGAATCCACAATGCAAATCTCCGAGGAGCTGGAATGGAAAGAGAGGGAAGCAACAAAAGCATTGGAGGAGGAAGCGAATGAGTATCACAAACATCCAGAATATAAGTGCCTACAAATTGACAAAGTGGTCCATGAAACAAAAGAAACAAGATCTAAAATTGGAGATGAAGAAGAAGACGCCGGTGGAAAATTAATTGTGCAAGCTTTGGATCTTGTCCTTGAGGAAGAGCTAGACTACCAATTAAAGGACGTTGGGGAAGAAATAGAAAGGCCACCTTCCAGAGGAAGAAGACAAGAAGATGATAAGACGGAGGAAAGCATGGAACCTCCAACAGGTGAACAACAAGAAGAAGGCCCCAAGGATGGTGAGGAGATGCCTCTCCCTGAAGGGCAGGGAGAGAAAGAAAGGAAAGAGCATGAAGATATGTCACCTCCATGCAAGGAAGAAGATAATATAGAAGATCAACCTTAAAAGGAGATCCAAGCTGATAAGATCCCTGAAATAGAGCAGCCTGAGGAGCATGGGCATGAAGATGAACTTGATGAAGAAAATGAAGAAGAGAAAGAAGAGGAGGCTGAGAGAGAAGAAAGTCCCAAAGAACGCCTTCCCGCCAAGTCCCCAATCAAGTGCCTAAAATTCATCTGAGATGCCAATGAAGAGGATGGAGAAGATACTAGAGTGGAGAAGGAAAATTCCAAAGATAAAGAAATTGAAGTCATAAGGGATGAAGAAAAAGATGACAGTGAATCACCCAAAGGAAAGGCTCAGATGCCCAAATGGTTGGGAAAGTAGCTTGAAAAGAAAGCTCCCACCCCGAGTGATCCAAGAGCAAGACTGGAGGCTACCCTAGCCTGAGCACAGATCACTACCAAGAAAGAGAAGAAGCCAAAAATAAAATCCAAGGTGATTATGGATGCTTCTGGATCCCAAACTATGCAAGTAGCAACGCCAATGGTGGGCAAAGAGGGGGTAAGCTATAATGTTTCCACTATTGATTTAGGGACAACTACTAGAGAGTAGAAAGTGGATCACCTCCAGGAGTCTATTGCCATGGTAGTGCATTGAATTCAACAAGATAAGATTTCGAAGGAGGAGCTCAAGGCATAGGTAGCTAATCTGACTGCTTACATCCAACAATGGTCTTCCATAGAGGAAATGCCTACCACGTCTACTGCCCCAACACAATTGTTATCAAAAGAACAAATAGACAAGCTCAAGAAGAAAAGAACTTGGATAAGACCACAAAGAGCTGGTTCAGGCAAGTCTTGTACATAGGAAACATGGGCATCGGTCATGTTGTGAGGAAAACAAACAAGTTTTTAGATCTACAACTATCTCTTGAGGGTACGAGGAAACTTTGCATTAACTTCCCGACAAGATATGAGTCCACCTACCTAAAGATTGAGGCTATTCTCAAACTACCAAGCGTGACTTGGGAAAAAGAGCTTGCATTTAAGGATGACCACTGGCTATTGGATGTATGGAGGCATGACTTCGAGAATCGGAAGGACAGGTTGGAGCAAGTGCTTGATAAAGTGGATCCAGACATTGAGTTGGCTCAGGCAATCGGAGCCAATTGCGTCTGGTACTTGAAACTAATGACAGGATATGATATTCCTATCATACAAATGGACTCGGAGAAGATAAAGCCCCACTTCCAAAAGAAGATTGAGGATGGGATATCGGATGAGATTACCATTGATTTCATGAGCTTTGTTCCCTGAGCCTTCACCCAATTAGATTTGTTCCGAGATCACACTGCTAAGTATGACGAAGATTGGGAAAATCTCACCAAACAATCCAAAGAATGGAGTTATTAGGTGCTGTGATCCGAAATCATAGATGTCGGTAAGCTCAAGCCGCTAATTCTGAAGTTCATGGAGTATGCTGCTTTGAAGAAGCAAGAGGACAACCCTATTATTGGTGAAGAATTCCTGATAGAGTAGCTACAACAAAGGGAAATCAGAAAAAGACAAAATGCTACAGTGCTACCACAAAAGACAAAATAGGGATAAGGATAAAGTTGTATTTTAAAATTTAATATATTGGGGGGTAGGTAGAGCCCTAATTTGTAATGAATCTTGGCCAAACAATGAAAATTAATCTTGGCCATTCATTCTACTTTTTGGACACTATAAATAGGGGGTCTGCTCGCATTTTCAAGGGAGAGTTGAGTTGTTGTAATGACATGTTGCAAATTTTTTAATAGAAATACATTGACTTTGGTGGATTTCTGAGTTTCTTTGCATGTTTCATGATTCTTCTCTAGTAGTTAGCATATTTATTTGGATTTACATTTCTATTTTAGTTAGTTGTAGTTTTCTTTGATAGATTTAGTAATGTTGTTATGTGTTTGTTAAGATTTATGTTGTGTTGATGCCTTTCTAGTCCATACTTTCTGCTATTTTCTATTGGTAAATGGCTGCGTAAAGTTAGTCTGGACTTAAATTCAGAGATGCCTTAAAACTTTATCTTTGTTCATGCATGTGTATGGTGGATGAATGGTAAAATATCTGCAGACCTTAGAAGATAGCACAAATTTCATGATATTGTAGATTTCTTGGTTAAGTGAAATCATGTTTGAAGATAGCTGTCTGTAGTAGAAACCTCCATGATCACTGTTCATAGTTAGTTGCAGATCCAAGAAACTCTTCTCTTCCTCACCCTTTTTTTTTCCTTTTTTTAGAAATAGCCTGTGCTAAGGTTCATTGCACATTGTAAAGCCAAGACTTAAGAAAAACATTAGAGTTCCAGATTGCTTTTTGAACCTGCAACAAAGTGCATGTCAAGTCCCATTCCAAGGAACTTCAACTCACAAGATCTAATTCGTTCAACCCAGCTTCGTAAGTCTGCCCTGTGATTACCAACAAAATCACATCAAATATCAACTAGGAAATTCCTTGCAAGTCATGACCTGACACCTGAGAGGCCTTGCGGCGATATTTCAACAACTTGTTGTTGGAAGTCTCCTTTCAAGAGAGGTAGTGCATCTATGCATTACCTGTGTTGCGAAAGTGTGCAAAAACACCTGTCAACAATAAGTAATTTGTTACATGGTCTATATTAATTGTTTAAATTAAGTATATATTATTCATAGCATTTAATTAATTAATTTGTACAACAAATTTAAAAAACAAATAAAAAAGTAAAATTTCTATTATATTTTGAAAGAAATGCACTCTTCCAGTATATATTTTAAATTATAGGGTAAAAGTACAAACGTGTGTCACACTTTATAAAGGAATCGACCAACATGAAAAAAAAATATCAACTTCGAGCACATAAATGTGGTCTTTATCTTTTGAATTTCAAAATAATGTAAACTAATAAAATGTAGAACTCTTGTTGAAGTTTATCCCTGTAATTTTTCAAAAAAATTAAAAAAATATTGATATTTTTTTTTTCAATTTAAGAGTGGATTTTAAAATGTTGAAAATTTCAAGAAAAAGTGACGTTCAGTTGACGTCAAAAAATAAATAGAAAAAAAGTTTATTTTCTCCTAATTTTTTTTCCAAATAGGTGACTTCAACATAAAGGGGATGGAAAAAAATGAAATTTTGATCTATATTTTTCTCGTAATAATGTTTTAAATTCAAACTTACTAGAATTTGATAGTTTTCAGTTGATGTCAACTATTGTTTACTTTTTTTTTATTTTCAAAAAACAAATTATACCTTTTTGAAAATGATTCTCTCCTCTAGGGCACCATATATTTTCCAACTTCTTTTTATCATGTTTTACTACTTTAAAAAAAAATTAATCAACCTTCTTTTGAACTTGAACAACCTACTTGCATTATTTTAAAATTTATATATCCTAAAACTAATCAATACATATATATATAGCACTGCGAGCTCTACAAAATAGTATTTTTCTTCTTTTAAAAAAAATAGTTCTGGCTAAAGAAATATTTATGTGAAGTTAGAAATTTCAAAAAATTCCAAAAAATGGTGAGTTGGTAGCCAAGTGGGGTGCCACTCAGACAGTTTCAGTTGAATGGGTTTCAATTGAAACCTATTTGACTGAAATTGTTCCGATTGAAATAGATCCGACTGAAAAGGTTCTGGTCAGAACCCTTTTGGTTGAAAACCTATCTTTATTTTCATTTTTTATTTTTTTGGTTTTTTTTAGATTTTTTTAATTATTAAATTACAAAAATTTGGATAAAAAACACTGATTTTGAGAAGGGAAGAGTTATATAATTTAAAATATATTTTGGAAGAGTACATTTCTTTCACATTGTAATAGATAACTATTGCATGAAGTACTCTTAAATTTAGGTCCAAAAGTAAGGAATGTGCTAAAACTCAAAAGCGACATTGTACAAATCTACATTGATCATTATTTATAGACTCTAGGAGCAACATTCTCGTGAACTCATCAAATTATGCATTTGAATTCCAACAAAATAATGGTCGCCGTAGTCAAGCGTTAAGAGTTTGGTGCATTATTTGATTGTTCATTGTCCACCAAAGTGAGCATGCAAAAGAGCTCAGGAGTGATTAGACAGTCGGGGACAAAGTAGAATGAAATTTCCCACCCAAAGCTCATATCTTTCCCCATATTCATTGAAGGTAACATTTCAATAAAACATATCAATACTATAACAATATTTGAGTAGGAAAATGCACCATTCATTGTTAGTTACTTGTTATCCTACACACTATAGGCCTACCCAATCTAATGATGGGGTGAACATAAGACTTGTTGATTGCATTTTTTTATTTTGATGGGTTCTCTTACTACATATTCAACCCATTTACCCAATTTCTTCATCAACATTGTTCACTCACATCCTATAATATAATTTAAAATATATACTAGAAGAGTACATTTCTTTCACATTGTAATAGAAATTTTACTTTTTTATTTTTTTTCTTAAATATGTTATACAAGTTAATTAATTAAATGTTATCAATAAATATATACTTAATTTAAACAATTAAGACATAACATGTAATAATTTACTTATTAGTTTATTCAATCATATGTTAAACATTTAAATTAGGCTATTTTTAAATCTTAGCCAAAGTGAATTGTTTTTATAAAAAAATGTAAACTTGTTTTTTTAATATAATGATGTGAAATTATTATTAATTGTTTGATTTTTAAATCATTTAATATCTAAATTAAAAATAAATAATTTTAAGAAAGAAAAAATAAATATAATTATTCAAATTAAAATAAAATAACAATTTTTTTGAATCATTCAACCTAAAAATTTTTAATAATAGTCTTAAAAAAAGATATTTAACCAACAATTAATAATAGGGAACATCTGAGTTATAACTCCAAATGTATGTGTTGATGTTATGTAATGATGTGATATGGAAATATAAAGACTCATTTTGATTACAACCAAATGAATTCATGGACAACAAAATCACCATAATTATAATTGGTATGAAAGTATCATTCAAATTTCTATAAGCACATATGCATTACCAAAAATTTGTAGATTTTACAATCATTAATTTATATATTTCAAACTACACTATAATAGCATGCTTACTTATAATAACACTAAAAAAATTCTCCAAGAGTAATGTGAAGATATATGTAGTCATCATCATCATCATCCTCAACCTGCAATAATTAAAAATATTGTTGTCACTTTTTTTTTTAGATGAGACACCATAACTATATAAAAACACATAAAACATACTTTAGGACTTTTTTCTTTTTCTTGATTTTTCCTAGAAGGTATGTTATCCATTCACCTAAAGATATAATGGAGGAATTTTCACAAGCGTTGAAGGGATTTTGGAGTATTTCATTTTTTTGCTAGACCTCAATATATGAAAATAACCATATATAACTAAGATGGAAAGGAGATATAATGCAGAAAAAGAGCTCTGTGTCTTATCAGACCAAGAGCTAAAGCAACAAAAACTTCATTGAATAACAATTCACAAACAACAATTTAAACAAACAAACTTCAGGCTAATATGTCTCACTTTATTTGATAGCTCCAATTCAGATTTTCATAGTCACATGACAAATACAACTATGCCAACATTCTAAATTACTTCCCCTATTTTTTTTCAACCTCCAACTACTCTTACTCCTCCAATGTACTCCAAATCATGCTTTCAAAATAGAAAATTTTCAGCAAAAATTGTCAGCCTCATGAGATCGATGTTTCTTCTTCCTTACTTTTCAAAACCGTTGTTGTTTTTGTCTCACTTTGGCTACATATTTTCCTCAGAGGTTTTGGTGCCTCTCCTCTCCAATCAGTTGTGCCTCACATCCCTGGCTTTTCCCCTTCCTATACACCCAAAAGTCCTCTCCCTTTTTTTTTTTGGTTGAATATGAAGGTGTTCCAAATCTACCTAGGAACCATATTTTGAATGATTTTAATTGCCCAATTTGAGGCTGCATTTTTAATGAGTTTCCTTCAATTTTAAAATTGTAAATTAAATAACCAAAAACATTAAATTTTCTCTTCCTTGAGTACTCATACAATTACAATACTTCCAAGATGGAAATGCCAAGTAGACAAAAATAAGAGCATCAAATATTTTTGAACATCACAACAAAATTTGAAAACAATCAAACAAAATTAAAAATGAAAAATTTAACTAGATAACTAGAATACCTGGATGCTCCGACATCAAGATAGTTTAAAATTAGGAACAAAGACAAATTATTGGAAAGAAATTAGGAGGTGTTTGTTACTAAAAATTTGTTTGTCCTGATGTGTGTGAACGACGCAGATGAAGAAATTGGGTATATGGGTTGAAGAAGTAATAATAGAATTCATCAAAAATAAAAAATATGCAGTCAACAAGTCTTCTTTTCGCCCATCGTTAGATTGGGAAATCCTATAGTATGTAGGAAATCAAATAACTAACATGTGAATGATGCATTTTGATCCTACTCAAATATTGTTATACTATTGATATGTTTTATCAGATATATATATTTTTAATCAAAAGTGGTCGAGCCACTATAATATATTATTTATATTTATATGTACATATCCCAGATTCAAAGGGCATACTAGTAGGAAAGAATCCGGAAGAAAACCTTCGGTTATAGCCCAAAAAAGTTACATAATTTGAGTATAAAACCCAAATAATTACATCACTACCTTTCATTACATTACATATCATAATCTATGCTTTGATACATCTACATCACATATTAGCTTTGATGTTTTGATACTGCAATATTACATAGTTGCAAAATTAACATCCCCCTATTACATCACATTTCCAATATCCTTCTTTACAAAATACCAAAATACCTTCAGATTCTACTTGCATTCGCTTAATTTCCAGAAAACCATCTTTTTTAGTCACCATCTGCATCCTTAGCCATATTATAGTTTGGCCAAAATTGGAAGAAATTTTTTACCAGGTACCGAATTGTTCACTTATTCCTCTATCTGCATATTCTTTACAAAATTCTACCCTTGCTCACCTTGTTCCTCATCAGAATTAGAGCAACATTCATGTCCAGAACCTTAGCTGCTACCTGATTCTAATACACATTATGCACACTCCTTTGCATGGTTGGTTGTGTGCTAACCGATTGGTGTTGTAAGACTAGAGAAGCTACATGAATACAATTATGGTAAAGCATAAAAGAGAAATAATGATATTTTTCTCTAAAACACTCAGAAATTTTTGTCCCCATATGAATACTATATCTTGCCAAAGCCCTGCTAAGATGAGCTGGGTCAAAAAGCTCCAAAGATTTCTTGAATGCATCATAGACGTTAAAAAACACCCTATTATGAGGTAAGAAATGTGGCAGAAATATTCCACCCACATAACCCTCCCCCATACTAAAAACATACTTCTGAGCGCATTCCTCAAGAGCATCATTTTGCGGGAATATAGCATTAACCATTTTTTCTGCAATTACAATCACAAAATCTAGACAATGCAACATATCCAACAAGTTAGATATAAAAATTGATAGAATATTTGAAGGATTAAGCAACCTCCTTGATTTTGGGTGAAGAAATTTCATCCCAATAACACATTTGAGACACCTATAATCACAAGGACACCGGAGCTTAAAAATAATTTGCAGCTAAAGCTCTTCCATTCTTCCTGTAAATGGCCTCTCTCATCTTTGCACTGGAAACCACACACGATAATTCTTCGGGCGGTAATCCATCACTATTAGACTTACAACTTTTTTGCAGAATGATCCTTCAGAAGATAGTTATGCACTACTATTTTCCAATAGGAAACATACTTGGCCAAATAAATAGAGGATTTTAGTGAGTACATAACTAAACTTTACCAACAGAAAAAAGACATTTAGCACATGCTTAGTATATTTCACAAACCTCCAATGTATATGGATCATTTAACATTAAGATCCTAAACGTACTGAAAGAAATAATCCATTTTAAGTAATAATGGGATGAAAGCACCTATAGCGCTTTTGCAAGATTTAGCGTTCTCTAGAAGGACAGATGTAGATATCCATGTGTACCACAAATGAAATATGGCAACTCCAAATTCCACTGTACTATACACAAAAATATGAACAAGCTTACCCACATTAGTGAATGAGTACACCAGCTACCGGCATCATAACATGCTTAGATCATCTTAATATATGCACATGCCTGTATTTGAATTCAATTCATGCGAACCTAATATCGCAAAATTTGGTGTACCCAAAACTGCATAAGCAATTAACTTTTAGATTTATGCTATACGTTTGAAATGACAAAGGGGCCAACTTAATTGTACTGGAACCACATTCTTTTGAAAATAATCAAATTTGCACATATGAATAGTATGATTCATATACAAACTTTAAATGATGTCAAAATTTTCTCCCTGTGTTTGCATCGCTTTGATACCCTTTGATGATATCATCAAATTCTTTAATTTTGTCTCATATATCCATCCAAAAAGCTCCCACATATGTAAATGGAAATTACACATGTGCTATTAGATCCTTTATTGAGCTTAATTAATTTATCCACTTCAATGATTTGTTGGCACATGTAATTGCCAATTAACCATGTGTTGGAAAGTAACACACGTAATTTCTAATTACATATGCATAAATATATCACCAATTATTTCATTTTTCATGGATCTAACCTGAAACTAACACATCTGTAACTGCCGATTACATATATGATGTTGAATTATTTCATTTCTTCATGAGATTTTGTCACATATAGATGGATTTTTATTTCTAAAATATAACAAACCATGTCTAACCTTCACATATGTTAGAAAAAAATTGATATAATTTAGAAGTGTTCAACCCTAATTAGATTTGCAATCTTAGAAAATAAAATTCTCAAAAATTGTACCATGCCAAATTTACCATATATTTGTGCCTTACCTAACAAAGTCTTTCCTCCTTTGATAGTAAAGTTTCTAAAAGATAATGCATCTTACCCAATGTAGCCACATGAGTAACTTTTTTATCTGCTTGATCACACCCATAATTTTCCAAAAAATCTGCAACCATATTTCCCTCTCTGTATGCGTGCAAAATTTCATAATTTCCTATCTTGTCAAGCAATGACCAAATCTACTTACAAATATATTCCAGCTTCCAATTCTGAATCTTGCAATCTCAACATGCATTAATTAAGATCATTGAGTCACCTTCTACTTGAATCATAGGTAACTTGAAGCTAAAAAATAACTTCAAACCAAAAAAAAGAGCTTGAGCCTCCGCAACATTATTAGTTCCTGGAAGCAATTTATAAGATTTTGCACATAACACTAAACCTTTATGATTGTGTATGACCACCCCAGCTCTAGATAAACCTGGGTTTCCCCTAGATGCTCCATCTATATTCAGCTTAAAGACACCTAAAGGAGTAGGAGACCACACAATGGAATCTCTATTTACCTTTGGGACATATTGATGAAGATTCCCTTTAAATGGTAGAGATAGTAAAGTCCATGAGGACATCAAACTTGAATCCCAAGTTGTAGAAAGGGAGCCAACATGCTTTAATTTGTACACATAAGCATTTACTACTTCAAAAATTGACCTTTCCAATAGTATTAGCATTTGATCAATGTTCAATTTCTCTTTCCTAAAAATAATTTTGTTCCTTGCCCACTAGATAGCCCATAATACTGAAGAAGGAATAATACACCAAATACTTGAAAAAGTGATGTATTATACAATTGTGGCCAAGTAGTGAATAATTTCCAAATGGTGTTAGGCATAGCTTCTATCCAATTCATTTTAGCCACTACAAACAACCAACAAATCTGTGCTATTGAGCACCAAAGAAAGAGGTGATTTATATTTTCAAATTCTTGATCACAAAGCACACATTTAAAAGGAGCAGCTATGTTTAGTTTCACCAGTTTATCACTTGTTAGAATTTTATTTTGAATTGCAAGCCAAGCGAAACAACCTAGTTTTGGCAACAATTTTGAGTTCCAACAAAACTGGTAGGCTCTTTGTTGTGATACTTGACGACATACTTGTGAGATTGATTTGTGCCCCTCTTTAATAGTATAACAACCTATTTTTGCATTAGAACAAATTATTCTATCAAGTCTGGATGAAAAGTAAACTACTCTTTCTTGTAGAATAGATGAAATATGAACTTTATGATCCTCATCAATTTCCTCTTTTGAAAATTCCTTCCACTTGACTTTTCCAATCACTATATCTACACTTTGAACATAATCTTTTACTTTTGATCCCCAAGCTTGAGACAGAAAAATTGCAGTGTTCCCAAAATTAAAATCTATAGCTAGATTTTGGTGTCCATTCCAAGAATCTTTCCAAAATAAGGCTTCATTGCCATCATTCACTTCCCAAGTTAGATGAGGTAAAATAACTTTCCTACGTGAGATAAAAAAATTCCACATTATAGACCCTGAAGGTGGATTTGCAATAGTAAGAATTCTCGAAGGACAATGGTTATTTAAATATTTGCACTGCATAAGATGACACCACTTAATTGTAGGTTTAGCATACATTCGCCAAACCATTTTAGCTCCAAGGGACAAATTTCTATCTAGAAAATTGTGAAGACCTTCTCCACCTTTTAATTTCTCTAGACACATTGTTTCCAAAGAAATGAGGGGAATTTTCTTTTTGCTATCCAAATTACCCGACCATAAAAATTTCCTAATTAGCTTTTGAATTTGAGAAATGATGGACTTTGGTGCTTTTAGACATGCTATAAAGTAGTTTGGAATCGATGATAATATAGATTTTACCAATAAAATTCTCCCTGATAAAGATAACCATCTACCTTTCCATGCCAGAATTCTAGCTTGAATGGTTTGAATATTTTTTTGACAATAATTAGCTTTGTTCTTATTAGAAAAGAATGGGATGCCTAAATATTTACAAGGAAAATGTGCATGCTGAAAACCAAAAAGATTGACAATTTGATTTTCAATATCAAATTTGGTATTGAACACATAAATTTTTGACTTACCTTCATTTACTTTTTGTCCTGAAGCTATATAGTATACTTTTCCAGTAAAGACTTTATCTGCAAAGCTTCTCTTATTGAGGCTTTACCAAAAAGCAAAGTATCATCAGCAAAAAGAGAATGAGTCACTGAAATGTTAATATTTGGAATAGAAACACTTTGAATGAGAGCTCGCATGTGAGCTTTGATAAAATGCCTACTCAAAGCTTCAACCTGTATGATAAATAAGAATGGAGACAATGGGTCTCCTTGGCGGACCCCTTGAGTAGATCCAAAAAAACCAATTGCTGAGCCATTTAATAAAATTGAAAACTTAACACTAGAAAAACATGCCATTATCCACTTACACCACTTAGAAAACCAAACTTTAATAGCACCTGATTCAAAAAAGCCCAATCAACCCTATCATATTCCTTTTTCATATCAAGTTTAATAATCATTGTAGGCAATTTATTTATAGCAATAGAGTGCAAAGTTTCATGGGCAACAATTGCTCCTTTTGTTGTTTCTCTCCCATGGACAAAACCCCCCTATTCCTTAGAGATGATTGAAGGCAGAAGAGAGTGTAACCGAAGATAAATAGCCTTTGTAAAAAAATTATAAATTGTATTACATAAAGAGATAGGCCTAAAATCAAAGAAAGTCTCATGAGTTTTAATCTTTGGTATAATGGAAATATTAGTCACATTAAATTTTTTCAGCATACCTCTTGATTTTCTTGATTCCTCCAAAGCATTGAGAATATCAATTCCAATGAAATTCCAACATTTTTTATAAAATATGGCAGTGAAACCATCAGGTCTCCGTGCTTTATCAAGAGACATGGAAAAAACCACTTCTTTTACTTCTTTGAGTGAAAAAGGGGCCATCAATCTAATATTATCTTCATGGGAAACCAGATTAGGAATATCCTAAAGAATCTCTTCTCTCTCTCTTGCTAAAAGAGCATTGTCATTGTTATTTACAGATAAAATAGAAGAAAAAAACTTAACTCCTTCATTTTGAATCTCTGCCTCTTTAGTAAGCAAAACACCTGATACACTATCTTTAATAGAGAAAATAGTGCTTTTTAATTTTTTTATTTGTGCTGATATATGAAAAAAAACTGTATTCCTATCTCCATCTTTCAATCATACTTCTTTAGACTTATGTCTCCAATAGACCTCCTCTCTCAATAGCAACTCCTTCCATTCCTCTTGTAACTTACTCTGCTCTTCAAATAATGCATTATCCAAACCTTTGGCAATAATGTTTTTATTCACTACTTCTAACATTTTGCAAACCAATTCTTTCTGTACAAATACATTTTTAAAAACATGTTGATTCCATATTTTTAATTGTTGTTTAACATGCTCCAATGTCTTTTTTAATTGAAACATTCTAGAACTATAGATAAAAGGGTGCACTCAGCCACCACTATTTTAGCAAGAGAATAAGATTCGGATGTCTAAACCACATCGCCTCAAACTTCAAAGAGGATTGAAACTTTGTCTTTACTTGATTTGTAATCAAATCAAGTGAAATAGAAAAGTGATCAGATGTTGCAAAAGGAAGAATTTGAAATTGAAATTGATGGTCACTTAATACCCAATTCAGAGAAATTAAGAACCTATCTAATCTCTCCACAATTTGAAGAAAATTCTTTCTCCTATTTTTCCAGGTATATCCACCATTTTGTGGAATTACACCAACCAAAGCATTATCTTGAATAAAAGTAGCAAAATACTCTATAACTTTCTTTGGAGGGCATATACCACCTTTTTTCTCAAGAGAACTTGCAATTGCATTAAAATCCCCTGCAAGAACAACTTTTTCTTGACCCAAACTATCAAGTTTCAATTTCAAAGTATCCCAAAACATCTTCTTTCCTACAGTATTGTTAGGCCCATATACATTGATCAACCAAAAAGATAAATCAAATTGATTAATCTTCATTAGTCGCCAATTATGATCAAGTGAGATATTGCTAATGCAAACTGTTTTTGCATTCCAAAGAGTAAGAAGTCCTCCTGAGGCTCCCTGAGAAGGTGAATGTGAAGCTTTCCATTTGCTCCACTTCTTAACAATAGCTTGAAGAGATTCCTCAAAGGTTTTCATTTCCTAAAGAACAACTATATTTTCCCCACAAGCATCCAATTGTTGCTTGATTTGGGCCCATTTATCATAGGCATTTATGCCTCTGACATTCCATGATATTAATCTCATTGAGACTTAGGAGAGCAACAGGGTCTCCTTGGTCTTTTTTGTTTCAAACCTATCCCCATTTGGGCATCTAATTTCAATTGTACACCTACTTCTATTTGTTCTTGTACCTTGACAACTAAAGATTTCCTACCCCTTTTGGCAGGAGACTTTTTGCTTGAACGAGGAGACAACAGTGACTGGGAGATTGATAATGATACCAAATCATTTGATACCTCCCCTTCCCCAAAAACCTCTAAAGCAATATCATCAATCATTTGTTCACCTACTGATACTAGAGACTCATCCACAAATATCTCAAACTCCTCCTCAGAGGGTAAAGTAGAAGAATGGTCATTAAGATCAATAGAAGGTGGCTGAGACTGTAAAACACAATTATCTTCTAATTCTTGGTCATAAAAAACCTTTAACCTTCCATCACATTGATTAGACAAAACAAGTGTGAGCATGAAGCACATTGATTCAATTGTTGAATACTATCAAAATTAAGTTGAGGAACCAAGAGCTTAATCGAAGAAAGGAATATTTTCATCAGTGAGAACAATAATTTCTCCAAACCAAGAAGAAAAGAGACAATAATGGGCTTAAAACAAGAAACTGAAATAGCTAACCTTTCATTTTTGAAACCATCTGAGGATAAACAAGCTTCCTTATCAAGATTACTTAAAAGAGAGCCATCAAATTCCCCCAAAGAGGGGTGTCTGCAAGAAAAAACTTCTACAGACTTCAACTGTGAAACTATTGAAGACCCACACTGGTGTAACTCTTTAGTCAAAAGACCTTGAAAATTTAACTGTGAACATGCACCATTAATATAATGATAAAAGTTAAAACATATATCAAAAACCTTAGAGATGAATGGAAATTCCTTATCAAAGGTAGCAAAAGCCACAAGTGATTTCTCATTTAATGAATTAATAGATTCTTTGAATGCATCCCTATTAACATTCATCTTCAAGTCCTCCAACTCCACACATTTTGTGGGGGAATGAATAGGTGAATGACATAAAAAATAGAACTGCTTTGGATCGTCAAAAACCAAATTTTGTTTCCACAAGCCGTAACTTGACTTAATATTAACAACCACCGGTAGAACCTTAGAAACATCAATGAGCACACAAAGCCTGATTGGTAAGGATGGATTAGAGAAGAAAAATGAATCATGATGCAGATAAATTCCTATCTAGTTTCCTAGGACCTCAATAATGCTCGACTCTGTACTCCAGAGGTAACCCTTGCAATTGTACCCAAAAAGGAATAAATTGAACCCTAGTATGAGAAGGGCTAAAATTTGGAGTCCAAATGGTTGTAAATAAATCGTGCCCTTCACAAATCCAATATTTTTTTATGTATGCAACATTTCTAAAATCTCTATTAGAAAATATAACAACAAAGAAACCTTATCCCTTGTCTAAAAATAAAACTTGGTTAGATCCATCCCAAGTTTGAAAAACCCAATTTTTCAAAAAGTCAAGATCTAGGAGAAATTTCCAAAACTTACAGATTAAAGCGACGTCCTTGAGATCATCAATCTGTGACATAAGCATGGCATGGGGAAGAGTGACATTGACTTGATCACTCTTCCTGAATCTTTTTGGAACCCATTTTTTCCCATTAAAACCCAAAACCTTCTCCTTCTCCTACAATTGGGTTTTTGAATGAACCCTCCACCCCATAACATCAGTACCATTTACATTAGGGTTCGTAGGAACCTTCTTAATGATAGGTATAGAATTTGTAAAAGTGAGAGGTGGTCGCAAAGGCACAAAAGATATAGGGTAAACAACAGAAATGTCATTCGGAAAAGTGGTCATGCAAGGAGATGAAGAATTTGGAATGAAGGGAGCCACAGAAGAGCCAGAAACGGGTTTGTTTTATTGATATGTTACCTTCAATGAATATGGGGAAAGATGTGAGATTTGGGTAGGATATTTCACTCTACTTTGTCCCCAATTTTTCAATCACTCCTAAGCTATTTTGCATGCTCAATGTGGTGGGAAATGAACAATTAGACAACACACAAAACTCTTAATGCTTGAATAAGAAGACCATTATGCTGGTGGAATTTAGATGCATAATTTGATGAATTCACGAGAATGTTACTCCTAGAGTCTATAAATAATGATCAATGTAGAGTTGTACAATGCTACTTCTGATCTTTAGCACATTCATTACTTCTGGACCTAAATTTATGAGTACTTCATGCAATAATTTATGAGTACTTCTAGACCTAAATTTATGAGTACTTCATACAATAATTTATGCAATAATAATGTGAAAGAAATGTACTCTTCTAGTATATATTTTAAATTATATAACTCCACCCTTCTCGAAATCAATGTATTTTTTCTCTAAATTTTTATAATTTAATTTAATTTAAAAAACCCAAAAAAACCCAAAAAAATAAAAAAATGAAAAATAAAAATAGGTTTTCGGCCAAAAGGGTTCTAACTAGAACCCTTTCGGCCAAATCTATTTTGACTAGAACAATTTCGATCGAATGGTTCCAATCGAAACCCATTCGATTGAAATTGTCCAAGTGGCATCCCACTTGGTAGCCAACTCACCATTTTTTAGAACTTTTTGAAACTTCCAACTTCACATAAATATTTCTTCAACTAAAATTATATTTTTAAAAAGAAAAATACCCTTTTGTAGAGCTCACAGTGCTAAATATATATATATATATATATATTGATTAGTTTTAGTATATAAATTTTTTAAAATAATGCAAGTAGGATGTTCAAGTTCAAAAAGAGGTTGACTAAAAATTAAAAAAAAATAGTAAAACATGATAAAAATAAATTGAAAAATATATGGTGCCCCAAAGGAGAGAATCCTCTTCAAAAGGGTATAATTTTTTTATTTGAAAATGTGAAAAATTAAACAATAGTTGATGTCAAATTAAAACTATCAAATTTTGGTAAGTTTGACTTTAAAATATTACTATCAAAAAAATATAGATGAAATTTTTTAAAAAAAAATTCCATGCCCTAGATGTTGAAGTCACCTATTTGGAAAAAAGAATTCAGGAGAAAATGAAGTTTTTTTTGTATTTATTTCTTGACGTCAATTGAATGTTGTTTCTCTTGAAATTTTTAGCATTTCAAAAACTACTCTTAAATTGATAAAAAAAATATCAATATTGAAAAAAAAATGAAAAATTACCATAATAAACTTTAAAAGAGTTCTACATTTTATTAGTTTACATCATTTTGTAATTCAAAACATAAAGACCACTTTTATGTGGTCGAAGTTGAGATTTTTTTTCATGTTGGTCATTTTTTTATAAAACATGACACAGGTTTGTACCAAGTTTCCTAGGGTAAAAGTACAAATCTGTGTCACACTTTATAAAAGAATTGACCAACATGAAAAAAATTTCTCAACTTCGACCACATAAAAATGGTCTTTATGTTTTGAATTTTGAAATGATGTAAACTAATAAAATGTAGAACTCTTGTTGAAGTTTATTCTCGTAATTTTTCATATTTTTTTAAAAAATATTGATTTTTTTTTATCAATTTAAGAGAAGATTCTAAACTACTGAAAATTTCAATAAAAAGCAACGTTTAGTTCACATCAACAAAACAAATAAAAAAACTTCATTTTCTATTGAATTTTTTTTTTCAAATAGGTGACTTTAACATCTAGGGCATGAAAAAATAAAAAATAAAATTTGGATCTATATTTTTCTCGTAATAATGTTTTAAAGTAAAACTTACCAAAATTTGATTATTTTCATTTGACGTCAACTATTATTTAATTTTTTTTCATTTTCAAAAAACAAATTATACCCTTTTGCAGAGGATTCTCTCCTTTATGGCACCATATATTTTATATTTTTTTATTATCAAGTTTTACTATTTTTTTAAATTTTTAATCAACCTCTTTTTCAATTTGAACAACCTACTTGCATTATTTTAAAATTTATATATGCTAAAACAAATCAATATATATAATTGGCTTTAGCACTACGAACTCTACAAAAGGGTATTTTTCTTTTTCTTTTTTTAAAAAAAAAATTGGCTGAAAAAATATTTATATGAAGTTGGAAGTTTCAAAAAATTCTAAAAAATGGTGACTTGGTTGCCAAGTGGGATGCCACTTGGACAGTTTTAGCCAAATGGGTTTCGATTGCAACCCATTCAACCAAAATTATTTCGGTCAAAATAGATTCAATCAAAAGGGTTCAGTCGGAACCCTTTTAGTTGAAAACTTGTTTTTTATTTTTCATTTTTCATTTTTCATTTTTTTCTTTTTTTAACTTTTTTTAATTATTAAATCACAAAAAAATGAAGCAAAAAACACTGATTTTGAGAAGGACAAAGTTATATAATTTAAAATATATACTAGAAGAGTACATTTCTTTCACATTGTAATAGATAATTATTGTATGAAGTACTCTTAAATTTAGGCCCAAAAGTAGGGAATGTGCTAAAACTCAGAAGAAACATTGTACAACTCTACATTGATCATTATTTATAGACTCTAGGAGCAACATTCTCGTGAACTCATCAAATTATGCATCTAAATTCTACTAGCATAATGGCCACTGTAGCCAAGCATTAAGAGTTTAGTGTGTTATCTGATTATTCATTGCCCACCACATTGAGCGTGCAAAAGAGCTCGGGAGTGATCAGACAGTTGGGAACAAAGTAGAATGAAATTTCCTACCCAAATCTCACATTTTCCCCCATATTCATTGAAGGTAACATATCAATAAAACATATCAATAATATAATAATATCGGAGCAGGAAAATGCACCATTCACGTGTTAGTTACTTGTTGTCCTATACACTATAGGCCTATCCAATCTAATGATCAACGAACAAAAGACTTGTTGACTGCATATTTTTTTATTTTGATGGTTTCTCTCATTATGTCTTCAACCCATTTACCCAATTTATTCATCAACATTGTTCACTCACAACAAGACACTGGGTACAAACCTGTGTCGCACTTTATAAACGAATTGACCAACATGAAAACAAATTCTCAACTTCGACCACATAAAGTGGTCTTTATGTTGAATTTCAAAATTATGTAAACTAATAAAATGTAGAACTCTTATTGAAATTTATTCCCGTAGTTTTTCAAAAAAAAATTAAATATTGATATTTTTTTATCAATTTAAGAGCAGATTTTGAAATGTTAAAAATTTCAAGAAAAAGCGACATGCAGTTGATGCCAACAAACAAATAGAAAAAAAATTAATTTTCTCTTATTTTTTTTTTCAAATAGGTGATTTCAACATCTAGGGCTTGGACTATTTTTTGAAATTTTAATCTATATTTTCCTCGTAATAACGTTTTAAAATCAAACTTACCAGAATTTGATAGTTTTCATTTTACGTCAAATATTGTTTAATTTTTTTCATTTTCAAAAAAAAAAATTACACCCTTTTGAAGAGGATTCTCTCCTCTAAGGAATCATATATTTTCTAAATTTTTTATCATGTTTTACTATTTTAAAAAAAAAAATTAGTCAACCTCTTTTTGAACTTGAACAACCTACTTGCATTATTTTAAAATTTATATATACTAAAACTAATCAAACTATATATATATATATATATGGATTTAGTACCATGAGCTCTACAAAGGTATTTTTCTTTAAAAAAAAAAAAAATTGGCTAAGAAATATTTATGTGAAGTTGGAAGTTTTCAAAAATTCCAAAAACTGGTGAGTTGGCTATCAAGTGGGATGCCACTTGGACAGTTTCAATCGAATGGGTTTCAACCGAAACCCATTCGATCGAAATTGTACTTGTCAAAATAGATTTGACCAAATGGGTTCTAGTTGGAACCCTTTGGGTCGAAAACCTATTTTTATTTTTTATTTTTTGGCTTTTTTTAATTATTAAATTAAAAAAATTGGAGAAAAAAACATTGATTTTGAGAATGGCAGAGTTATATAATTTAAAATATATACTAGAAGAGTAAATTTCTTTCACATTGTAATAGATAATTATTGCATGAAGTACTCTTAAATTTAGGTTCAAAAGTAATGAATGTGCTAAAGCTCATAAGCAACATTGTACAACTCTACAATGATTATTATTTATAAACTCCAAGAGCAACATTCTCATGAACTCATCAAATTATGCATCTGAATTCCACTAGCATAATGGTTTTCGCAATCAAGCGGTATTAGTTTAGTGTGTTGTCTTAATTTTCATTGCCCACCACATTGAGCGTGGAAAAGACCTCTAGAGTGATCAAACAATCAAGGACAAAGTAGAGTAAAATTTCCTACCCAAATCTCACATCTTTCCCCATATTCATTGAAGGTAACATATCAATAATATAACAATATTTGAGCAGGAAAATGCATCATTCACGTGTTAGTTACTTGGTGTCCTACACACTATAGGCTTACCCAATCTAATGATGGGTGAATAGAAGAGTTGTTGACAACATGTTTTTTATTTTGAAGGCTTCTCTTATTACTTCTTCAAACCATTTACCCAATTTCCTCATCAACATCATTCACTCACAGGAAGACCAAACAAATGTTTAGTAACAATCACCTCCTAATTTCTTTCCAATAATTTTAGTCTTTGTTTCTAATTTTAGACTATCTCCTCTCTGTCTTAGTTATATATGGTTGTTTTCATATATGTAGTCCAATGAAAAAATGAAAGACTCCAGAAACCCTTCAACGCTTGTGAAAATTCCTCCATCATATCTTTAGGTGAATGGATAATATACCTTCTCGACCAAAGCAGGCAAAAGAAAAAATCCTCCTAAGGTATGTTTTATGTGTTTTGATATAGTTACGGTGTCTCATTTAAAAAAAAAAGTGACAACAATATTTTCAATTATTGCAAGTTGATGGTGGTGATGATGATGATGACAACAGATATCCTCACACTACTCTTGAAGAATTTGTTTAGTGTTATTATAAGTAAGCATGATATTATAGTCTAGTTTGAAATATATACATTAATGATTGTAAACTCTACAAATTTTTGGTAATGCATATGTGCTTATAGAAATTTAAATGATACTTTCATACCAATTATGATTATGGTGATTTTGTTGTCTATGAATTCATTTGGTTGTAATCAAAATAAGTCTTTATATTGTCATATAACATTATAGTGTAAAAGTAAAAACTTGTGTCACACTTTATGAAGGAATCGACCAACATGAAAAAATTCTCCACTTCGACCACATAAAAGTGGTTTTTATGTTTTGAATTTCAAAATGATGTAAACTAATAAAATGTAGAACTCTTGTTGAAGTTTATTCCGATAATTTTTCAATTTTTTCAAAAAATATTAATTTTTTTTTTTATCAATTTAAGGAGCATATTTTAAAATACTTAAAATATCCAGAAAAAATGATGTTCAATTGCAATTTAAGAGCATATTTTAAAATACTTAAAATATCCAGAAAAAATGATGTTCAATTGATGTCAAGAAACAAATAGAAAAAAACTTCATTTTCTCTTGATTTTTTTTCAAATAGATGACTTTAACATCTAAGGCATGGAAAAAAAATGAAATTTGATCTATATTTTTCTCGTAATAACGTTTTAAAGTCAAACTTACCAAAATTTGATAGTTTTCATTTGACGTGAACTATTGTTTACTTTTTTTTCATTTAAAAAAATAAATTATACCCTTTTGAAGATGGTTCTCTCCTCTAGGGCATCATATCTTTTCCATTTTTTTTTATCATGTTTTACTTTTAAAAAAATAAATTAATTAGCCTCTTTTTGAATTTGAACAACCTACTTGCATAATTTTAAAATTTATATATACTAAAACTAATCAAAATATAAACATATATATTTGGATTTAGTACTATGAGCTCTACAAAGGGTTTTTTTTTAAAGTAATTATGGATGAAGAAATATTTAAGTGAAGTTGGAAGTTTTAGAAAATTCCAAAAAATGGTGAGTTGGCTGCCAAGTGGGATGCCACTTGGACAATTTCAGTCAAATGGGTTTTGAACAGAATCCATTTGACCGAAATTGTTTCGGTCGAAATAGATTTGGCCAAAAGGGTTCCAGTCGGAACCCTTTCAGTTGAAAACCTATTTTTATTTTTCATTTTTTATTTTATTTTTGACTTCTTTTTTTCTTTTTTTCTTTTTTTAATTATTAAATTACCAAATTTATGTGAAAAAATGTTGATTTCGAGAAGGCCAGAGTTATATAATTTAATATATATACTAGAAGAGTACATTTCTTTCACATTGTAATAGATAATTATTGCATGAAGTACTCTTAAATTTAGGTTTGGAAGTAAGGAATGTGCTAAAGCTCAGAAGCAACATTATACAACTCTACATTGATCATTATTTATAGACTCCAAGAGTAACATTCTCGTGAACTCATCAAACTATGCATATGAATTCCACCAGCATAATAGTCGCCACAGTCAAGTGTTAAGAGTTTAGTGCATTGTCTGATTGTTCATTGCCCACCACATTGAGCATGCAAAAGAGCTTGAGAGTGATCAAACAATTGAGGACAAAGGAGAATGAAATTTCCTAACCAAATCTCACATCTTTCCCCATATTCATTGAAGGTAACATATCAATAAAACATATTAATAATATAATAATATTTGAGTAGGAAAATGCATCATTCACGTGTTAGTTACTTGGTGTCCTACACACTCTAGGCCTGCCCAATCTAATGATGGGAAAACATAAGAATTGTTGACTACATATTTTTTAGTTTGATGGGTTCTCTTATTACTTCTTCAACCCATTTACCCAATTTTTTCATCGACATCTTTCACACACAACATGACACAAGGGTAAAAGTACAAACCTGTGTCACACTTTAAATAAAGGAATCAACCAACATGAAATTTTTTTCTCAAATTCGACCACATAAAAGTGGTCTTTATGTTTTAAATTTCAAAATGATGTAATGGTGCAGGAGCACACGGGAAAATAGGCGATCAACACCACCTAAAAATATTGTTTGGTTCACTTTAAATTTTGAGTTTTCTTTTGATTGGTTTTCTCTCATTTCAGTGCCTAAAACTCTTAAATTTGATGCACTAATGAGGCATTGAGATTTAGTGGAATATTTTGATATTGTTGTAGCAACCGCTCTAGTGAACTTTTATGCAAATTTAGGCAATGAAGTGTTTGACAAACGCCTATTGTGATAGGCATCTCGTTGATTCCAACTCTAAAGCATTTCCATTTGTTGGACATTGCCTTCATGGAGAACAAACTCTTGATGAATTGGTGGATTTGCAATATAAGCCAAATGCATTTGTTTCTTTTAATTTTCAAAATTAAATTTCAAGGAGACAAAAGTTTGTAAATTTAAAAACATTGAGGAGATTTATTTAAAATGGGGTGATATGCAAGGAGAGGGATTGGTCATGAGATAAAGCTTAATTCAAGACTTAAAGTAGCAGATGCAAGAGAATGCATTGGTAACGGACTACTAAAGAAATTGGTCACATAACGGCTTGGGAGAAAGGCTGATGCTTAAGAAGAAATTTGATAGTATATGAAGGGGTTAGAAAGAAATTGAAGATCACTATTTTTTAATATAATGTAGATTGAAAACAAGAATACAAGGTAGTTGAGCTTGACAAAGAATTGGATGCCATGTTGTGGAGGTCGACAAGAATGTGAGGCAACATAGTTTAAATAAGTTCCATTTAAATGCATATTAGAAACATAAAAACAAGAGGAGGGGTTCCAGAATAGAGGGAAGGAGTTAATAAATTCCCACACAAAAGAGAATAGTCATCCATGCTGTCAAAGGATTGGGATTGAGGAATATTTCATGGAGGCTACCATTGAACAAAGGAATTGATAATTGAATGTAAAATAAACTTCCAGTGGAAGGTCACGTTCATGGGAGGATAGTTTCTTTCAAGCTTAAAATAGTCATTGGTAAGTGGGAGAGTTGTTCTTTGAAGAGAAAATGTTTGTGTGAGAAGCATGATTTGGAGGTTCCTGTGTGAAGGGAAGATTGGTGAGAAGTAGTTGTTCCAAAATAGGGGAAAGGACATATTGAATGTTGATGTATGAGAAAGCCATGGAAAGGCTATTTGAATGTAAATTGTGAATAAATCAATGAAAACTGAAGTTTGTGTGCAATCTTTAAATTGTTGAATTTAGGTAGTGTTTGAGGGTGTGATTTTGTTTTAGATTTTTGCAGAGGAGAGTACCCTTTTGCATCATGTAAACCAATAAAATTTAGAACTCGTTGAATTTTATTCCCGTAATTTTTTAAATTTTTTTAAAAAAATGATTTTTTTTTCTATTAATTTTAGAGTAGATTTTGAAATGCTAAAAATTTCAAGAAAATTTGACGTTTAGTTGACATCAAGAAACAAATAGAAAAAAACTTCATTTTCTCCTAAATTTTCTTTTCAAATAGGTGAATTCAACATCTAGGGCATGGAAAAAAATTTGAAATTTTGATCTATACTTTTCTTGTAATAATGTTTTAAAATTAAACTTACCAGAATTTGATAGTTTTCATTTGACGTCAACTATTGTTTACTTTTTTTCATTTTTTTTTTTTAAATTATACCCTTTTGAAGATGATTCTCTCATTTAGGGCACCATATATTTTCTATTTTTTTATTATGCTTTATTTTTTTAAAAAAATTAATCAACCTCTTTTTGAACTTGAACAAGCTACTTCCATTATTTTAAAATTTATATATACTAAAACTAATCAATATATATATATATATATATATTAGGATTTAGCACTGCAAGCTCTAAAAAAGGTTTTTTTTTTTTAAATAATAATAATTATGTCTGAAGAAATATTTATGTGAAGTTGGAATTTTCAAAAAATTCCAAAAAATGTTGAGTTGGCAAGCAAGTGGCATGTCACTTGGACAGTTTTAGTCGAATGGGTTTTGACTCAAACCCATTTGACCAAAATTGTTCCAATTGAAATAGATTTGGCCAAAAGGATTTTGGTGGGAACCCTTTCGGTTGAAAACCTTTTTTTTTACCTTTTTTTGCTTTTATTAATTATTATTTTAAAAAATTGAGAAAAAAAACATTGATTTCGAGAAGGGAAAAGTTATATAATTTAAAATATATATTGGAAGAGTACATTTCTTTCACATTGTAATAGATAATTATTGCATGAAGTATCTTAACTTTAGGTCCATAAGTAAGGAATGTGCTAAAGCTTAGAAGCAACATTGTACAACTCTAGATTGAGCATTATTTAGAGACTTTAGGAGAAATATTTTCATGAACTCATCAATATATGTGTTTGAATTCCACCAACATAATGGTTGCCATAGTCAAGCATTAAGAGTGCAATGTGTTGTTTGATTGTTCATTTCCCACCACATTGAGCTTGCAAAAGAGCTCGAGAGTAATTAGACAATCAAGGACAAAGTAGAATTAAATTTCCTACCCAAATCTCACATCTTTCCCCATGTTCATTGAAGGTAACATATCAATAATATAACAATATTTGAGTAGGAAAATGAATCATTCATGTGTTAGTTACTTGATGTCCTACACACTATAGGCTTTCCCAATCTAATGATGGGCGAACAAAAGACTTGTTGATTGCATATTTTTTATTTTGATGGGTTCTCTTATAACAATCAACAAGTCTTCTATTCGCCCATCATTAGATTGGGCAGGCCTATAATGTGTAGGACAACAAGTAATTAACACGTGAATGATGCATTTTTCTTCTCAAATATCATTGTATTATTGATATTTTTTATTGATATGTTACCTTCAATGAATATGGGGAAAGATGTGAGATTTGGGTAGGAAATTTCATTCTACTTTGTCCCTGATTATATGATCACTCCCGATGTCTTTTGCATTCTCAATGTGGTGCGCAATGAACAATAAAAAACACACTAAACTCTTAATGCTTGACTGCGGTGGCCATTATGTTGGTGGAATTCAGATGCATAATTTGATGAGTTCACAAGAATTTTTCTCCTAGAGTCTATAAATAATGATCAATGTAGAATTGTACAATGTTGCTTCTGAGCTTTAGCACATTCCTTACTTCTGGACCTAAATTTAAGAGTACTTCATGCAATAGTTCATGCAATAATTATCTATTACAATGTGAAAGAATTGTACTCTTCTACTATATATTTTAAATTATATAACTCTACCCTTCCCAAATCAATGCTTTTTTTCTTCAAATTTTTGTAATTTAATCATTTAAAAAAGCCAAAAAAAATTAAAAAATGAAAAATAAAAATAGGTTTTCGACTGACCCTTTTGGTTGAACCTATTTCGATCGTAACGATTTCGGCCGAATGGGTTCCAATCAAAACCCATTTGACTAAAACTATCCAAGTGGCATCCCACTTGGCAGCCAACTCACCATTTTTTGGAATTTTTAAAACTTCCAACTTTACATAAATATTTCTCCAGCCAAAATTATTTAAAAAAAAAAGAAAACTACCCTCTTGTAGAGCTCATAGTGCTAAATCCATATATATATATATATGATTAGTTTTAGTATATATAAATTTCAAAATAATGCAAGTAGGTTGTTCAAATTTGAAAAGGGGATAATTAAAAATTAAAAAAAATACTAAAACATGATAAAAAAAAAATGAAAAATATATGGTGCCCTAAAGGAGAGAATCCTCTTCAAAAGGGTATAATTTGTTTTTTGAAAATGAAAAAAAAGGTAAACAATAGTTGACGTCAAACGAAAACTATCAAATTTTGGTAAATTTAACTTTAAAACATTATTACAAGAAAAATATAGATCAAAATTTCAAAAAAAGAATCCATGTCTTTGATGTTGATGTCACCTATTTAGGAAAAAAATTTAATGTCAACTAAACATTGCTTTTTCTTGAAATTTTTAGCATTTCAAAATCTGCTCTTAAATTGAAAACAATATCAATTATTTTTAAAAAAATCTAAAAATTTATAGTAATAAATTTCAACAAGAGTTCTACATTTTATTAGTTTACATCATTTTGAAATTCAAAACATAAAGACCACTTTTATGTGGTTGAAGTTGAGAATTGTTTTCCTGTTGACCAATTCCTTCATAAAGACAGGGTAAAAGTACAAACCTATGTTACACTTTATCAAGGAATCGGTCAACAGGAAAAAAATTCTCAACTTTGACCACATAAAAGTGGTCTTTATGTTTTGAATTTCAAAATGATGTAAATTAATAAATTTAGAACTCTTATTGAAGTTTATTCCCATAAATTTTCATAAATTTTTTAAAAAATATTGATATTTTTTTTATCAATTTAAGAGAAGATTTTAAAATGATGAAAATTTCAAGAAAAAGCGATGTTCAGTGGATGTCAAGAAACAAATAGAAAAAAACTTCATTTTCTCCTAAAAAAACATCTAGGGCATGGAATTTTTTTTTAAATTTGATGTATATTTTTCTCATAATAACATTTTAAAGTCAAACTTACCAGAATTTGATAGTTTTCATTTGACGTCAACTATTTTTTACTATTTTTTTTTCATTTTCAAAATACAAATTATACCTTTTTTAAGAGGATTCTCTCCTCTAGAGCATCATATAATTTCCAAATTTTTTAATCTTGTTTTACTTTTTTGTAAAAAAATAATCAGCCTCTTTTTGAACTTGAACAACCTACTTGCATTATTTTAAAATTTATATATACTAAAACTAATCAATATATATATATATATATATATATTTGGATTTAGCATTGCGAGATCTACAAAAGGGTATTTAAAAAAAAAAAAACAAAAAATTTGACTGAAGAAATATTTATGTGAAGTTGGAAGTTTCAGAAAACTCAAAAAAAAATGGTGAGTTGGCTGCCAAGTGGGATGCAACTTGAACAGTTTCAATCAAATGGGTTTCAATCGGAACCCATTCGACTGAAATTGACTAAAAATGTTTTAGTCAAAATAGATGAATTGGTCGAAATGGTTCCAATCGAAACCCTTTCGATTGAAAACTTATTTTTATTTTTCATTTTTTTGGTTTTTAAAATTATTAAATTACAAAAATTTGGAGAAAAAAACATTGATTTCGAGAAGGGTGGAGTTATATAATTTAAAATATATACTAGAAGAGTACATTTCTTTCACATTGTAATAGATAATTATTGCATGAATTATTGCATAAAGTACTCTTAAATTTAGGTCCAGAAGTAAAGAATGTGTTAAAGCTCAGAAGCAACATTGTACAACTCTACATTGATCATTATTTATAGATTCCAGGAGAAACATTCTTGTGAACTCATCAAATTATGCATCTGAATTCCACCAGCATAATGGTCACCATAGTCAAGCGTTAAGAGTTTAGTGCATTGTTTGATTGTTCATTGCCCACCACATTGAGCGTGCAAAAGAGCTCAGGAGTGATCAAATAATCGGGGACAAAGTAGAATGAAATATCCTACCCAAATCTCACATCTTTCCCCATATTCATTGAAGGTAACATATCAATAATATAACAATATTTGAGCAGGAAAATGCATCATTCACATGTTAGTTACTTGTTGTCTTACACACTATAGGCCTGCCCAATCTAATGATGGGCAAACAAAAGACTTGTTCACTACATATTTTTTTTATTTTGATGGGTTATCTTATTACATCTTCAACCCATTTACCCAATTTATTTATTGGCATCATTCACTCACAACAGGATGTCTATTTCCATGGTGATAGTATCCCATTTTGAATTTATTATTTTATGGAATATTTTTTTACTTTTTAGCTCATATATGGTATAAATTATGCTAAGTGGACTTCTCCAAAAAGTAAACAAGGTATCACCATAGCTCTTTATGGGTGAGTGTTTCCAAGGAAGATGTGATGGATGGGGATATGAAGCAATGATAAAATATTAGTGATGGTGGATGGAAGTTGGATAGTGGAGAAGGGTTTAAAATATGGTTGGAAAGAAGGGGATGGAGGTGACATGAGGGAATTTATGGGACCAAGGAGATTAAAAACAATGATTGCACACACCATGTTGCATGATTAACCTTGGGACTAAGATATTATTTTAGATGTTGGGATTTAGTTGTGGGAATTGATATTATAGGTTTTGGGATGTAGGGATCTACAATGGATTTAGGATGTTTAGGGAGGGATTGGTATTTTTGATTTTTTTATATAGGGACCCAAAATACATGTAAATTTTTTAGGATGAGGATAATTAGATTTAGATAGAGAAATTACAATTGATGTAGAGTTGGAAGCTCCTTCTGGATGAATTAGTGTATGGGAATCCACATTGCTTGTGTGCTTGCTTTTTTATTGGTGGTATGTGGTGATCCAAAGTAGTATCAGGATGTTCCAGATGTGACAAAACTAAGAAAAATCAAAAATCCAATTTTTTGGATTTTTTTGGTATTTTCTAGGTTCTAGTGAATTGCATTTTTAGAGGTCTTTAGAGCGGAATTTGGGATTGAAACTTGCTTCACTAATACATTTGACTAAAAAATACGACGAAACTGTCTGACGAAATATGTAAAATTCGATGTTCGTCGGGTGCTTGTAAAATTTGATGTGTAATTTCCATTTTTTTGAAAGTTTATCCCCGACGTTCGTCGAAATTTCGATGAACCTGGGGTTAGTCAAAATTTCAACGAACCTGGGGTTCGTCGAAATGTCGGCTATTATTTTCATCGAATTTTTGACAAACATGAAAAATTAAAAAAAATCAAATTGTGGCCAACATAAAGAAAAGTGAGTTCGCACCTGATTTATTGCGACAGTGTTTTTCTCTACTTGAGACAGTTTGTGGAGAACTAAGGATGATTTTCTTTGGAAAAATCAGAAAAAATTCAAGAAGATATCGCTAGGTTGAGGGTAGTCATTGTCTTTTTGCATAATTCAGTTGTGAAGTCAGATTTGTAGTTCCAGGTTTGAAAATCATATTTTAAAGCAACATCTCATCAGATTTCATTTTTAGAGGTTAAGGGTTTTGAGAATTTCATGTCCAGATTTTGTTGTGTGGAATCACCATAAGATCACAACGGAGGAACAGATTCTTGTGACTGTAATTATGTGATCCATAACTGTATTGGTCATGTGGCACAGTTGTGCTATAACAAATACAGGATGCATTCATGTGTGACCCAAGTTTAATGTGGCTATGTTGTGATAGAAATGGAGGCACTCATATAATGTAGTTAATTTAGGTTGTATAATGTAGGTGTCAATCATGATTGGGTGCATTCAGGTTGTCTCAAGTTTAACAAGATAGGATGTAATTATAGCATGATCGAAGAGTGATTACCTCTTGCTGCAATAAAGAGCCTATAACTCTGGTTGATATGCAGAGTGGTTGTGTTATATCAATTATGTAGTGCATTCAAGCACAACCCATGTTTAATGGGCTATTCTAGAGAGTGATCAAAATTTTCTAAACCTTATGAATGTTACTTGACATATATTTGCATAATCTCAAATTCCTTCAGAGGCTTTTGAAGTATCAATGTATCCTATATAGGGTTTAGAATGATTTTTTTAATTAAATAAATAAATAAATGATGTATTTCCCTAGAATTAGATAATGTGGAGATCTCCTAAATCTGCCCCAAAGACACTATCCTCTTTGGCACTGTATTCATTACTCCAGCTACTAGGTTTTTGCATGTGACATCTTTAATATCTTCATGACCGTGGCTTTTAAATAGATTTCAGTCTTTGCTTTAATCCTTTTCATGGTAACCCTTGAGTTCCATAATCCACCTTCAATCTCTTCTAAGAACATTGTCTTAAGCTAGACTGCATAGTATGCATATAAAGTAAGTCCTTCATACCTGCCATTGTTGCAAACCACCACTCACTACCTTGCTTAAAATGTTGCCTCCATAAGCAATTAATAGCATGTTTTAGTAATAATGGTTACTGACCATTAAGCTCACCCCACTTTCTACCAAAAGATACAATATATTTTGTCTTCAAACTCAAGGTACCATGGAAGATAACATTGTGAATTGTTTGTTGTGTAATGATTCAATTTTCTTGCACATTTATCGCTTTTGTTAACTCTTAAGACCTGCAAAGGCAACCTCACCGCAATCTCAAACAACTCACTCACTATCACTGAAGATTCCTTTCATGGCATCCTTCTATAAAATCAAACCATGCCCTATAGACTGCCTACTTACTACAGGGGACTCAAAACTATGGTATTGTAGTTCTTAAGATCCTTCAACCTTATTGACATTACTTCACAGTCCACAAGGTATTATTCACTATTTTCCCATCTTTGGTGAGTCTCAAAACACTGCTCAAACATGCAATCCACTACCTCCATTATATAATATTAATGGCTAAGAAGAAACATTGAACCTATGATTACCACTGTTACTTCATTTGGACAATCATTCCCTGATTGCATTTGCCTTGTCTAACACTACCAAAAGCATTTGAAAAACCCTTAAGGTCAGCAAGGGGGTAAGAAAACTCACTGTTAAAATCTCTACTTTACTATGCAAGGTTTGAGCTTTATTATCTTGTCACCGCTTAGCCTGTTTTTGACTGTCACATCTCAAGTGACTGTCATTCTTCTTACCGTAGATTACATTTACAAATGTCACTAAGCTACATAGTGTGCTTGTTATTATTACAATCTTTATTGCAGATTTTTGTTATTACCTACATTGTCTCAATCTTTTTGGTATTGCAACTTCACTAATCTGCTATAGTTATTGTTTATGTTTCTACGGAGGCCTAGGGTTTGTACCCTAATCATGCTCTTACCAATGCTTTTGTTTTTTTTATTAGGGCTCTCTCAATGTTGAGGGCCCTAGGGATAAGCTCTTCATAAGAAGTGACACATTGCATCTTTAACTAAAAGGATAAACTGTATTGACATTAGCAATGATGATTTTGACTCATTGCTCCTTAGGAATGGGTCACTTGTTCTTACTAGCTCGCTACCTCCATTGTTGTAGGAATTTTGTGATCAAGTTCAATATTATGATTTTAGGAGTCTTAACGGCTGGAAATCATAGTAAAATTAGAATTTAATAAGCTTTTGGAATCAAGATTGTAAAGTGTTTTTAGTCATTAACTCGACTATCTTCTTGCGTGGGTGGTTGCATGCCAAATTTTTGGTGTAAAATATCAGAATTATTATTAGACCATGTTACTTGTCTAAGGAATAAAAATTATTGGAGTGTGAGTTTGATATTTTGAAGATCTAAATAGTCGTTTGGCAAAGAAAATCATGTCAAATAATATTAGTCCGTAACAAAATGAAGAGACACTTGATAGATTGTGGGCTAGATTGAAAAGAAAGGGTGATGGAATGCTATTGTCCCTTGCAATAATTGCAAGGGCTTAAAGACGGGATGACTTTTAATCACAACAACTAAGAAACATTGTAGGCAACGTGGTCACGTTGAAGGGGGGCATGATTATCGTCCATTGGTAAGTTGTTCATTATATGTGTTTATATTGATTGAATTTGTAAATGTTTATATCGTTTTAACATTTTATATATATATATATATATATAATCAACTGATCATGATCATGGTTTATTTTTGTCTATCATTATTATAAAGGTGGGGTGCCCTAGGGCACATGATATGGATTATCACGCCCCGAATGCGGGCTCTGGTAAGCGGATGAACATGGAGTTGTGAATATCGAAGATGAAGTTAATGATCCTATGGAACAAGATGATCATGCGCTAGAAAACAAAGTTGAAGATTATGGTACGAATACATTGATCCATGCCACATTTAGTGGCAGAGCTGATCATAATGATCAAGATGACTTTGATGATGTTCATGATTTACCTGTACTTGACAAGGCATATGAGCCCCTTTATGAAGGCTCTGAAACAACTCTTCTCTCTACTGTATTGTTGATTTTGAACTTTAAGGTTATGAATGGTTTATCAAACATAGCAATCTCACAGATGTTAAAGTATGTCATATATGTCATCTTTTTTCATCTATTTTAATTGGTGTTAGTTCATCACTAGTAAATAAAGGATGAAATATGTACCATTAATATTCTTTATATGAACAAATTATTTTTTGTTGTAGATTGATTGGTGAATTTTTGTTACCACCATCAAATATTTTACCTCACTCATACCAAGATTTATGTGTCATTATGAAAGATATCGGAATGGAGTATCAAGCAATAGATGCATGTCCCAATGATCATATTATATATCATAAACAACAGGAATTTGCAACAGAATGC
>VDFB02000008.1:258496297-258565753 GCA_007258455.2 Sequoia sempervirens | reverse complement strand
CTAAGCATCTTTTCTATTGTGACAATATAGATTTCTCATTTTCCCACTTTTGTAATATTCCTGGCACGATTGATCATGGACCTGCTGCAACAATAGACAGCTCTGATCCTTTCAGAGAGGTATGCCACAGATTAAAACAATATAGATTGGTTATTTTAAGCGTCTTTTATAGTTTGCATTACCATCTCATCATATTTTGTGTCATTTAGAATAATATAGATTGGTTATTCTAAGCATCTTTTATAGTTTGCATCACCAATTCATCATCATTCAAATTTTTTTTCTTGTGTTTTCTGCCTGTGCACAAGTCATTCAAGCATTTTTGTATCAAAACTTTATGTAGAAATGTTATTACATGTCTTGAATTTATTCTGACTTCTTAATAGAGGGTTTGCAAAAATGAGATACCACAAGTTTCTTTGTTTTCTAAGCATATTAGGGCCTAAAGAAAGGTGTCTAAGGTGGTGACAGAGTCTGAAAGGTTGTGGAAGTGCTACATCCAATAAACCCTCAAGAATTACACTAAAAACAAGGGTTTTCTTATTTGATGGTTACAGGTCCATAAAAATGGAATCCAATTGCAGAATCTTTGTTTTCTTGGAAATTTATTTGCTGCCCGAAGGTTTCAGGGGTCTGTGTGGTGTTTGAAGGAATGTTGCTTTGCATTTTTGGGCTAATTGAGTAGCCTTTTCAAGGGTGAATGTATAGGAAGTCAACGCTGGTCCAAAGGAGTCTATGTTGTTTCTCATATATTTTGTGTAACTTGGATATGGTTGTTTGAATCAGTCATGTGTTGGTCTGGTGTTTTGGAAAATTGCTTGCATTTGACAACTTTTCCCTCAGTTGAAAACTTGCCACCACGGGAAAACACCTCCGAGATAGAAAAAACTAAGAGAGGTTATTGTAGATGGTTCCAACACGATCCCATAGCCTCAGACAAAGATTCTGTAAGTTTCATGGTCTCCGAGAAATAGCCCTTCAAAGATTGTTGTCTTTTAGCACTTTGGACTCTTAAGGGAAATCGTCGATCCAATGTAGCTCGGAGTGATTCAACGTATTCGGTTGCTAAAGAGGACCATCCCTAGCATCAACGTACAAATCCAGACATGTTGGAATAGTCTATTTGGTCGTACAATTTGCGGAATGAAAGTTGCACCACTTTGCAACTTTACACTGCTTGCATCTGGCAACTTTTCCCTCCACTGAAAAGTCATCACCATAGGAAAATGCCTTCAAGATAGCAAAAACCGACAGAGGTTTTTGTAGATGGTACCAACACAATCCCATAGCCTCAGAAAGAGATTTTGTAAGCCTCACGGTCTCTGAGAAATAGCCCTTCAAAGATTGTTGTCTTTTAGCACTTTGGACTCTTCAGGGAAACCGTCGGTTCAATGTAGCTCAAAGTGATTCAGTATATTGGGGTGAAAAAGATGACCATACCTAGCGTAAACGTACCCATCCAGACGTGTTGGAACATTCTGTTTGGTCGTATGAGTTGCGGAATGAAAGTTGCACCACTTTGCAACTTTACACTACTTGCATCTGGCAACTTTTCCCTCCACTGAAAAGTCATCACCACAGGAAAACGCCTCTGAGATAGCAAAAACCGAGAGAGGTTTTTGTAGATGGTCCCAACACAATCCCGTAGCCTCAGACAAAGATTTTGTAAGCCTCATGGTCTCCGAGAAATATCCCTTCAAAGATTGCTGCCTTTTAGCACTTTGGACTCTTCAAGGAAATTATCAGTCCAATGTAGCTCAGAGTGATTCGGTATATTTGGGTGCAAAATATGACCATCCCTAGCGTAAACGTACCCGTCTGAACATGTTGGAATAGTCTGTTTGGTCATATGAGTTGCGGAATGAAAGTTGCACCACTTTGCAACTTTACACTGCTTGCATCTGGCAACTTTTCCCTCCACTGAAAAGTCATCACCATAGGAAAACGCCTACGAGATAGCAAAAACCAAGCGAGATTTTTGTAGATGGTCCCAACATGATCCCATAGCCTTGAACAGAGAGTCTGTAAGCATCACCGTCTCCGAGAAATATCCCTTCAAAGATTGTTGTCTTTTAGCACTTTGGACTCTTAAGGGAAACTAGTGGGCAACAGAGTTAACTTCTTCACAAACTTGGTTTGAAGTAATTTCATTCTTTTTTGTGCATTTAAAATGGAGTTTTAAGCCTTCCACCCTAAAAGTGACCTCTAAATAACTTCAAACACCTTAACTACCTCATTCTTATTCATTTTTTTTCCAAACAAGCATTTTCATTCCAAGAGGCCGAGCTTTCATTTTTGCTTGTTGGATTGAAAGCGGACTGTGACACAACTTTCTTTTTTCAAAAATTGTTCAGCATCATTGAACTAAGGATTTATCACACATCTTCATACAAAATAACATTTCAGACTGCAAGAAGACATCAAAATGGGTAGTGTACTAAAATTTTTTTTATGATTTTTGAAGAATGTTGATAACTCTACTCAGTTGTCTTCTTTTTTCAATATCATACAAATTCTTATGATTTTTGAAGAATGTTGATAACTCTACTCAGTTCTCTTCTCTCATGTGGAGAGTTAGAAATGCTTAGCCATGCCTTTGCATCTGTTGTGCAATTTTGCACACATGCCCCACTTGGAGTAGGGACCCTCTGATTTCTGATTTCGAATGTCTCTTGGACCTTTGGTTTTATTGGATTTGTCCTTTTGAGGTCTCGGGATGTTGGTCTTGCTTATCTTGGTCTTACCCTAAGGGTTGAATCGATCAAACTTGGGTTTTGATGAGGTCCAGGTTTTGACTTGAATCCGAGATTTTCTGGCTCACCCGAATTTTCCCGGGTCCTGGTCTATCGTCTGTCAAAGTCGGATTTTCCAAAATTCAGGTTTCTGGTTGAATCCGGGATTTTTTGGATCACTCGGATTTTCCCGGACTGCGTCAGAGTCCTGGAGGGGTGTGTCGTCCACGGAATTCATGCTCACCAGGATAGCCCGTTTGGCTCGAATTTTCCCAAAATTCTGTTTCGACCTCGGGTTTCTGAATTCTCTCGATATGTCTTGTCAGCCATTAATGCTTGGGGTACGTCTTCTCTGGCATGAGTGTGGGAAAATTTAAGGTCTTTTGGTGCTCTTCCTGATTTCATTGTTCATTTTCTATTTTCTCTAGTGCTTGTTTGTTCATTTTCGAGCTTTGGTCGCTAGATTTGGTCTGCTCGCGTATGGATTCCTTGGGTGTTCGTGTTGATATTGTCGCCGCTAGGGAATCCTGATTCGCAATGATTTCTTTGGGTTTGAGGTTCATTCGGATTAAATCCATGGTAAGTCATTGTTGACTTCTCCCATCGTTTTGTGCTTTGTGATTGAATCTTTCAAGTTGTTGTTGATGATTATTTGGGTCGGCCCTTGTTTGTTTTCATGGTTACATATTTATCGAATTAGGGTTTGATTCACCTTTCCACGGGTTTTAACGCCTGCATTGTGCATCCCTTCGTTTATCGATGAATTTTAGGCATACCCTTGTGACTGAGCCCTCCTTCTAGCGCCAATCTGTTGATGGTGTTTTCTGCACAGCAACAACTCAGATAGAAAATGATATTCTATCTCTCTTAAAAGATAATCTTCAATAATAAACTGCTGAAAATCACCCCAAGGTCTCTCGGGTGTCAGGTCTTGACAATGCATAAACAACTCAGATAATATGTGAAAATTGCTGGTAATCACAATCAGACCTTACTACAAGCAAACTGTATCTTTCCAATTTATCAAATTTTGCAATATTATGATCTTAAATCCTAAATCTAACCAAATGATAAAGAAACAACAAAAGATGAAGGTGAAAGAGATATAACGAAATCTAAAATATTTCTAAGATGAACAATGCAAATGGTAAATACCTGGAACAGACCAATCTCAAATAACCAATTCCTGCTTAACCCACAATGCAATATCACAAGAAAGGTGCAATCTTCTAAGGCATACAGATTTTCAAATCATAGACATTCATCCACAATTGAACTAAGCACAAATAGATGTACGGTCTGGGTTGACTTCACCAGCCTACTACAATCAGATAGTTACTGGGAGTATAGACCAGAGATTGCTACAGACATTCCAAGCATAAAACCATAAACAATATTCACCAAACTAATCTAATTCTAAATATGACATCAAATCTTATATCTCCAAGCAATTTCGAAGGATGGAACAACATGAACCATGCAAGATAAACTAACACAAAAGAATTCACCAGAGAAACCAAAATTCCTTCAATTGTATTAGATCACCAAAATACAGCAACAATTCCACTGTTCTATGTTACAACACTTGCTCGAAAGAACTAACTACTATCTCTACTACAGAATGCTCTAGCTCTTTTCTCAGTCTAGCTTGTCTAATTTTCTATTATCTGTCTAACTCTTTTCAAATGAGGAAAAAATTCCATTTATAGAGAACCCTCAAAACATGTCAGCCTAGCCAGACATTTACAAAAATAAAATAGCCAAAACAAGTCGGCCCCAGGAAATTCAAAATAAGGCACACACTAAATGCCGATACATCATCAAGGTCGGCCAAAACACATTCCTCAATGCAACATGAATCAACACATGCCCTATAATAATAGGGAAGCACAAATCACGAAGTGGCATGACATTAATCACTGCCTCCCTTATCTTTTCTCTGATCTAGCGATTCATGAACTTTCAAAAACACCTTATCCAACTCAGCAACCGGTGGCAAGGGTAGGATTTTGAGCCGACATTCAATTGATTCAATCTCTTCCCTTGATTGCTTAACTGTTGTATCCCAATCACCCTTATATGCCAAGTGTTTATCCATCACAGCCAGATAAGTAGCCGCATCATCCAATTGGTGCCCTGTCACAAAATTTTCAATATTAGGGGCATAGACAGCATGCCACCATTCCCTCAATTGTTCCAAACTCAAGTACCTCAAGTACTTAGGGGCGATCTTCCTCCTACCAGTCATTATCTCAAAAAAGGTGATGCATCCATCATAAACACTAGTTAAATTACCATCTATCTGCTTCCTTTGTTTTTAGATCTTATTGATGGTTTTGTGTCAGATTTGTAGGGCTTCAAACCACTCCCAAGGCTCATTAACCCTAGATGAAGAAAGGATTCCATCAACAACCAGTTGATCCTTACTATACTCCATGATTATTTTGGTTTTCTGCAATAAGAGATCAGTGTCCTCCTTATCCTAAGATAAAACATAATCTAATGAATTCTTAGCCCTTACTGCATCCTTTCCAGTTGAAAGGATCTCCTTTATTGCATCATCTCCCTTAGCCTATACCTCTTGCAACCAATTTATTGTAGCCAGAGTAGAAGCTTTCATCTTTTCTATTTTAGAGATGGTCTCCTTCGGCAAGAAACCAGCAGTAGCAAAAGAAGATGGGTGAAAATATTGTAAAGGCTTCATCAAATCCTCTAGACATTTCCTAAGCCTTTCATTCTCTTTCTTTAGTTCATGCTTAGACTATGTTTCCTTCCTCAATCTCCCAATGATCACTGCACTGGACCCCTCATATTCTTCAATATCTTGCTCCATAGAAGTGGGCCTGAGATTAATGGTTTGTACATCATAATCCTCCCGGTGACCTCATCTTTACTTTTACCAGCAGCAGGGGTAGCAATATGAATGACCCTGTTACTAGCTTCATCCCTCTCGATCTTGGAAACCACCTTGGCTACCTTCTTCATCTTACCTTTTCCAATCTTGGCCAACATTTCATCCTAGTTGAGAGGAGTATCCTCAACAATGACTTGTTTCCTTCTGATCTCTTTGTCTAGCCAATCCGAAACAACAGGATCCACCCAGGTTTCATCTTTCTTGACCTCTTCATGTTGTTCCACCGTCTCATCCTTTTCCTTTTTAGGAGATTGATCACCTTTGTTCCCCAATTCGGGCTCTTCTTCTTTCAGGGGTGATGGAGTCTTAACAAGAACATCCTCCTTCTCAGGGGATCTATTATCTTTACTACTTGCCTCAGGGATGGGTATGGCTTCAACTTCTAGAAGTGAGGATGCAGATGATACTGGTGAAGGGATGGGTGATGATGATTCTCCCCTTTCTTGAGTCCTCCTTGACCTAGTGGGGAACTATAATTCCTGTAAATCCTCCTCTCCTGGGGTAGATCTAGTACTTCTATATCTCTCAGGATAAATGGTGTTTAAGAAACGATCTAGTGAGCTCATTCAGGCCCTCCTAGCACCAATTTGTTGATCAACCACAACCACCACCACCACTCTTACCAATGGATTTCCTTGCTAATAATCCATCTCCCTTGTTTTTCAATGCTTATAATGTTATTCCCAAGAACCCTGAGCATTTATGTTCAAAATTTCATGTTAATGACCCAAACAGGACTGCAGAGGAGCATATTAGGATCTTTCAAACTTATCTTAAAGACAGAGGAATTGCTCATGAGGATGTTTCCTATAGGTTATTTCCTTATTCATTGGGAGAGGAGGCTTTTTACTGGTATAATCACCTCCCATCTGGTTCAATTCTTAACTGGAGTGGTTTTGAAACTGCCTTTTTACAGAAGTTCAGAATACCTATTAGTGCCAATGAATTGTACCTGCAATTCACTAGAGTCAAGAGAGAGGTTAATGAACCCATATCCAGTTTCAATAATAGGTTCCACCGTGCGTATACAAGACTTTAAGACCCTTATGTCTTGGACGATGCTACGGCCCTGGGAGTCTATTATGAAGCATTGGATAGCCTTATAGCAACCTTTCTGAAATGGAGACCTAATCCTTCAGCTCGCCTAGTTGATGCTTATACAGAAGCAGTCAAGCTTAGCACATATTTAAGGCAACATTTGGCTAGACCATTTCCTTCTTTAGGGCCAGTTGCACATCCAAACCAGGTTCAGGCAGTGAATCAAGCACTTGCCAATCATACACCCATCATGAATCCAATACCTCAATTGCCTTTGGTGCCACATCTTGGTCCCCCCATGAGCCAGGTCTCTCCTATAATGAACTTTCCACAACAGCAAGTTAACCAGCCCTTGTATCAGTAGCAACCAACTGGTTTCCCTGCCTACTTGTAGAATTATGAAGTGCTGCATTAGTCCATGGGATCTGCTACAATGTTTGTTCCTCCTCAGAGTAATTCAAGCCAGACCCCTTATGGAGATCTAAATAAAGATAGGGTTGATGAAATGGCTGAGTAGATAAAGAAGTTAAACCTAGAGGTGACTTACCTAAGGAATCAAAATAACCAATTACAAGCCGCTCAGAGAAATCTACAATCCAATCAGAACTGAGAACATCCACAGGGGTAGAATTTTGATAGAGGACAACGTAATGAAAGGGGATATAACAATGGCAGAGGATATAATCAGGCTAGAGGTTACAACAATGAGAGAGGATTCAATAATGACAGAGGGTACAATAATGATAGGAGACACAATTTCGATAGAGGACAAGGTAGTGGCCCAGGATTTGATAGGAAGCAGTCACAGGGATAGAACAGGACGTGGAATACAAGACCTAATAATGGAGGAGTCCCCACTCCATTGGATCAACCTATCAACCAATCTACTAATCAACCAGTTAGTCAAGACAAGCCTCCCAATAGTGTATATCTGGCTGAGGCTGCCCTGTCAGGGTGGTGTAGGCTCCATAAGACAAGCCAGCATTCTGAGTTAGAATGTCTAGAATTCCAAACCGCAGCCTCTATTTTCCAGTATGAAGTGGAGAATAATGCAAATGGCCAGGAGATGGTTCCCTCCATCCCCTATGACTCTCCTGTACTGGTACTAAATCATGCCCCTTTTCCAGCAGGTGAAGAAAATGTTCCAGAGGCAAGGTAAAGTATATGATTTAAGAGACATGCCCCATAGATGCGCGCAGGCTGGGGGTCCTTTCACCACCTCCATTCCTCCTAATAATTTTAATATCCCTTCGGACCCAAGTGCTAGTAATAATCTGCCCTTTCCACATGTTTCTAAGAAGTACTTTTCAAAGGAAAAACAAGCTCAAACTGACCCACAGAAGGAAAAAACTATTCAAACAGGTAAAGATAAGGTAGAGGAATCTTCTAGGGACGTCCCCACTAATCTAAGTGAGGAGAAAATGGCTTTGTATGTTGCTGAGGAGTTCATGAAATTAAAGGTAAATCTTTTAGTATTTGAGTTACTAAGGTCCCCAACAATTAGGAATGCAGTTCTAGGTGCCTATGATGCACATCCAGTGTCTTTGGATAAACCTTCCAGTGAGAGTGTCAACAAGGTTTCTAGTTCTCAAGCTGTGAAGACACAAAACCAGGCCTATGGTCAGACTAACTTACCCCCTGGAGATAAAGGAAAGGAGAAAGATAAGACTCAAGTGGCCTAGGTAGATACTCAGCCAACTTTGTTTCAAGGGAAGACGGATACCCCACCATTCTTGATCTCTGTGTGCATATTTGGTAAGAATTTACATAACTGTTTATTGGATTCTGGTGCTTCTACTAATGTGATGCCATTTAGAGTATGTAGAGCCTTAGGGATTACACCTACTGACTCCCAGAAGAAGGTAACTCAGTTGGATAGAACTGAAGTAAATGTAGTGGGAGAGTTAAACATGATTCACATGCAAGTAGCTTCTGACCCAAGAATCCAACAGGTTATCAATATTCAAGTGGCTGATATCCCTGATGCATATGGCCTAATTCTAGGAAGAGATTTTACGAAGGCCTTAAATGGATATGTATCTACTGACCACTCCCACATGTGGCTTCCCTGGAAAGGGGTGCCAAATTAGATCAGAATTGAGAGAGAACCAAGAATGAAATACATGATTACAGAATATCAAAATACTTCAAATGAAGTTCTGATATCAGAAGTAGGCATGGGAAATTATATGCTGTCGACTCCTTATGAGGAGTCAAATTCAGAGGAGGTATTGATGCTACATACAATGTCTATTGATACAGAAACAGAATCTAGCAACGCTACTGTTCTGACAGGATCAATTAAGGAAGAAAATGAATCCGACAATCAGATTAGCCTACTAAACAGTTTCTAGGAATTCATTAGGCAGTGTATTGAAAACCAGGTTCACCTCAACAAGAAGACAAACTTTGAAGAGTTACTCTTACCTAACTGGTGTAGAGTTCACAATGCTTCCCATTCAGAGTTGGAATGCTGTTTATGCCAAGCAGTAGTAGAACGAGTACAGAAATGCATAAATCCAACCCTGGCAGTCAAGATGGGCATGCAAAGCCCTCCAAAAGATTATAAAGGAAATAAAGTAATGTCGTATGAGGAATCCTCCAGCAGTAATAACCCGAAGGATAGGATGAAGAGGAATGCAATCGCTGAATGCTGGACTCTCAGATTTGATGGATCTAAATCCAAGCATGGAGTTGGAGCAGGATTCGAATTGATTATCCCAAAAGGTAAAACCTTCTTTGCAGCCCATAGACTTCAATTTCACTGTACTAATAATGTAGCATAATATGAGGCATTGATTCACGGACTTCTTATGGCACTCAAGAAAAAGGTTAAGGTTCTGCAAGTTTTCGGTGACTCTGAGCTGGTAATTAAGCAAGTAAGGAAACAATATTCATGCCATGATAGGAGAATGACTAATTATAGGCATAGAGTATGAGACCTCATTAAGGGATTTGATTCCTTAAATATTCAACTGATACCATGACGGAAGAATCAAACTGCAGATTCTCTGGCCCAGGCAGCGAACACTCTACACCCCCTATCTTTGTCAGGTTTGAAAAAGTTTACTGTAGAATTGACCCCTGTGCCATCAATTCTGGACAATGTTACTAACTTTCAGGTATTTGAGGATGACAAGCATATCTTGGACTTCATTACAAACACAGATGTTTTCGCTTCCCAAATCATTGATGAAACAAAACTCCGGGAAGCAGAATTGGATTTGGAGGGAGTGATAAATTTGAAGTCTAACACTATTCCAAGGGGAATGGTACAGTTGGAGTGGATTTTTGATCTAGACAAGATCAGAGATTAGAAGCAAGAGTCTAAAAAGAAATCTATCAGTGGACAGTGTGATACTTACAATATGGGAACTGAAGATGAAGCTAAGAACATTTTTATTGGCCAGGTATGCACTCCAGAGGAAAGACAAGGAATAATTGAAGCATTGCATAACTTTCTGGATATAGTAGCTTGGAGTTATAAAGATCTGAAAACTTATGATATGTCAATCATAACTCATACTATACCTCTGAAGCTAGGTGCCAAGCCTTTCAGGCAGAGACAGAGGCCGATTAATGCATTACTAGAACCGGTTATATAGAAAGAAGTTCAGAAATTACTGTCTGCCAGAATTATATTTCTTGTCAGGCATTCAACATGGGTGGCAAATCTAGTCCCAGTAAGAAAAAAGAATGGGGAAATCAGACTTTGCGTTGATTTCATAAATCTAAACAAATCATTAGAAAAGGACAATTATCCAGTCCCATCATTGGATGAAGTACTTCAAGTGGTTAATGGTTCTCAGATGATGTCCTTTCTGGATGGCTATTTAGGGTACAACCAAATAATGGTTCAGTATGAGGACAGGCACAAAATTGCCTTCACAACTAAATGGGGTACCTTTGCTTATAGGAGGATGCCTTTTGGTCTCATTAATGCTGGGGATACATTCCAAAGGGCCATGGATATTGCTTTTAAAGATATCATAGGCAAGTGCATTATTATTTATATGGATGATCTAACTATCTTTTCAAAAAATAGAGGAGACCACATCTCTGACTTACGCAAAGTGTTTCAAAGGTGCAGGGAATTCGACATATCCCTGAATCCTAAAAAGTGCATTTTTGGAGTGACATAAGGGAAATTGTTGGGACATGTCATATCTGAAAAGAGAATTGCTATTGATCCAGAAAGAGGGGAGGCCATACTGAAGATTCAACCACCTGCTAGCAAAAAAGAGATGAAGTCTTTCTTTGGCAAGATCAACTTCGTCAGGAAATTCATTACTGGATTTGCTGAAATTGTTAAACCTCTGAATGTAATGTTGAAACAAGATGCTAAAGTTGAATGGACTACAGAAGCAAAAGAGGCATTTATAGAAATCAAAAGAGCCATTGCTGATGCTCCGATATTGGTAAGTCTCAATTATAGTAAGCCTTTTTACATCTATTCATTTGCCTCAGACAATTCATGTGCGGGAATGTTGACTTAGAAGTCTAATGAGGGAAATGAGCATCCTATTGATTTTATGAGTGCACCATTAAAAGATGCTGAGTTGAAATATCCGAGTATATAAAAGTAGACATATGCCCTAGTCAGAGCAGTGAAGAAATTTAGACATTATATCCTCAGGAATAAGGTTTATGCAATTGTCTCAGATCCTACAGTTAAGTTACTGTTGATGCAAAATGAGTTGGGTGAGCATAGAGCTAAGTGGGTGATAATGCTACAGGAATATGACATTGACATCCAACCCATGAAGTTGATAAGAGGGCAGGGACTTACTCAGACTATAGCTGAAATGGGGCATGAACTGACTATTCAGAATTATAATCTTGAGGAGGTTTCCCCAGGTGGCTAGTATGATGACATAGTTTATTACTTGTTGAACCAGCGATCCCCAAGCCATCTTAGTGTTGTTCAGAGGAGAGATTTACGATTGAAGAGCGACGGTTTTATGCTAAAGGGAGCTGTTCTGTACAAGAGAAATCATGAAGGTATTTATTTAAGGTGTCTTGGGAAACAAGAATCTGAAAGGGTGATGAATGAATTTCATGAAAAGTATGGCACTAGCCATGGTTCTGCTATTGCCACAACAAATCAGATCTTGAGGGTTGGGTATTATTGGCCCACATTGTTCAAAGACATTCACCATTATGTCAAGACCTGTCACACTTGCCAGATTGCAGCAACGAAGGAAAGGTATGCAGCACTCCCACTTCAACTGGTTACTGAGGTAAGGCCTTTTTCTCAATGGGGCATGGACTTCATAGGTCCTATTAATCCACCATCTTTTGCGGGACACAGGTACATTCTAACCATTACTGATCATTTCACAAGGTGGACTGAGGATTTTGCTTGTAAGCAATGTACATCTGAGGTAGTGATTGATTTTCTAGAATCTGCTATTATTAACCGGTTTGGATGTCCTATTTCTGTTGGTCTCTGATAATGGTCCTACTTTCGCATCTTTAAAATTTTCAAATTGGGCTTTTAATCATGGCATTATTATAAAGTTTGCATCTAATTACTACCCCTAGGGTAACGGTCTAGCAGAATCTTCCAATAAGAACTTATTGACCATTATCCGTAAGTTGTTGGAGAGGAACCCAAAAGACTGGCACACTCAGCTTCGGTTTGCCCTTTGGGCAGATCGTACAAGGCTTAAGTCATCCATCGGAACATCTCCCTATCACTTAGTATATGGTCTAGAGCCAGTATTCCCTATTCAACTCAAGATCCCAACCCTGAAATTTATTAATGAGTTTTATGATGAGGGGGATAGAAGGGAGGCCAGGTTGACAGAGCTACTTAACCTTGAGGAGAAAAGAGATGATGCCCTTGAGAACTTTGCCAAACATCATGGGGTAGTTAAGAGGTGGTTTGACAGAAGGGCTAGGGTCAAAGCCTTTAGGATTTCTGATCTTGTCTTGTACTGGGATAAACCTCATGATCGAAAAGGGGACCATGGAAAGTTTGATAAACTGTGGCTCGGTCCATATCAGATTGCTGAAATACTTGAAGATAATGCCTTTCGTCTGAAGACTCTCACGGGGGAAGATATTACACTACCTGTTAATGGGCAGTATTTAAAACATTATTTCCAATCCCGAGTTGTTTTCAGCTCTCTATTTTGTATATAGTTAGTTTAGGTTGCTTTCTGTTGTCTGCTTTGTTAGATTAGGTTTCCTTTCGTTTCCTGTTTTTGTTTTGGTTAGAGTAGGTTTTCTTTGGCTTGTTTTGCTTTGGGTTTGTGTTGCTCTTGCTCTTGGTTCTTACTCCTGGGACTTCCTGTTGCATTTGTATGATGGTGGTGACAGAGTAGGTGTGGTGCTCTCAGTATTTCCTTTTCAAACTTTAATCATCTTTCCAGAACATTATGGTATGGATTCTCTACCCAATGTCACATATCCTTGTGTTTAAGACGAAGAGTCCTTTAGTCAGATTGAATAGGAATACATTAGGGTCTCACATTTTGAATATTAAAGATGCCTGAAGTTGCAGAAGGTCCTTGTGAAGTTTGCGCAGGTGAAAAATCTTTTTTCTGCTCTAGTGCCACTGTGGTTCTCATCCCTGAGTGTGAACTTCACTGTTCACAAGTTGCAGTAAAAAAAAAAGAGACAAAGAAGTGAAAAGACGAGCAATATCAGAAAATCAAGAGACTGAATTCAACTCATCAGGGGAATCTGAATATCTCTATCGGGGCTATGGATGCTTGGCTGGCAGTAGAGCTATGTTCAGGAGAATCACAGTGATACCCTTGTCAGGGCTATGGATGCCTGACTGGCAGCGAGGCTCTATCCAGGTTGCTTTTAGAGTATGAATCTTTATGTAGCCTGTTCATACCAAGTTTGGTTTCTTTTGCAGCTAAAGGGGGGTAATGAATGCATATGCACACACTTCGACCCTAGTGTAGGAAACGTTTGGATGACTTGTGAGTTCTTAGGTAGTGACTGGATGGATGAGTTGAAACCATAAGTTCTGGGTTCTTGATTCCAGTTTGTCATCGAAATGCTCTGGAACATTTCCCCAGTAGAGTTGCCATTTGTTGTGCAATTTTGCACACACGCCCCACTTGGAGTAGGGACCCTCTGATTTCTGATTTCAAATGTCTCTTGGACCTTTGGTTTTATTGGATTTGTCCTTTCAAGGTCTCGGGATGTTGGTCTTGCTTATCTTGGTCTTACCCTAAGGGTTGAATCGATCAAACTTGGGTTTTGATGAGGTCTGGGTTTTGACTTGAATCCGGGATTTTCTGGCTCACTTGGATTTTCTTGGGTCCTGGTCTATCATCTGTCAAAGTCGGATTTTCCAAAATCCGGGTTTCTAGTTGAATCTAGGATTTTTTGAATCACCCGGATTTTCCCGGACTGTGTTAGAGTCTCAGAGGGGTGCGTCGTCCGCGGAATTCATGCTCACCAGGATAGTTCGTTTGGCTCGGATTTTCCTGAAATTCCATTTCGACCTCGGGTTTCGAGATTCTCTCAATACATCTTGTCAGCCATTAATGCTTGGGGTATGTCTTCTCTGGCGTGAGTGTGGGTGAATTTAAGGTCTTTTGGCGCTCTTCCTAATTTCATTATTCATTTTCTATTTGCTCTAGTGCTTGTTTGTTCATTTTCGAGCTTTGGTCACTGGATTTGGTCTACTCGCGTGTGGATTCCTTGGGTGTTCATGTTGATATACTCGTCGCTAGGGCATCCTGATTCGCGGTGATTTCTTTGGGTTCGAGGTTCATTCAGATTTAATCCATGGTAAGTCGTTGTTGACTTCTCCCATCGTTTTGCGCTTTGTGATTGAATCTTTCAAGTTGTTGTTGATGATTATTTGGGTCGGCCCTTGTTTGTTTTCATGGTTACATATTTATCGAATTAGGGTTTGATTCACCTTTCCATGGGTTTTAACGCTTGCACTGTGCATCCCTTCGTTTATCGATGAATTTCGGGCGTACCCTTGTGACTGAGCATTCCTGTTAGGGCCTTGCCTTGTTGGCGCGTAATCTGGTATAATTTGTGAAGGTAGGGTTTAGGTATGTCTGCCCAGGGTTGTTAAGTTTGGTGGAGTTGTTGTGACCCTCATGTCCTGTGTCGGGCTTTACCTTGTTCACAATACTTGAGACCCTGGTGTGCCCTAGTTTAATCATTTTGAGGGATGGTGTCTGAATTTCAAGCTTGCCCTAACTCTCATGGCGGGGGTTTAGCTGTCAAATTTAGGGCATCATTATTTCATCACAGGGATCAACCATTTGAGAGTTTTGGGAATTTTAATTCAAGTACAATCAAAATTTGGCTTATTGGGGTTGAGTTTATGTTCATTGGATTCGAATAGGGATTTGTATGATCACTCGATTAATGGTCTGCGCGTCGAACGATCATCGGGTTTCCGAGGTGTCTGCGGAGTTTCTGTGCACCTGAATTTTCCCAGATTTTGCCATTTCTCTGGAGTGTGATGAATTCCCAGAATTTCAAGCTGCCTGCGGAAATCCAAACTACCCGGATTTTTTCGGTTTTCTGCCTAGTTCCACTTGATTTTGATTTTCGAAATTGGAGTAATGAATCAAATGTTGTATGATGATTTCTTGTTGCTTAATGGATGAATCTCATGATAATCATGCATCTCTTTTGTCCGTATTGATGATTTATTTGATGCAATAATGTCTTGGCAGTGGGAGTCCGTCTGGGTCTGATTTCTCCAAAATTTTGCCCCGATTTCATTTTCCCGGATTACTTCATTTTCCCAGATTTTCAAGATTGATGATTAATGATTTATCTTAATGATTTCATGTGGTTTCGAGGCTAACCTTTGATTGAAATATGGATGATAATTGGATTCTCATGAGACTCTTTTATGGATGCAGGCGGAATCAAGCAAGGCGGCGGCAGAAAAGGCCAAGGGGGATACCGAGGGATCCTCAGTTACAGATGCTGAAAGAGAAAGGCTGGATGTGAAGAATCAGTTGCCGGATAGTAAGTTGGCTTCAGTTTGGTCAGAGGTTTCAGATACCAATGTAGGAGCTTGGAGATATGAGGAATTCAAAGAAAGGTTAGCTCAAAGGGATTTATCGGTCTTGACCAAGGGAGTGGTGAAATCTGGACTGGCTCATGTGGTAGGATTTCCTCCTATGGTTCAATGCTATGAATTGATATTGGAATGTGCCCAGCACTATGACTTTGATACATAGAGGATCGTCAGTACTGATAGGAGAGTATTGGAAAACTTTAATCCAATTTCTATTGCCCAGGCATTTGATATGTCAGACTTACCATGTGTGTGTGCCTTGGACATGGACTTGGCTAGGACTTATTATGAGGATGAACCTACCAAAGCCCAGCAGATGATCAATTCCTGGATGGAAAAGCCAAAATATCATTTCTCCAAGTTTCCTAAACAGTTACACAGGGTCAAGTTTTGACAAGAGATATATGATGCAATCACACTGTTGAGCAGGGTGGCGGGCTTGAAGAGTGTTGGGACATTGGAGAATTGGATGGTGCATGTCATTAACAAGATTGAGCAAGGCATCAATTACCATTGGGCAGGGATTATCAGTGCAATGATTGACAGGCAGATGAGAGATGTGTTGGAAACAAACAAATTCACCATGACATCTTATGTGGTATATGTACTGGCCAGATTTTATCCATAGAGGGGATTGAGTCCAAAAGGAACATTTGGGCAAGATGTCATCTACGAGGTGTACCCTGAGCTGCACCTGGGAAATCTGAATTATAGAAGAGAAAATGATGCATTCACTATGCATATTACTGGGTTGCTTCAGAATGCAGAGCATGTGAGAATTTCTGATGGAGATAAGGAACTGATTAAAAGTTATGGAGCCTGGTTTATACAATTCCCCACCTTCTCCTATATCAAAATTGATGGATGCCCGACTGCTCCATACAGATTGCCAAGATATCCCACTGACCACATCATACTCTTGGAGGTTACCCGACATATATGTGATTTCAATGCTATTGTTAAAAGGGCAAAGCACAAGACAGGGTTTGGTGGGGACTTTCCCTTGAAAATTGGTATAAGTGAGGTTTTCCCTTCAATCCAATCAGCTCATGCATCAGGGGAGGAGTTGAGTACTTTTGGTTTCTCTTTCCATTCTAAGAGGGAAAGTTTTAACATCACTGGTGAAGCACAAAAGAAGGCTACTAAAGAATATCGCCACAAGGATGATCTAGAGGACTACTGGGCGAACAATAAGGATGACTTTGAGGTGAGAAAGAAAAGGTATTCTAGGCTTCCAGTTGATGTAATTAGAATGTACAATGTCAAGTTAATTCCTGATCAGTTGGAGGATGACAGAAATTTAGTCCATGATCATGCATTTGAATCAGTTAAGGACAGACCCATTGGAGAGATAAATTGGTCGGAAAGGGAAATAACTGAGCTGGAGGAATTGATGGCTCCTATTGTAAAATCCACCAAGTCATGGCTGAAACATAAAGTATGGGAATTGGAGAGTGAAAAGGTACCTTGTACTTTCAATCTGATGGGAAATCTGAATGCTCATTCTACCTCAGAAGAGTCAGGTGAGGATGATTCTACAGGAAAAACTAAGGTAGGCTCACCTTTTAAATTAAAATAAGAGGCCCTAAGGAGAGTGAGCTTGAAAAGAAAAGAAAACCTAGGGGAAAGAAGAGGAGCCATACTGTGAAAATAGGTAAAGCTACCGAAGAGGAGGAACTTGAGAAAGTAGAGAAAGAAGACACTCCTCTAGAGCCAAAAAGAACAAGGACAACCAGGGCTTCTAGGAAGAAAGATCAAGAAACTTCTAAGGATGAGGCGGACCCTCATGTAGTTAATGTGGAGAGCTCAGGAGAGAAAACCCAGGTTTATTCAAGGAGGTCAAGAACTCCATCTCCCAAAGAGACTATGCAAAAGGTAGATCCCCTTCCAATGGCATCCACTGTGGAGCACCGGAAAGATACTTCTCCTTCATTGGGTATACTTGAGCAGACGACTCATGAAGAGCATGAGACTAGTGAGGAAGCGGAACCATTTAAGGATGGGGAACTTTATGGCGCAGCTGCTGAGTTTGAGGTAGGAAATGTGGAGATGCATCATTCTTCGTTGGTACAATATGAGGATTCTCCTACAAATAGTAAAGATAATAGATCCCCTGAGAAGGAGGATGTTCTTGTTAAGAATCCATCACCCTTGAAAGAAGAAGAGCCCAAATTGGGGAACAAAGGTGATCAATCTCCTGAAAAGGAAAAGGATGAGACGGTGGATCAGCATGAAGAGGTCAAGAAAGATGAAATCCGGGTGGATCCTGCTGTTCCGGATTGACTAGACAAAGAGATTAGAAGGAAACAGGTCATTGTTGAGGATACTACTCTCAACTGGGATGAAATGTTGGCCAAGATTGGAAAAGGTAAGATGAAGAAGGTAGCCAAGGTGGTTTCCAAGATCGAAAGGGATGAAGCTAGTAACAGGGTCATTCATATTGCTACCCCTGCTGCTGGTAAAAGTAAAGATGAGGTCACTGGGAAGGATTATGATGTACAGACCATTAATCTCGGGCCCACTTCTATGGAGCAAGATATTGAAGAATATGAGGGGTCCAGTGCAGTGATCATTGGGAGATTGAGGAAGGAAACATAGTCTAAGCATGAACTAAAGAAAGAGAATGAAAGGCTTAGGAAATGTCTGGAGGATTTGATGAAGCCTTTACAATCTTTTCACCCATCTTCTTCTGCTACTGCTGGTTTCTTGCCGAAGGAGACCATCTCTGAAATAGAAAAGATGAAAGATTCTACTATGGCTACAATAAGTTGGTTGCAAGAGGTACAGGCTAAGGGAGATGATGCAATAAAGGAGATCCTTTCAACTGGAAAGGATGCAGTAAGGGCTAAGGATTCATTAGATTATGTTTTATCTCAGGATAAGGAGGACACTCATCTCTTATTGCAGAAAACCAAAACAATCATGGAGTATAGTAAGGATCAACTGGTTGTTGATGGAATCCTTTCTTCATCTAGGGTTAATGAGCCTTGGGAGTGGTTTGAAGCCCTGCAAATCTGACACAAAACCATCAAGAAGATCTACAAACAAAAGAAGCAAATAGATGGTAATTTAACTAGTGTTTATGATGGATGCATCACCTTTTTTGAGATAATGACTGGCAGGAGGAAGATCACCCCTAAGTACTTGAGTTTGGAACAATTGAGGGAATGGTGGCATGATGTCTATGCCCCTTATATTGAAAATTCTGTGACAGGGCACCAATTGGATGATGCGGCTACTTATCTGGCTGTGATGGATAAACACTTGGCATATAAGGGTGATTGGGATACAACGATTAAGCAATCAAGGGAAGAGATTGAATGAATTGAATGTCGGCTCAAAATCCTACCCTTGCCACCGGTTGCTGAGTTGGATAAGGTGTTTTTGAAAGTTCATGAATCACTGGATCAGAGCAAAGATAAGGGAGGCGGTGATTATTGTCATGCCACTTCGTGATTTGTGCTTCCCTATTATTATAGGGCATGTGTTGATTCGAGTTGCATTGAGGAATGTGTTTTGGCCAACCTTGATGATGTATCAGCATTTAATGTGTGCCTTATTTTGAATTTCCTGGGGCCGACTTGTTTTGGCTATTTTATTTTTGTAAATGTCTGGCTAGGCCGACATGTTTTGAGGGTTCTGTATAAATGACATTTTTGGCTCATTTGAAAAGAGTTAGAAAGATAATAGAAAATTAGACAAGCTAGACTGAGAAAAGAGCTAGAGCATTATGTAGTAGAGATAGTAGTTAGTTCTTTCGAGAAAGTGCTATAACATAGAACAGTGGAATTGTTGTTGTATTTTGGTGATCTAATACAATTGAAGGAATTGTGGTTTCTCTAGTGAATTCTTTTGTGTTAGTTTATCTTGCATGGTTCCTATTGTTCCATCCTTCGAAATTTCTTGGAGATATAAGATTTGATGTTAGATTTAGAATTAGATTAGTTTGGTGAATATTGTTCATGGTTTTATGCTTGGAATGTCTGTAGCAATCTCTGGTCTATACTCCTAGTAACTATCTGATTGTAGTAGGCTGGTGAAGTCAACCCGGACCGTACATCTATTTGTGCTTAGTTCGATTGTGGATAAATGTCTATGATTTGAAAATCTGTATGCCTTAGAAGATTGCACCTTTCTTGTGATATTGCATTGTGGGTTAAGCAGGAATTGGTTATTTGAGATTGGTTCGTTCCAGGTATTTACCATTTGCATTATTCATCTTAGAAATATTTTAGATTTCGTTATATCTCTTTCACCTTCATCTTTTGCTATTTCTTTATCATTTGGTTAGATTTAGGATTTAAGATCATAATATTGCAAAATTTGATAAATTGGAAAGATACAGTTTGCTTGTAGTAAGGTCCGATTGTGATTACCAACAATTTTCACATATTATCTAAGTTGTTTATGCATTGTCAAGACCTGACACCCGAGAGACCTTGGGGTGATTTTCAGCAGTTTATTGTTGAAGATTATCTTTCAAGAGAGATAGAATATTATTTTCTGTATGAGTTGTTGATGTGCAGAAAACACCATCAACAACATTATTAGGGAAGTTTTTCTCTTTTTGACAATGTCAAAAGCATGGTTGCATACAAATTAGGAAAATTACCTTTCCTTTTAGATTAGCAATGCATGGAAGATTCAAAAAGTATCCTTGATATTACAAAAAGGTATGTGTTTATACACTTCAAACGTGCAATCACCCTATGGTTCTTTCAAAGAAAAATCTTCCTATGCCACTGTTACACTGCACAAGTAAACCAGATTTTGTATTGTGGACCTATATTAAGCTACCACTCTGAAGACCAATGTAACAATGATACAAAATATCATTTGAGACTGAAAGAAGACATCAAAATGGCTAGTGTACTAAAAAAATTCTTATGATTTCTGAAGAATGCTGATAACTCTACTCAATTGGTTTCTTTTTTCAATATCATACAAATTGAACCTTGGTATCAATAGACTTTGTATATCATAGAATTCCATGCCAAGTTAGGTTTTAATCATAAAACAAGGACACATGTATGTATTTTATACTTAAAACCAATGACAACTCAAACGGACTTAGAGTTCAACCAATTCCAAGAAAGAATTCACAATTTAAAGAAACCATGCAATATATGGTTTGTGTGTGACTTCTCAATTTCTTGGTGGCCTTGGTTTTCTTCTTGAATCTGCTACTCTCTCTAGTGATGCTCTCCCTCTCTATCCTAGACGGAGAAACAAAATCTCCTGCATCCACCTCATCAAGCCAACAAGGTAGCTAGTTTCATTATATAAATAAAATATTAACATAAACCAATAATATACAAAGTATAACATTCCTTTTCATTTATATGCAAACCAAGTTCCATATTAATTTTAAACAAACCATATCAACTGATATAACACTAATTCATCAACATATTCTAGGTGGCACTATCCTCATAATATTAGTCCCACTAGACCTGACATTGAGTAATTTCTCTGTCGCACAAGTGGGTCTTGTGAACCTCAAGTAATTTGAGAGGCTCAATTGTGATCACTCCTAGATCCTAATCTTGAAGATTATTCCAATCAAGAATATGGTTAATGCCAAAACACATTTTTTTAAATAAGACATGGAAAAACTCATGCATATGAGAAAGAGTTGGTGGTAGAGCTATTTTGTAGGCAACCAGGTTAATAACTTATAAAACTTTGAAACAACCTACGTATCTAGGTGCTAACTTAGCATACTTTCCAAATTGTCTCAAGCTCTTATGAGGTTTAACTCTTAAGAGTATTTTATCTCCTACCAAGAATACAATCAATGAGGTGTGACCTTCTCTAGTTTCTCCATGGAATCATTCATAAATAAATTGTCTTTAATTTATATATTGTTGCATTTAGAATTTTGCAAATTCCCTTAAGTTTCTTTGTTTGTGCAAGTTGTTAATGATATTTTTTTATACCTTTATTCTATCATTTTACACCCAAGTGTCTTATTTCATATATGCATGGAATTCATATTTCTTTCCCACATCATAGGAACCACAACTTGGATTCAATCTTGTTTTGTTATCTAAATAATTTAAAATTTTATGCAAGTCACCTCAAACTATCTTTAAACACACTTATTTATGCTACCATTATGCAAGTATATATAGACATGAGGAAAATTATGTTAGAAATACATATTTAATTTTATAGTGACTTGAGAGTAAATAGAAAAACAATGTTATACATTTAAGCTTATATTTAATATATAATAGAGAATGATAACATATCCAAATGTTAAAATTTACATAGTCTTTTGAAAATGAGTTTATATCTTTCATCCCTTAAATATACTCTCAAGTCTTTTGTCTTTTATATGATTAGGATCTCAACATACACAAAATGGAGTTCAAGTTAACGTGCATAAGTTGGGGTACAAGTTGAGCCTGATTTAGATACTAGAGTAGAGGAGGCCCAACCACACATAGTTGATGTCAATGAGGAGACCCAACCAACATTTGATGTTAGAGATGGGTCGGGATTGCTTCCTTCTATATATATGTTATGAGCTATCTAATCGGTTATGGAATTCCATATCAAGCTACCGATTATGCCAAGTTTCCTCAAAGAAATGTGGTCTCATAGAATTCCATGACAAGCTAATGCAATTGATAGCTGCTCCTAGTTATTAGTTATGTAATGTGAAGTAATTGCATAACTGCTTAGGTTGACTTTGTAAAAACTATATTGTTATTGAATTTTTTTCATCTATCAGCATCTAGTTGTTACTTATGCAATGTGAAGTAATGATTTGAGTTTGAAAGATGTGCAATGCAATGTAATCAACAATATGAATATAAAATACATAATATAACCATTCTTTTATGCTATTGTACATTGATATTTAACCATTGCTCACTTGATTAAATTTTCAAAGAGTTTAATCATGCACATGAGGAAGAAATTAAATTTTGATTTTCAACTTCTATATATCAAATTATCCAATAATCTTGAGTGTATCTCCATATACAAAAATGGCATCAACGCCAACTCAAACAAAGTTTTACAAAATGTGGCATATGCCATCTCGATCTCTATTCAAAATTTACATGCCAAAATGTCTATCTCATCCTAAACTACTGGTGGATCATCAAAATGGAGCCTCTTTGCAGCACTCATTGGCTCAAGGTAGTCACAAGAAAAATTCAAACCACAATTGAGATTAGTTATACTATATGATTTAAAATTGAATAATTAACATCAAAATCAATATACATTGAATTATAATTGAACTCTAAAATTGTAATCTTGATTACCTGAAATATCTATCTCTTCAAAGGGTCAGGAGTCCTAGAATATTCCCATCTCAAAGAACCGACCAAACCAACTTTTGTAATGTCAATCTATATATGTGAACAAAAACATAAAATTGATCCAAGTTAGCATACAATTGTCGGTAATAGGAACATATAAATACCAAACACAAAATAAAATAAACACATACCTCTTTAGGCTGATCTTTTTCTTTATCTCCTATAGGTGCTTCGAAACCTCCTCCTTGAGGTGTTTCAACACCTAATCCTTCAAGTGTTCCAATACATACTCCTTCAGTAATTGTGGCACTTGTCAACAATGATGTATAACTCACAACTACCTGTACATAAAAATGACAAGTACATATGAAACTACCAATTTATATTGATATATGTATAATCGATCTTAAAAATATTAATTCAATTGAATTTGAGTTCAATTACCTTCCCCTTGTCTAACATTGCACTTCCATAATCTGGACAAGGCTACACCATGCTCACACTTGTCAACAACGATGTATAGCTCATAACTGCCTATACATAAAAATGACAAGTACATATGAAACTACCAATCTATGTCGATGTATGCATAATCAATATAAGATCTTAAAATTCTTAATTCAATCGAATTTGAGTTCAATTACCTTCCCCTTATCTAACATTGCACTTTCATAATCTAGACAAGGTTGCACCTCACTCGCACTAGGTATTTCCTACAAGAGGAAAATAAGATAAACATATAAGTTATTATATAATTTCATTTCTGACAATTCAAATGATAAGCAAGTATACAATAAAAAAATGTAAATGAGTGAGTGCGAAAATATATACTGTGTGTGTGTCGAGGCCAAATGAAATGGCCCTAAGGGTGCTATCAGTCACCTATGCGAGCTCCTCCTTAGACATCAACTATTAAATAGACCATGTAAATAAATATTATTACATTATACTATCTCTTATTAATATTCATTTAAAAACAAATGCAAGTTATGAATTTATAACTTAAATCCTACCTGTTTCAATATTCCAATGTCCCCCTCTCTAGCAGGAGAGGACTCTATAGGGTGCGCTCCACTCCCCTAAGTCTGATCTATAATGTCCACATTATGGAGGTCATAATTAGAAGTGTCCAAGGGATGCTCTGTGGGCTGTTTAAGAGGACCCAAGCATATCTGGCGGCACATGGAGCAAGTATGTGGCACAAAAATATGTGGACCTGACGAGGATGACACAACAACACTCGAACCATCGCCAACATCACTAGAATGTGGTTGAGCTACTGTAGAAGCATGCGAAACCAAAAGGCCACTCAAAGAGTGAATAGCCTGGATAGTTTATGTGGCTGCATCTTGCATAATATCTAGATGATATATTGGAGGTGGTAGAGGAAGGGGAGGAGGGGGAACATATGGGCGTGGGACTACTCTAACTGCCCCTAGTCTATCCTGGGGCATACCTCCACCAACGCCTTGGAAGGGTTTAATGTCAAAGTAATTGACATGATGCCCTAACACAAACTCAACATATAATTTTTTAATAAAGTAAAATGGTATATCACAATTGTTGTTTGGTGGTTTATCAAAAACCATACACCAACAATCCCAAAATTTATCTATAATGTCCCTATGCATGCACCATTTTATAGAAAGTTTTGGTTTATTAACATTAACTGGCAAACCGGTGCGGGGGTTAACAAATAAAGAGGCTATTTGGGCTTTGGTTATTCTGAGATCTTTCACATCATCATAAGACAATCCACATGCATAATATTCCCTCATGTCTTCTCGCCAAGAATGAAAGGCTTTATGTTGGGTGGAGAGGGTTTCTATATTTTTAATTATATCCTTCAATGTGTTTGACATCTCGAATAATCGAGGGATTCTCTTATAAACTTCATAAATGCCCTTTAATTGCTGCAATTTTTCACCAATTAATTCTTCAATTGATGGTTGCAGAGGTGGTGGAGCGTTTGGTATTTGTGCATTTTCATTCTCAGCTGGTGGATCATTTGGAATTTGTGCATTTTCATTCTCAGTTGGTGGATCATTTGGAATTTGTGCATTTTCATTCTCCACTGGTGGATCATTTGGAATTTGTGCATTTTCATTTTCAGCAGCCATAATGCCTGATTAAAGTTAAAAACTAATTAATCTAATTGAAATTAGACAGTATAAATGAAAATATTGTAAAAATACCCTAGTTTTAAAAAAAACAAAAAAAACCCTACCTTTTAACAAAAATCTATACAATTCTCTAATTTTTAATACAAATACATAAAAAACACTATTTTAAAATCAAAATCCATAAAAAAACATTCATTTTTAATCAAAATCCATTCTAAACTCAAAATTTTCATAAAAATTCAATCAAAAACCCTATCTTGAAAAAAAATCCACAAAAAACTAATTGAAATTATCCAAATCTAATTCCAAATTGAATCAAAGCAAATAAAAATCTAAAATCTTACCTTTTCAAATTGGATATTGGAAAAATCGGATATTCGTTACATGAAGAACCTCCTCATTGTGCGCCCGCGGGTTGTTGACTGTCAAATGATTTTAAAACAACCACAAAAATTGTATATATATACTTTTTTACAAATTGGATATCCAATTTGAATTGGATATCTGATATGGAAAACTAGGATTGGTGTTTGCTTTGGTGGTGTGTACTGATACCCAAGCCTAAAAGAAGTCAACACATTATTTTTACATTTTTGGGTCGATGAAAGACGTGTTTTTTTCCTCATTGCCACTTTTTGGGCCACCATGATCTTGCACATACCCAGCTACAGATTGTACTTTTGAGTTTCCTGAAATCTGGAAGTGGACTAAGTCACCATCAATCATGTATTAGTCCCACTGCCAAGCCTGAAAAGTGGTTTTCTATAGTTTTGAGTACTCTTTTGTTTGAAACTGTAGTACCCCTCCTCTTTCTGTTTGGATTTATTGTCTATGCGTTCATTTGCTACTTGTGATTGTGATGATACTATCATTGTTTGATTTGGTTGGTTAGACGTTTGATGATGTTGTTACTTCTTAAGTGAACATGATTATTTCATATGACCTTGTGGTTGGTAATGTTAGTTGATTTTCAGAATTATATTATGATGCAATGATTTAATGAATTATGCCATGAGATGAAATTGTTAGTTTAGAAATGTTATTTTATCAGTTAAATTATAATTGTTAGGATAGGTGTGATGAAGGACAATATAGCATCATTCATTCGCGAGTGCCCTGCTATGTTGCGATTCCTTCTCACAATGTAGTGCTTTGATTTAATGCTTTGATTTTATATATATGTATGCACATGTACACGACTTCGTTTGTATGCAGGATTTGCAGGTACAAGTCTCGATTCCACCTGCTTCGGCAGGACAGGGCGAGCACCAATAGCCCAACGGTTAAATGTTGAAACAGAGGTGATGGTGAAGTTATCCCGTCCCATGATGTTAGATCGTCTCGTTTGTTTGGTATTGTTTATTTTGTGTAATTGTCGTCATTTGTGGCTTGTGTTTTGTGTGTTGTCGTATTTTGATTAATGTGGTATTTTATAAGTTATGATTATTTAATTGATGTTGATATTTTATAAGTTGTGAATTAGTTAATTAAATGTGGATGATAATTGTGTTTTTTAATGTTGATTTATTTGTATGAAAATATTTAAATGTTTTATTTAATTTTTATAAAATCATGTGTTTCAATTAAATAATAATTAAATATTAAATGTGTTTTAATTATTTTAATCAATTATCTGGTGGAGGATAATTATTAGAATAATTTATTTAAATTAAATAAGTAATGTGATGTGCAAGAAAAGCTTCAAAAATAGAAATTAAAACAATAAAACAAATAAAAGAATAAAAAGATTTTGAGAGCAAATAAAAATACAGTTCTGAGTAAAAAGCTGGCTTTTAAAGAATGATTTTCTATTATTTTTGATTTTGAGAGTTTTTGAGAAGAGAGGGAGATTATCTTTTATTTAATTAAGAATTTTGGTAAGTTTTCACACACAGGGGATTAGGGATTGAGAAGTTGCACAAGTTATTAGGTATTTTTGAATCTGAAGAGAATATGGATTTTGACCTTTTGCTAATTTGAAGGGAGTTCTTGAAAGGGTTTTGAAAATCTATTACTAGTTATTTTGGAGTCTTCTGAACAAAGGATCGGGTCTGAGATTTGAGCACGGTGACTTAGAGGAGATTCAAAGCAGGAAGGAGGAGCTCTTCGTAAAGGCCATCAGGAACCATCTTCTTCAGATTCTCAAAGAAGCGCAGGACTCCAGGTTTCTGTCTCTACCTTTGATTTTCTGAATCTGCAAAATAAATAAAAGAAATAAATAAATAAATATGATTTGAATGAAATTTTGTTGCAAATAAACGAAAAGAATCTCTCTGTGATTTAGATTTAAATGATTTATTTGAAGATTAGAAAATGAATGAACAAATAGGTTTTCATTTGAAAAGAAAATTCATGCTGAGATTAGAAATCTTGTTTTGTGAGCAAACTAGAAAGAAACTCTGTCGAATTCCGCCCAATTTATCTCTCTTATTTTTACTGAGGAAACGATCAATCCTTGTATTTGAATAAATATGAAATTTTATTTTAATGATTATCTTTATTATGTATTTTAATTATGTGATGATTCTGTATTTTATACAGAAATTTGAGTTATCTATATTTATGTAATTTTATTTATATATTAATATAATCATGGAAATATATATATATATAGATTGAGATTTATCATATATATATATATATATATCTTTGTTTTGAAAGTGTTTTTGTATTATAGAAAATGAAACTGAAAAATTTTGAAATCTGTTCAGGCGAATAAATTTCATTTTGATTTCTGTGCTGTTAAAAGAAAATATAAATATAAAATAAAAGTTTTTTTTTAAAAAAATAAAATAAAATAAAATTAAACGTTGAAATCGAAATTGCATTGTCATTAAAGGTAAAAGTATTTTTTATAGGGATTAGAGGGACTACCGGGCCCACCCGGCCTGTTTGTGCACAGGACCGTACAACAACCATAAGGCCGCTTACAGCAGCCGTCGGACTGCTGTGTGCAGCCGCCGGCGACTGTTATTTATAAAAGTTTTTTTTTTAATTTTAAATTTTAATAATATATATATATATATTTATATATATATATATTTATATATATATATATTTATATATATATATTTATATATATATATATTTAGATATTTATTGTATTTAATATTATTTTAAAATATATATATATATATATATATAATATTGTAATTGTAATTTATTTTTTTAAAAGTGAAATTATAATTTTTTTTTTATTTAATATTATTTATTTTTAAGAGGAATTATGATTATGTAACTTTAATGTTAATTAATTTTTTTTTTTAATAATGTAACTTTATATTTGATTTAAATGATCAATTTTGTTATTAAATAAATAATTTTTATATATTGTAAAATGAGCACTGTTTAATCATTGTTTTGATTAAACAAATATGTTAATCAAAATTTAGCATGTAGTTGTGATTGGGGGACAACCGTATTGAGTTAGTTATTAGGGAATGGGATCAACCTTATTGGTGCGACCTTGCAAATTGTAATGTGAGTTTTCCTATTATGTTACATTTCTCTTTATCGCTTTGTGTTGTCTATGTGGGAACTCTGTTGCGTTTTGAACCTCAGTTGGTTAGTGTAAATCTTGGTCTTCTCCAGACGCATGTTTTATAGCTTTTGATGTTTACTCTTGTATCTTTGTGATTGGAATATTACGTGATTTTGAGTTTTATTATTTGGAATGGTTGTACGTGGTTGTAGTCATGATTATGATTTATCGCGAGATGGTTTTGCCTCGTATGTCTTGTTCAGAGTTTTATGCTTTAAATGTTATCCTCGTTTTGGTTATAATTTTGGAGTTGAAACTTATTGGCATTCTGTTTGGAAGGGTTGAACGGCGTTATAAGATCTTTTGGTTATGAGTGATGCGAGAGGGTTAATGCCTCACATGGTTCTTGTTTTGGTATTTCGTTCTTTATGTTATAGTTCAACCCTTGCCTGTTTTGAGATATGTTAAGGGTCATAGGGAGAGTGGCTCTTCGTGGGCGCCGGTGCCTCAGTTGGAGGAAGTGCCAGGGGAACCCACGTAAGAGTAGTTAAACAAGTGATAACCTAAAAATAGAATTTAGGGGGGATGGGTAGTAAAACACACAAGATAAATAAAATTGGATTCCTCGTCTATGCATTAGGGCTACCGTAGACTAGTGATAGACTGAGTAGGTCGTGGTTGGCAAAGTCGTAGTCTCGTCTTCATGAGAGATTATCGGCTCCGCATTAGCTACCCTGTGGTGCCGGCGCCTCAGTTAGGAGGAAGGGCCAGGGGATCCATAGATGGGTGCCGGCGCCTCAGTTGGAGGAAGTGCCAGGGGATCCCATGAGAGCTATGCGATGACACTCTCCACTGGACACCCTTGTTCCCGTTGCTTGTGTTCTGTTATGTAGATGGGTGCCGGCGCCTCAGTAGGAGGAAGTGCCAGGGGATCCCATGAAAGCTATGTGATGACCCTCTCCACTAGACATCCTTGTTCTTGTTTCTTGTCGCCTCTGGATATTGTAATATTTATGTTGTTTCTGATTTTAGGGCTAGGGGATCCATAGATGGGTGCCAGCGCCTCAGTTGGAGGAAGAGCCAGGGGATCCCATGAGAGCTATGCGATGACCCTCCCCACTTGACACCTACTTGTACTTGGTTCTTGTTGCCTATTGGAATGGTGTATTGAATGGTTGTTTTAGAGTTATTATGGAATCGTGTTCTTTTTATTGGTTCTGATTTATTTGGAAATGCATTTTGGGTGTTGGTTCGGTTCTTCTGGATATTGTGTCTTTTGATGCTTTTGATTCTTGTGAATTTGTCTCATGATTGCTAATTGGTGATACTTCATGTATTGTGATGAGTTTCTTAAGTTTTAACTTGTTATGTGATTTGTGAATGTTGATGGTTATTCATTGTTTTCTTTGAGTTGTACTTGTTTAGTATCATGTTGTTGTTGAGTCGGTTTGACATTCATGGTCGGGTTCACTTCCTCGCCACCTCTGAGCACGGGGGGTGAGTTACTTGTAATTCACATGGTTGGGTGGAACGTGCTCCGCACCCGTTGGGTTCCCCATCAGCATCTTGTCTTCTCAGCTTTCCACAGTGGAGTTGTACCAGTGATCAGTTGTAATTCATATTTCATTATACTTGTATCAATCCCCATATTGGGAAATTCAATGTAATTCTTTTATCAAAGAAAATTGTAATGTAATTTTATAACAACGATGTAATAGTTAGGATTACTTGTATCTTTATTAAGAGATTTATCATGGATGTAATTATGCGATTTTTATTATTCTCGCATCATGGTTATTGGATGTATCCTTATCCTTGGTTATCATTATAAATGATATTGTTGTAATCTTTATTTTTATTTCCATTTAGTTGTTGCGATGTAACCTCGCGTGCCCTAGAGAACTAAGTGTGTAAATGTTATGTAGTGTGCTATGTGATTATGGTTAAGTGTTATTACATGTTTAATTTAATTATTTTTAAAAAAAATTATTCGCTTTTTGTGTGTTCTCTGGGGTTTGCACGACGGGCGTTACAGAAACCCATTATGGCATAATTTCCCTGAAATAAGACTAAGTCGCCCAACTTGGCGTATGAGTCCCAGTGGGCTTCAATAGTGAATTTTGTAGGATTCCAGAACTCCTCTCCACCACTTTCCAGTTTCCAAGTGCACCTCTTTAGTCTCATTATTTTTTGTTACAGTTTGTTTGCATTCTTAGGTCATTTTGCATATCACAACGTGTTTTCAAACATTTTAAATTTTGTTAGTTTTACATTAATAGTTTATCTTCTTTATCAAGTTTCTACCTTAGGAACAATCTCCTTTGACAGATTTCAATCTCTATTGCATTGGAATCTCACAGAATTGTTCTTGAGTGTGAACTTTACGAAATTAGATTCCTCTTCCTTCATTCCCCTTTTAGGTGCGGATAAGGGAAGTTGTGCGTTCCATTTCCCTTGTTCACAACAGTGTGTCTAATTGTTTGATTATATATTTTTTTTTTACTATTTTTTTTATGCAAGTTGTAGGTACTAGGCATCGACTCCACTTGAATTTATAGGTCTGAGCGTTCCTTAAACCCAATGGAAAATTGTTGAACGAAGATAATGTATGGTCCCCTACCCTAACCATCATCCTTGAAGAGGATGAGTATCTAGACGGTCATCCTATCAGTCTTGTATGTTTTTGTGGTTAGTTGTTCTCATTTTTTACCTTGTTTATGCTTAGGTGATTATTATTGATATTTAGTTAAATTAAATTTGTTTAATAATGTTGTTTTGATTAATTGATGAATTAAATAAATTATTAAATAAACCATGCTGATAAATAGATACATAAGTTGTGCTTGGTTAATTAATTTATTAAATGAAATTACTAAGTTAAAAAGTTATTTCTTTTATAACCAAATATAAATATATTTATGTTAATGATGGGATAATAATAAATTTTAAAAAAGTGGAAAATATTATAATATGGAATAAAATATTAAAATGGAAGGAGATAATGGATAACCAATAAAGATAATTAAAAAAAGATGGAAAAAGAATTTTTGGAGCACATGCACGACTTCAAACTGTTTGTAGAATGGAAACTTGTTATTTTGCTAGATTTTTTTATTTGATTTTTGTATTCAAAAATCTAACGGCTTCCTTTTAAAAAAAAATTATTATCATTTTGGGGGATTGTGGTTATTATTAATTTTTGGTTTTCAAAAAGAGAACTTTTTCTGAAATAAAATTCCTAGAGAGTAATTGCATTCAGGGATTGTTTTTCAAAAATTGGATTGGGAAAAAAATTACTGAAGATTTGATTAAAGCTTTGGAGAAGTGGATTGTTGTTGGGTAGAATTTGATATCAGCGTCGTTTTCCATCTTAGTAGCATTGGAATCTAGGTTGGCTTTGTCACTATTCTTGTTTCATTTATTCGTTCAATGCAATAGGAATTTGTTCTCTCTCTCTCTCTATTGTTGCAAGTGATTGTTTGTCATTTTTCTATATGTTGTTCAGTGCTAAATCTATACTCCATGATAGAGTTTGATATTATTGTGCTACTTTCCATTTGCATTTTCTTGGAAAATTTCTGAGGTTTTCTCACCATCCATTTGTCTCCTCTCATTCCCCTGCACTCTTTTTGTTGATTTTATTTGACATAGTGTTGTGATTTAACTTATATGCCTCATAATCCATATTGATTATTTTAAAATCTATGCAATGGATAAATCTTGGCCTGCAAGTCACATTTAATATGTGATTTTAGCATTCAATAGACAGCAATATATATATATACATAGTATCGATTTCACTATATATTTGTATTATTGAAGATCTCAATTTCATGCATATGAATGGCCTCGCGTTGGAAATTGATATATAGGCTATGCAATATGTGTTCAATTTTTTTATTTATGTTGGGAATTTGATATTTTTTATTCAACAAATATGCACTATAACTGAGGTCAAAGAGTGGTGTTAGGAGTGGGATTCACCATGTTTGCTGCGATGCTTTTCTTAGCATTTCTTATTCGGTTTTGAGTAATTAAGAGGCATGTCGATGGTATTTTTTTTTCTTTGTTTTCTTGGAATTCCATACTCCTTAATGGGTGTAAGTGTGAATAAGTAAATAAATAAAACAACTAAAAACACTTCTTAATGAAACATTATATCAAGATTTAACAACAATTAATTAATTTAAAGCACAAAAAACTTGAAAGCATCTCGTTGTTTCCTATCTCCAAAGATTTATCAAATCACAGAGGGCTCTCAGATTTGGTAAGCATTGTGATTATTAAAATGCCTATCTAGAGAATGGAATGATGCTAAATGAAATGATGTAATTCTATATGGTGATTTCTAGATGATATGATACTACTATAATCTATTCTGACATGAAACCTGATGAATGAAAGATGCAATAAACTATGATGCAGTCGTGATATGGATTCTACTGATGCTATGATTGCTATGATGCTAAGATTCTTGCTATTGCTATGATTTCTTGATTGCTATTCCTGTAGAGTAAGTTTGCACAAATTTGGGATTCATTCTTTGCTTCAGAAGGCTGTATTTATTGATTTACAACAACACATTTGCATAGGGGCAGCACAACAAAGGCTTGGATTCAATCTGGAGAATTGAGTGGTGAGAGATTGAGAAGCTTGAGCTGATTATGGGAATGGTTTCTCCCCATGAAAACTATATCAATGGATTTATTTTTGGTTTAGATTGTGAAATAAACTAACACATAAAGCATATAATCCAAATATCCTATCAAGAACAATGAAAACAAGAACAATTATACCTTTGATTCGCATGAGTTTCCATGATTCACCTTGATAGTACCTTCTTACTTGCTGGTTGACGTGTTTTGCCCTCAGATTCGTTGCACGAGCAATCTGAAAATATATGACTATGTCCTACACCAAGGTTTGAAGGATTTGCACAAATTCCTAATGCCTATGCCTAAATGACTATGATAAAAATGACTTTAAAATGCTAAATTAATCTAAGTATTAATATGGTGGAATATTGTAATCTATGTGTGTAATCTAGAAATGAGAGCAAAATAGCATTTTATAGAAATTCCATTTTGAATGGACGGACGAGATTGATTTTTGACAAAGACCTAAAATCAACGGACAAGATTTAATTTGACAATCCCTAATCAGGGTTTGGGAAAAATCCTTAAGTGAGTGGTCGAGATGTCATCTGAGAAAATTAAATCGGTGGTGGAGAATAAATGAGATAATCAATTTAGAAAATAAATATTTTCAAAAATCAAGAAGATAAAGACTGCCTGATTTGTGAGATTCGAAAAATCAAGAAGATAAGAGTTGGATTGAAGATCAGATTTGGAAAATCAAGAATCTGCCCGATTACTTGATTTTTGGAAGATTAGTTACCATTTTGAATTAAATTAATTCAAAATAATGATTTTGTGAGACAATAAATAATCTTTTTCAAATTATTTACCAAAATGGACTAACAGTTAAGAAAGTGATGACATTTTAAATAATTTCATTTATTTAAAATGAGAGGAATATTAATTTTGACAATTAAATAATTAAAGATAATTATTTAATTTAGCAGATAAGATTAATTAATTAAATAAATTAATCAATTCATTTAATTATGATAGTTAGTGACATATTAAATAAATAAAATTATTTATTTAATAATCGGAAGAAATATATGATGAAGGGTAAAATAAATTAAGAAATTTATTTAATTAAGGGAAGATCTTAGACAATTAATGACGTATTTAATAAATAAAAAATTATTTATTTAATAATTATGAAGAATAAAAGGACATGAATTAATTAAATAATTATGAATTATTTAATCAATAGTCGAATGTGGATAAGGACATAATTAAATGTCATAATTATGCTAGGACGAAAGTGGTAAAAATGAAGCTTGCAGGCCTAGGTCATTTTTAGGTGTCTACATTTTGCCCCTCTTTGTCATAATGTCACTTGCCGCGTTGTGACAAAGAAAATAAGTCAAAAATATGCCCCAGTGCAAAATAAGATGAGGAAGAATGACGAGGAGGGTTATGGTATGCCCCCTCGAGAGGAAAGACGAGTTCCAAGAACATGGGTGTGCTCTCAAATTAATGAGAAGACTAGAATATGAAGAGACAAAGAAATGTTAGTGCAAAAGATATGGATGATGATATGGATGCAATGCCCATATGAGATGAGATAGAGAAGATGACAAGACTAAAGAAGATGCATGTTAGTTCCTAGACCAAATCCTTCAAAACATTGCCATAGGACTTTAATATTTATTGCTCTTAATCATCATTGGGCAAAAAATGACACAAATGGACAACAAACACCATGATATGACATAGACCAAGGTGTGCAAGGTCATCCACTTGAAAAAAAGATAGTCACAGACAAGAAATGTCCTAACTCATACTAAGGGTCATGTTGCCCTACTCTTTTTGTCAAGACAATCCATAGACATCAGTCAAAGAAAATAAAATAGGCCAAGAGACGTCATCACACCTCTAAATCCTTCATGGGACATCCTCGAGGTAGCTAGTAACATGACCAAAAAGACAAGACAATAAAAAGATAAGACAAAATAGCCAAAATAGTCAAAATATAAGACAAGATAGACCAGAAAAATTAATAGCCATTTAATTTTGTTTGCCAATGTTTGTTTGCCAAAGATTGAATTCTTGCGAGTTTGACAGTTTTGACAGTTTAAGAGTTTTTCCAATTTGACGGTGTTGACAGTTTGACGGGGCCTATTGTCAGGAAGGACACATCCTGAAAAGGCAAAGGACATTTTGACGAGGTCTAACTCCAAGAAGGACACATCTTGAAGAGGACCAAAGAGTGACGAGGCTGACATTGTTTTGACTAATATGTTTTGGCAAGTTGACTGATGTTGACTGTATGATTGATTGGACTGTATTGTTTTTGACCAATTTTGACATTGATGTTTCGAATGACTATCTTGTGTCGAGTTTGACTACCTCTGACTTATTTGACCGATGTGACGATTGTGACAAATGCCATGATTTTATTTGGACCAACCTAAAGGACTGACCTAATGTCTCGGGACTCATCGACTGATGGCCTTTCCTACGTAGCAAATGCGCAGAGACAACGTGTTCGACAATGACATGGACTGACTGACATGACTGAATTTGACTCCATTTTTAGGATTTTGACATTGATTTGGATATTTTTGTGTTTTTCTTCAGGACGTTTTATGATTTTTTTGGTCTTTCTTCAGGACATTTTATGATGTTTTTGGTCTTTCTTCAGGACATTTTATGATTTTTTGTCTTTTTCAAGACATTTTATGATGTTTTTGACATTTGATAATTTTTTGGATTTTGACGTTTAAGAGGATCGTGACAAATGCATATGACTGATGCCTACACATGAGAATCCAAGGACAAACATGATTGTGCTCCTAGTCAAGCTGAATACCAATTGACATGTGATGACAACATTGTTTGACGTGGGAAGGACGCATCCCAAAACAATGTGAGGACGATGATGATAATGTGATGAAAGTATGGAGATCTACAACGGGCTAGGAACGTAGTCAAGTAACATTTTGGATAATGTGTTTGTATGGATTAGACTCGTTTCATTTGGAATGACTTGGTTAGGACTAGATGGGATGATGATTATCCTTAGACCGTTTGACAAGGGAAAGCCAAGATAGGTGACAGGCATGAAAGGATAGGGGGTGGCCTTGGTAAAAGATGAGAGACATGAGACTAATGGAATTGTCATATGATTTTCAAAGACTATGTCGTATAAGGACAATAAGACTATGACGGTTAATGACGTGATGTTTCGTGAATCGTGTATGATCGAAGGATAGAAATGTCAAGATTTTTCCCAAAGCATGATTTATGTGTGCCAGTTTTATGTCAAGACCGAGGTAAGTGGGAAAGTGAATGGAAATGATAGGGCTTAGATGGACGTAAATGTCATGAGGAAGGCATGTGAAATGAGACGACTTGCCCCCAAGTGTAAGAGTCCACATAGATGATTTATTTTACACATGATGCCTGTTTGTTAGGTTTTCATCATGGTACTTATCCAGGGCGCCTGTTTGCTAGGTTTTCACCATTGGATGAAATTTTTCTCTTTACTATTTTCTTGACTTTTTGATTTTTTTGGTGTCACCAAGACGCCTGTTTGCTAGGTTTTCATCAGGGTGACAATTTTTATCATTTTTTAATTTTTTAATTTTTAATTTTTTGATTTTGTGGATAGCCTAGATGCTTTAGATGACCCCTGCCTATTATGAATTCATTGACGATGCTGATGTAGAGACTGGTGCCATGATATGCCAATAATGTCCTGTCTGAAGTAGTTGTCTTGTCAGGATCGTAGCGCTTGTATACAACTGATCGATGTCATTGTGATCCTTTATGATACTAGAGTTGGCCTTATCAGAATACACAAATCACAATAGAGTGCCATGAGAGTCCTTTTGGTAAAGATTTGCTGCCAAGATGTGACGGATTTGTGACGTGGGATCATTAGACTTTAAACGAGATGTAGGGTTATGACGAATGATGGTAGATGTGGAAATATTGTTTGGATGTTTGGATGAATGACTTTTTATTTTCCAAACTTGGGATGGTGTATGATGGATTTTGGAGGGAGGATGTTTGGAACCAACACTCTTAGATTCCTTGTTTGATGACCATTTTGAAGGAGGTGGACATGTGTTATATGTGAGAGTCCTCTTGTCTTGTGGCTCCACATTGTGATTGACTTTTGTATTTGACTTGGTGTCTTTGTTTGATCCATCTTTCTTTGGGATCCATTTTAATTTCATTTGTCCACTTGTCCTTTTGTTTGATTCAATGGCCTTTGACCTTTGATTTTGATCTTTTGACTTGTAAGACTTTTGTTTTTGTTGGTTCCAAAGGGAAGGTTTATTTATGATGGAATGACGGTTCATGGTGTGGGTGGAGGGGGTGTTGGCAACAATCTTATGACAAGGATTTCTCATGGAATCCATTTTGATGTTTATATCTGACAAAGTTGCCCCCAATATCGAGGAGGTACCACTGACATTGTTTGATTTGTTGTCTGAGGAATAGCCAAGACCTTGATGTCTATAATTTTCCTGAAGTTGTATTGGTTCTAGAATGCCTTGCTCGTGTATGCCTAGTCCTTTGCCTTGATATTGCATGCTTTGACATATACTATTTGCGATGGGGTATTTGTTGCTTTGAAAGCAAGATGCTAACCCATCATTAGGTATGTGGATATTGTCACTTGTAATATTTTCGTCTGCAAGAAAGCCTGCTTTGACAAAGATAGATGACCCTAGTTGATAACGTGTCTTAGCTTCATTGTCATGTTGGACATATTCCTGACTGATATCTTTGGTCTGATCATGCGACATGTCAGGTTCAAATAATTTTGTTGGTACTTCCAAGGCAATGTCGAAGCCATCATTATTTTTAGTGTCATAGAGCCCAATGGTTTTAGCTATAACTTGATCATATGCAAGCATGTCCCTAGTGGAAGATTCTTGTTCTGGAGGAATATCGTCTATGTGTCCCATGGAGGCAAGTGTCTCATCTTGGGAAGTGTCAATAGTCGAGGCCTTTATAGGGTCATCAAGTGTTTGATCATGAATGGCATAAAGGTCAAGGAGTGGATCATTTTGGATTCTTTGTCCATGGTAGGGTCTTGGTCCAAGATGGGGTTGTCATGGATTTGGATTTCTTGGTCAAAGATGGGGTTATTGAAAATAGGGTCATGGGATGGAATACCTTGTTCTTGACATGAGGGTGATGTTATAATGTCGTGCTTTGGGCTTTCATTTTGACATGTATCCTCAAGTTTATTAAATGGGATTTGACTTTGGACTATGATAGAATTTTCATGACTAGATGTGGCTTGTGACGGGGTGACTTGAAAAGGATTAATGACCAAAGGACTAGGATAGGGCGTGGGAACTTGGACTGGACTAGTATATGAAGGACTAGGATAGGACATGGGGACTTGGACTGGAGTAGCATGTGAGGGACAAGGATAGGACATGGAGTCTTGGACTAGATTAATTATTGAATGACAAGGATATGACATGGAGACTTCGACTGGATTGGTGTAAGGTTGATTGAAATAGGACATGGAGACTTGGACCGGATCGGTATGATATGATGTGGGGACTTGACATGAGTTGGTAGATGGTTGATAAGGGATGCAGACTTGGATGAGATTAATAGGTGAAGGACTAGGATATGATGTGGAGACATGGAATGGACTAGCGGACAATTGACTTCCCTTGTAAAAGTTAGGATAAGGCTAATTAATGGATGTTTGTTGTGGACTAATGTCATGGATGGTGTTAAGTGACTTTTGGTAGTGAGGGTAGACAGATGGAGGTGGAAAAGTATTTATTTCAAAGCCTCATGGTAACTTAGCCCCTTGGTCCAAAAGCATGGCTAGATACCTTTGAGGGTCGCATAAGATTGAGTTTTCTACAAAGGAGACTATATCAGGATTTTGCGCTGCAGCTTCTAAGTCTTTGACATATACTCGTCCATTTGGTCTCTTTTTATTAATGGCTCAAAAATGTTTTGTGATGAAGATGGAATGTTCATGGAAGATTACATGTTCTTGTTGTGAAATGGGTTAGAAAAGGTCCAATGTTTTTTTGTGTCATAAGTGTTATTGTCGATGTTGGGATTGGAATCTTGTCCAAAGTTTTCCATTTGTTGTTGTTGTCTTTGAAGCCTAGTCTCAACCGTAAAAGGGATTTTCTCAAATGAGGATGAGAGAATGACAAGTAAATGCAAGGATGGCACTATCCTATGTTTTTGTATTTTTTTATAAAGGATGACAATGCAAGGTGATGACTAAGGAAATGATTGATGACGAGGTTGTCAAAGCCAATATGAGGACTAAGATGATTAATGCAAAGTCCAAGTTTAAAATGAGGACTAAGTATGGACAAAATTTGGAGAAAGGTTTGTCTAACCACTCAAAGCTAGACCTATGTCTCAATTTTGGTTATCAAAGGACTTACTAAGGGGACTAAACGATGAGGTCAAAATGACGAGTGAGCCTGCCGAACTAGACTATTGAGTTGGAGGTTCTCACAAAAAGACAATGACTAAAAAGAGTAGTAATGACTAAGTCCCAAGATAGGCTAGTTTTGAAAACAAAGGTTTTGCAAGGTGTGGAGGTTTGGCTTAATCCAAAGTTTGCTAGGAAGAAACCTAAGGATGATTATGCCACCTAGGGAATGCACCTAAAATTTGGAAATGAATGCAAATGATGGGTGTTTTGAGCAATTGCAATTCTGGTTTTTGACAGAGATTGTTTGAAAAAAATGTTTGACAACAGGCAAAAATGTGTGGACTTAGATTCTGGTATGAGACAGTGTTTAAATTTTAATTAAGCAAATGCGTCATTTCAAGTGGGAAAATGTGTTGCAGTGTGCGGATGCGTTGCATACAGAATGTATAGACCAGTTTTGACCGAATTCTTGAAGTTTGACTTGGTTGTTTCTAGATGTTTGACCGTTGTTTGGTTTGTTTCAGTATCCAGAAAACACTTGCAAGCACGATATTTTGACTGTAAGCAAGCACACATGAGACAAGTACAATCCTATGGTTAGGCCAGGACAATATTTGCTAGATTCCACGTGGGTTTCCCCAACTGCATATCTGTAGCATGTGAATTCAGAAGCTTGGTTGCATGGGCTCCCCCTTACAGTGCACTCTCTTCTCAGGCCAACCAAGCTTCCAACCCCCATGAAACTCCCATGGCAGATTGATCACCTCTACTACAAACTGCAAAAATGTGGATGCCTTCACACCGACCGGTGTTGCACTAGCAAATAGAAGGTTTTTGGCTTACTACACAAAGGTTTTTAGTTCGGGACCCCCGTTCGAGTGGCCATACATGGAGCAAGAGATTAATCACCAATTAGGTGGCACTCCAGCCTGAAGAGGTTAAGCTTAACAGGGTTTAAGGGAGTACTACTCTGTCCGTATGACACATCTGCACTCGTAATCTTAGGTTTTCCCTTAAGATTCACATTTATATACTGGTCAGGGGTAGCTTGGCCTTAGCTCCGTTGCCAGTTTGAGTCTCGTTGGGGTGATGAAATCCCTAGGAAGCCCAATTTCTAGAGTTAGTAACTGTTTCTCTTACACCCAAGATCGCCCGAAAGCGCAAGGGGAGAGGATACTCCGATATACTAAGTCGTGGGGTTAAAAACAGATAAAAATGGGTCTAGTTTTCTGATCACCTAGTTTTCACAAGGTGAGAGCATAGTCACTTACCATTTTGCAAACACACTCAAACATAGTAGAAAGACAAGTTCGTTTTAATTGCACCAAAGGAAATGTGTAGTATACTAAAAAAGACAAACACATTGTTGTTATGTTTAGTCTTTGACGTTCGAACCTGCAAGACCACACATTAGTAGTTTGATAATGATCTTCGACTATCGATCTGCAAAAATAGTTAGATGCATCATTTTTGTCCACTTGATCCAATGTGTCCTTTGAAGTGTTTATTTTCTGCACATGCACAAAACCAACAACAAACCCTAACAAGATACTTGATCACTACTATTAGAGGGTTAGCTAGTCAAGACAAATCTAATTTTTAGAAATTTTTTTGATAGTAAAATGAAAAATACAGAGAATAAATCCTATTTAAAATCTCAAGAGGTTTCCAAAAATGTAAATAAATCAGAAATATTTGTTGTTTTGCACCTGAAATTAATTTTTTATGAAAAATAATAAAAAAATTATTAAAAATATAAAACAGCTCCAAAAATTTTGATTTTTGGACTGGACTCATCTAATGTCATCCAAAATCTGCCCAAAAACATTTGTGAGCAGATCTGCAATCGTATGTGAGATATAATCAAATATATTTTAAGACCCAATTTGAAAAGATCTGTTGTTTGACTAACAATTTTGCATCCAAATTTAAAAGATAAAGAATAGACCCCTATTAAAATTTAGAGAGATTTTTAGAAATGTAAACATATCTAAAAAATTTGATTATTTGCTCTCGAAATTAATTTTTCATGAAAAACAGAAAAAAAACAATAAAAAATCAAAAACAAATTCAAAAAATCTAATTTTTGGAATGGAAGTGCATGATGTTGTCTCCAATCTGCACAAAAAATTGTGTGAGAAAATATGTAGCCGTTTGAAATTTATGGTCGAATCTTTGGAAACTAGGGCTTTATCCACAATGATGCCAAACCTGCAACAAAAGAATCAAACTCCAAGATTTCTCAAAATGTGTTAAAACATGTCGGGTTAACCAAATGTATCAATGGATTTATTTTTGGTTTAGATTGTGAGATAAACTAACACATAAAGCATATAATCCAAATATCCTATCAAGAACAATGAAAACAAGAACAGTTATACCTTTGATTCGCATGAGTTTCCATGATTCACCTTGATAGTACCTTCTTACTTGTTGGTTGACGTGTTTTTCCCTCATATTCGTTGCATGAGCAATATGAAAATATATGCCTATGTCCTACACCAAGCTTTGAAGGATTTGCACAAATGCCTAATGCCTATGCCTAAATGACTATGATAAAAATGACTTTAAAATGCCAAATTAATCTAAGTATTAATATGGTGGAATATTGTAATCTATGTGTGTAATCTAGAAATGAGAGCAAAATAGCATTTTATAGAAAATGCCATTTTGAATGGATGGACGAGATTGATTTTTGACAAAGACCTAAAATCAACAGACAAGATTTAATTTGACAATCCCTAATCAGGGTTAGGGAAAAATCCTTAAGTAAGTGGTCGAGATGTCATATGAGAAAATCAAATCGGCGGTGGAGAATAAATGAGATAATCAATTTAGAAAATAAAGATTTTCGAAAATCAAGAAGATAAAGACTGTCTGATTTGTGAGATTCAAAAAATCAAGAAGATAAGAGTTGGACAGAAGATCAGATTTGGAAAATCAAGAATCTGCCCGATTACTTGATTTTTGGAAGATTAGTTACCATTTTAAATTAAATTAATTCAAAATAATGATTTTGTGAGACTAAATAATCTTTTTCAGATTATTTACCAAAATGGACTAACAATTAAGAAAGTGATGACATTTTAAATAATTTCATTTATTTAAAATGAGAGGAATATTAATTTTGACAATTAAATAATTAAAGATAATTATTTAATCTAGCAGATAAGATTAATTAATTAAATAAATTAATCAATTCATTTAATTATGATAGTTAGTGACATATTAAATAAATAAAATTTATTTATTTAATAATCAGGAAGAAATATATGACGAAGGGTAATTAAATAAATTAAGAAATATATTTAATTAAGGGAAGACTTAGACAATTAATGACGTATTTAATAAATAAATAAAATTTATTTATTTAATAATCATGAAGAATAAAATGACATGAATTAATTAAATAATTATGAATTATTTAATCAATAGTCGAATATGGACCAAGGACATAATTAAATGTCATAATTATGCTAGGACGAAAGTGGTAAAAATGAAGCTTGTAGGCCTAGGTCATTTTTAGGTGTCTACAGAGGTTCTTGAGGCTGAACAAGTTGGGGAAAAGACTGATCTTGAAAGATGGTAGGTTGAACCTGCTCAAGAATAGGTTCCTCTTGCATGAAGCATATTTTTTTGAATATAGGAATACCTTCTCCAAGAAAAGGGTTTGGAAAACTAATAGTTGTGCTAGCTTCTTGCTCAATAATAGGTTCTTGAAATGAAGGGAAGCTCCTAAAACTTGGAATCTCAAGATTAGAAGACATAGGAGACTCACCTTGACTAAAACTTGGAATTTTAACTTTGGGAACCTCCTATTTGGAAAGTTTTAGCACCATTTCTACATCTTTTGCAACAAGGTATTGAGCAAGATTCTCCTCAAATTTCCTCTTTTGGGCTACCAATTCATATTGCTGATCTTGAAGATAAGCTTGATACTCTTCCTATTCTTGTTGTAAATCATAATCCGGTTGACAATCATAGGTTGGACAAACCAACTGCTCTTGTTGCACATTCAATTCACTCTTTCTAAGCCGCTCTTCAAGAACCATGTTAGTTATCTTCAACCTTAAATCTAGATTGTGGATTTGTTTGAGCTTATCCTCAAAACTTTGAAACTTTTGAAGCTGATCACAGGGATTGATCTACTGATTGCTAGAAAAATAGTGGCCTTGGTATTGATCTTGAGCATATGAGGGCTGATTATTCATTGTCATATGAGAATTATGGTTGTTTGGGTATGGCTGATAAGAGGGTTCATAGCCAGTATTTTCATAGTATGGGGATGGGTATACATATTGACTATGGAAATTTGACATCTCTATTCATTTGAAGAGCTAGAAATCAGAATAAAAGCTTGATTTTTGAAACATACCAGCACTTGATCTTTTGAAACCAATAGATTTTTACAGAGTCACCAAGTGTGTGTGTAGATCCTACCTCCAAAGGCTTTAAATAATTATTTTCACACCAAAAATCAAAATTATGTGGAAATTTTTTGGACTAGGAGAGTCCAAATTGTCCCACTGAGCATGCCAAAAATTGCTATCACAAGGGATTGCACCTGAATGCAAAGTTGTAAAGCTCAAAAATATTGTGTAACATGTAAACACTTTATAGCCTGTGGGTTGCTCATAATGAAAGTGAATCTCCAGATTATGGGCTAGTTCCCTTATGATTTTCTAATGAATGAGTGATTTTATAGTAGCGAAAAGGGAAGAAAAGCTCTTAAATGAATGCATAAACTAAAAATTTGAACTATAGTGATGCACCTAAGTGATAAAATGAGCAATTGATATCACAACTATCTCTCATAAAATCTATTTTCACAACTCAAACTGGACAACTTAAACACATAAATGTTTCACAAAGAGGCCTAATAACCTATCCTTTATGAAGGAAAATGATATCTTCACAACTTTAAGGGGAAGGATAATATATGGCACAATTAATGACCTATGGATAAATTGTTATCTATGTACATGCATCCATTAATGAGACATAAATTTAAAGGTTTTGAGTTAAAACACATTAAACTTGCATCCAAATCACTAACAAAAACAAAACACTTGAATCTGAGAAGGTAAACACTTGATTGTAGTAAGAAATTGAAGGATTTTTTTGCAAGTGACAATACTTCATAACCTATAAAAGTTTTTGAATATATTAAACTGTAAAATAAAAATGAGTTACAAGATATTCTCTTTGCAAAATGCAAAGGCAAAAAATTAGAATTGAGAAAAAGACTCATCCTTTCCTCAATACAAACAATGTATGATAAATCCAATGTACCAAGATGTGGAACTGAAAGCCAACTAAAACTAAAAAATATCTCAAAAATATCCTCTCACGATCAAAGATGAACAACCTTGAAAAGAGGGCCCACAACTGAAGTAAGCTGAACTCTAAATGTTGTAAACTCCTCCCCATGTTGTGCATGATCAAAAGACCCTCAAAACTAATGTAAAACTAAAGTTATGTCTCAAAAATCTCCACCATTTGCTCCATTTTGTCTTTGTGTGATCTGACCTTCAGTTGTATTTCTTGCATGATCTTGAGAAAACGAGTATTGTTTGGTTAAATATTAAAGATAATCAATTTGATTATTTTAATATTTGATATGTAGTAGTCCTCCTTTTATACATTACATATTAATTATTAAGGTAACTATTACCTTTAGTATTTAATTTTATTGTTGATTTTTGTCTAAAATCATGCCAAAATATAAGTGAAGTGCTTCTTCACTTCAAACTCAAGTGACAATTTTAAAATTTGCAATATTGTCCATCTTGAAATTCACAGATTCTCTAATAGTCATTAGGTCTATTGACTTAAAGTCAAGACCATGGCAATAATGTGAAATTATTTTTATGTTTAAAACATAAGTCAAAATACCAATCATTCAAATTAGGGCATTGTGCAAAAGCTATCAAACCCTAAAGACCTCCTTCATTCTTCACTTGGTATTTTGGTCTTGCTGATGCACCGCCATTAGAGTAGGTTTTGAGCTCGAATTTATGTTGTTTCTAGATTTTCTTGAGAGATTCCTTGAAGAACTTTATAGGAAATGCAAGGTAAGCTTTTCCTAGACACAAATATGGGCTTTATTCTTCATTTTTGAAGCCATTTTTAGGCTTCTAAGCTACAACTGTAGCATATTTTCCAATGTATTTCTGTGCTTTTATCTTTCTATTGATTTCCATAACCTTAGGCCACCATGGATGCCTCCATCTGAAGTTTAAAAGGGAACTTTGAATGCATCTCCATTGTGAGAAATCAACACCAACATGGGTAAGTTCTAATCTTCACATTCACCTCTTGTTTCCTTGTGAAAAAGGCTCGATTTGAGCTCATTTGAACAAAATAGTGAATATTTTATGTTTTTTGTGGAAGAAACATATGAATCTCTGTGTATTTTTTCATGGAGATTGCGACCTATTTCTGTATTCTTCTTTTTTATAAGTGATTTCTTATTGCATAAACTTGAAAATCTTCTCCTTCTCCTTTATTTGAAACTTCATTATACACAAACCCCATGTGGTTTTGATCATTTGTGAAAGAAAAAGAAATCACAGGCCATGGCTATGAAAACACAAACTGGGTCTACACTTGATATATTCATACAAGTCTGAGGGTTTGTTCATTCTTAGTATTTATGTCTCTCCATATATATTTCCCAAGAAATAGGTTTGAAACCCTCAGACACGACTTTATATTTCATGGAAAACACAGAAACTAAGGCTCGACCGCACCACAAATTATTTCATTTTATATGCAAAACCCTTTGACTTTCATTTTGTGGGTTTTTTCTTACATAAGAATCTCTTGCTCCTTGTATTTATGTGGTTCTTCAAACCTTCAACAAGATGACTCGAAGCTCATGGTGTTTTTTTTCAACTTCTCTGAAAGAAAGAAAAACCCTAAGTCTGTTATTCTCCTACAAGAGAGCTTTTGCACCTCTTTTTACTTGAAATACTAGCTCTATTATCATTCTTTGTTTAATGCCTTTGGGAAATGCATACTTTTCTTTAGAACCCTTCATGGCTATAACTGTACTTTACATTTTTTATTCTATAGAAAAATAAGTGAAAGTCATTTGTCAATTTTTCCTATCATTGCAATGGATGTTTGCTACAACAGGTTTACATTTGGAAAAAAATTGCATCTTCAGGTATTTTGAGGCTCCATCACTATAGGTTTGAGTCCACTTTGCATTCTAAAAGCATGCAAAACAATGTTTCCTTTCACCTTCTTGCTTATTCGGAAGCATCAAACATATAATTTTCAAATCTCCTTCTTGTGAATGCTTATTTAAATTATTAGATCTTGTCATACTACTAAAACAAAAGCTTGGAAATGGTGCTTTTATTTTTCTTCAAAATGTTGTCTGCTTTAGAACATGTATACTCAAAATTTTGATGATCTTTATGCATTGTACCAACAGTCAATAATGTCTCTTTTCATCTTCATGTTTTGAATTCTACTTTGCACTTCAATTGCTTGACATAAACTAAAGTATTTTTGCACTCTTCATGCATTTTTATCTCTCTTTGAGGGTAGCTACAGTTGATATGAATCTTGATGCACAATGCATAGAAGATCTTGAAATATGTGAAATTTCCATGATGTCTTAAGGCTACTCAAACTATTTCAATTGTTGTTTTGATTGTGAGCTTTGTTATGTATGTTTTTTCACTATCACACTTCATGATGATGCACTCCTTGTGATTATTTATACGAGAAATTGATCATTTATGATTTTCAATTCATTGCATTCTTAGATTTGACTGTCCTAAATGATCAATCACTTGAGTTCTTACAAAACTTATGATATACCCCTTCAGATGTATACTTCCTTTTGAGAAATTATGAATGTGTTTCTTTCTCAAACCCCTTTTAATGATAAGGGGTAGCATGCTGGGCTCAACCCTTGTGGGAGCCATATTTTACACCACATGCTAAAATGTCAAACATGATGAACTAGCAATGAAATATGTACCTATACCCCTTAAACCTCTCTGATGCCGCCCTCACTAATAGTTTAGGATTTTGGTGTAGTGGTAGTCGGTATGTGTTAACAAGTTCATCCATCAAAAGTGTTTTTCAATACAAAAGAAAGCTTCAAGAGTGACCTACAAAGTATATGAAGAAGTTGATCCCAATCGAATCTGCATATCCACCCATCATTGCTCATCATCCCAAGTTTGGAGAATCAAATATTCCAAACTGTCGACCAATCCATCTGCATCTCATATCCATCAACACATTCCACCATCCACTTCAAAATCCATGGTATCCAACTCTCATATTAACCATGTATTGGCAACAACTCTTTATCATAAGGACTCTAAGGGAACTCTATCGTAATGTGCACATCTAGGTAAGGTTAACTCCAGTATCTATAAAGAAGATGAAAAGATCCAAGGCTTACATTCAAGCACCTGTATCTTAGCAAAACAACTCCTCCAAGAAGGATATCATTGGAACATCATGATAGCAACAACATCTATATGAGCACCAACAACTTCTACATCAACACCACCAGGTGGTTCAACATGAGCATAAACTTTCAAAAAATTAAAAAATCAAGAAAATAGTCAAGAAAAAAATCATCCTCCAGTGAAAACCACTTTGGTGGTGCTTTAGACAAGTACCATGATGAAAACCTGGAAAATAGGTGTCATGAGTAGAATTGAGCATCTATGTGCACCATTTTAGGTGGAAGCATCTCATGCCATCCATAATAAATCCCACATTCCATCCATCTTCTCCATAGCAAATCCAGGAACCCTTCATTATCCAATACATTTTCATCCCATTTGATTTTTCTTGATCTTGGCAAAGGTTCAATATGTACTTCACACTTTCTTATGGTAAACTTCTTGACATGGGTCACTATCATTGGTCCTATCCTAACCAACATTATTTGAGCCATGAGGAATTGTCCAAAGAGGCATACTCTATCCAAAAATATTATCCTATCACAAGATAATCATATCCATCCATCCATTCATTTATCCATACATCTGCCCATATCATTCCATACATTGCTAGACGTTGGGGGTAGATACATCTTGCTTCAATAATAATTCTTGAACTATATCCTATAACTCATTTTGTGATCTAAAAATTTTCTAACATGAAATCAAATTGGTTAAATCATTCATAAGAAAAATATAAATCACTAGCCCATGGCACATTTTGACAAGAAGATGTTCCTTATCAAGCTTTATCTTTTATCAAACATCAATGTAAACAATCCATATAAATTGAATCTACCTTGCACTTCAACGTCACATCAACTCATTCCAACAAAATTTGTTCCAAACTGAGCTTTAGAATCTTGATCAATCTTATCCAATCAATCCATCATCATCTCAGGATATCCTTCCCAATCCTCATTTTTCTTAACACTATCCTTGCATTGTTGTGTATCCTCAACAATGTTATCATCATCAATCCATCAATTAGATCAATCAAACCTAGCTTGGTTTTCAAAAAATCCCAAGACATATCACTGAAGTCATCACATATCAATACACTCATCAACATTGCGTGAAAATCCAAAAACATCCAAAACACACCAAAATCCCTAAAAGGTTCAAACATCAAAGATCCAAAAACAATACCCTATTGTCAAACTATGAGTCTCTGAGCTTGAATGTAGGCAAGGCCATCATTGATGTACCCCCAAGACACCCTAGGTCAGTCCTTTAGGATTCTCATAATAAACTGGCAATTCATCAAGTGTTCATATCTCATCTTCAATAAGTCGAGTCAATCGAACTACATGGTCCTCTATGTGTATAACGTAGGCAATGCTTATGTTTGATCAGCCCCTAAGGCCCCTAGGATAGGTATTTTAGGTTAGGTTCTTGGTCAAAACTCAAAAAAACCCTAAACATCCAAATATCAGAAAATCCTTAAACATTCAAAATCTCAAAAAACCCCAAAACATTTCAAAATCTCATAAAATCCCAAAACATTTGAAAATCGAAAAAACACAAAAAATCTTAAAAAAATAAAAACCCTAAACAACCTCAAGTAACCGAAAACCAAAAAATTCATATAAACTTTCAAAAAGACCAAAAACAGCCTCAAAAAAATTTCAAAATACAAAAAACATTGAAATATTCTAGAAAAATCCAAAACCATCCATCACATTTCGCTTTCACTCACAATAAAATTTCACCCATAATAAATTGATCATCACCTTCAACCTTTGGCAAAACAAATAAAAAAAAGTATTGCAAGTCGTAAAGTGAGAACCTAAGTGTCAAAATCTAAAGTCTAGGTCATAGGTAAATGAGTCAATGAAGTTTGTATCAATGGCTTATCACACACCTCATCCTAATCAAAACATCTGATAAATATGTCCTAGGATGCATCCTTCATGCGATGGGCATCAGTATCAGAAATCACCTTAGCTAAATTAAACTGGCAAGAGATATAGATAACACTAACTATTTTTCTTTGATCTTTTCTTATGATTTATCTTATTGACCCATTCTAAGGACCTCTCAATGATGTCTACACAATTTAGAGAGAAATGAATGGGGCATCAATCATTATCTTTCATTTGTTGTGCTTGTGGGTATTCTTGTAAAATAATCTTGGCGCATACTTGCTTAGTTGTGTGTAGGGAAGTTGTTTGGAGTAGATTGTTGACTATTGTGTATACTTTGGTCTAATATATTATAAGCTTCTAACTTACATTCCAACAAGGTTTTCGTATGTCAAGGTGTGAACAAGAACTATCCTATCTATTTGTAGAGTCAAATTCCATTACACTAGATACAACGCCATCTTGGTTATCAATACCTTGATGCATCGAATCAATGTGTTATATCAAAAATAAGGAATGATAGAAAATCCCAATCCCAAGATATGAGAAAATCATCATCATCATGCATCTCTCATTACCATATTTAATAAAGTCTCGGTGGATCATGGACTTGTACTTTTTGAATCAATCTTCTGAATCAATGGTCAAAATTCATTCATTTTTCATTCTTCTACTTCTATCCATCTTATCTTATTATTCTTCTATCTTTACTAACATTTTTTATCCAAGCATCAAATCTATGTGTTCTACATCGAAATATACATGAGGCTACCCATAGTCAATGACTGTCTATACATAATGAAATCTATCTACATCAACATTTGAGATTTCCAAGAACTATTTTTCATCCTCTTTACCAACAATCCCTCTTCCCCCGAGGCACAGTGGGGCATCTATATTATCTTCAGCTCAACAATCTCAAAATTTGTAGCTCTTTGATTCAAAAGAAATCTGAAATCTCAAGAATCTCAAGCATAAGTTTGATTTTCACTTATCGTGAGCCTGATTGGAACATTTTATTCTTGGATTGATCTCTCGAGGGGTTAACCAACCATCTTTTGATCATATCGATATCAAATCATCTAACGAATTTTGTTCCTAGCCTCACTAGCAAATTTGGATCAATTTATCAAATCATTCATCATTGGGATATATCTTTCCCTATCAATCCTTGTGTTGTTCATATCTTGAAAACACTATTCTTGCACTGTTGTGAATCCTCAACAATGTTATCAATCAATCAATCAGATTAGTCAGATTTAGCTTGGCTATCAACATCTCAAAGAGATCATTGATATCCATTATTGCATCATCATCAACATCAAAATCAACATTAGTCTTTGAACCAATGCAACGAGTACATTGCTTCAAAGAGGGACAAAATTGAGACACCTAAAAATGTCTCAATGGATCACATCAGCTAACTAACATCATTTTGTCCTAAAACTTGTCCTCTTTTCGCTTAATTGATTAAATTAGCTTAGCTATTTAATTAATTGTCTCATTTTCATCTATTAATCTAATTAACCTAATTAAGTGAATCCATCCGCTTTTATGCTAACCATTTCATCCTATTAAATTGAATAAATCAAATTATTTAATTTAATCCCTAAGTCCTCTTATATAATTAAATAACCCTAAGTCATTTAATTAAATATCATATCACTTTCCCCTTTTTATTAAATCATTTTATTAAATGAATATTGTTTAATTCCCCTAATTTGCATAATTAAAACTTTATTTAATTATCAAATTAATAATTAAATATAATCCCCCCACTTGCAAGGGAATATTCCTCCTTTGCACATTCCTCCAAAAGGGGAATATTCCCATGGAATATTCCTTCCCATTTTGCATAATTAAACTTTGTTTTAATTTGCAAACCATCTATTTCCCCACCCATGAGAATATTCCAAAGAATATTATTTCTCCTCACTCATTTGAAAAAGAGAATATTCTTACAAAACTTCATGTGCAAGTTAATTCAAAACTTCATGTGTAAGTTAACTCAAAACTTCTTGTGCAAGTTAACTTGTGACCTCTTGTATAGGTTAAAAGCGTGTTTGTTTGAAGGAATGAAAACCCTTGATTAAATATCATCATTGATTCACATCCCTTGATGATAATCCATGATCCATGCCTCCAAATTCTTCCATACTTGACCATTGACTAGCCTTTTTTATATTAGCCTTTCATTTTTCATTTGCTTTCCTATAAATAAAACACTATTTGGAGACAAATGGATCCATCTTTTAAGAGAAAACTTATGTTGTTAAAATCACTTTCACTTGCACTCATATTTGTCACTTATTTAGCATCCTTTTAGCTTAATTTACTTGAATCATTAGCTTAAAGTATCCATTAATGGTGGAAAAACCCATAAAAAATTTCATATCCCATCTCCAATCTTGCTTAAAATTGGGTTGAAATTGTATCTATGGGCTTAAGGTTATGTTCCTTGTCATTGTGTTAGGGTTTTAGTCACTCAAAGCCTTACTTGAAAAACTCTTTTGAGTTTGTATCCACACCAAGGTTTTAATTCTCTATTGACCCCTTGCTGCTGGTCCCTAGTCTTTTAAGTCATATCTTGTGCCATCAAAATCTGTTAAGTAACTAGCCCTCTAGTTTTGTTTTACCGGTTGTCATGTGTTAGGCTGTTGCTTTAATTTTTCCTAAGTTGGGCTAGGTATTTCCCATTAAAAATTTAAGTCATCTTTTCCATGGGAATTATCTCATCGTCCTAGTTAGGTCCCTTTTTTAAATTTAACAATTTTTCCCTATACAAATATGAGGACCCCTGACTACTGTTCGATTGATGCAAACAAATCTTTGTCATTCCCCATGCACCCATTCCACTTTATTGCTTCTTATTTTTTTCCCACAAGCTGGCAGGTGAAGGCCATGTGTCTTTTACGATTGGCAGGCCCGATGTATTTGATAAGGCGTACAGATGATTTCCAAGAGGAGATCAACCGTGGGCGAGGAATGATGTGGCCACATCTAGACCATTCCCCATGCACCTATTTTTTTTTCTTGCCTATTAAAATAATCACATGGGATGGCAAGCAGATGTTGCATGTCTGGTCTAAACAGTGGACCCAGTGGTTTGAAGTGGCCTGTCACAGAGTTTTCAAATGAATCAACGGTCGATAGCAGGGGACATGGATTAATCTTGACCGCTCCCCGCTATCTGGTATGGGTCTCACTTTACTGCTAGATTCTCAAATGGGGAAGAGGGAATTTTCCATGTGGAGTGATCTAGAGGATGTGGAAGCATTGGCACAAGGGAAAATATTAATAAAATGTTTTAACACTGATCATGGAAAATAAATTGTGCATTACTAATGCAAATATACTGCACGTGTTTGAAGATCTTTTAATCTGGGTTGTGGATGTTGTAAGAAGGATAAAATTGCGGGTAATTAGGAAGTGTGTATGAAGAAGCCAAGAGATTTAATCTTGAATTGTTTGTGTCTCCCTGTTGATGAAAGTTTCACACGGGTTATGATTCACGAGGGAAAGGGAAAGAAGACACATGGATCTAGGCTATGGTGGCAAAGAGATGGTGGAGCCCACATACTACTGGAAAGTGGTTCCATGTGGCTTTCTATCATTTGGTAAATATTGTGGTTGTGTATAGTCATATATTTTGTAATAAGCTGGCCAAATCTGGATTGTCAATCAATTAACACTCCAAAAAGATCAACGACTGGAATTCAAAACTCAGTTGAAGGAAATTGAGTCATTCTGGTTCACGCGAGTGAGCCTTAATAGCTGAAAGGACATCGAGATACCAAAGTAAGGAGTTGCATATTTATTAATAGTTGTCTTAAAGGCATAATTTAGCATTGTGAAGTATACTCTATACACTCAAGGAGCTCGTGCTGTGGTTTTTCAATATTTTTGAACGTCGGAACTAGGGTTGTCAACTTGCGAACAAAACTAGTAAGTGAATTGTTGCCCTCCCATCAGAATTATTGTTAAGTTGTGGTTTTTCAAAATCTTGAGTCTGTTAGGGTTTTCTTGGTTTAACATTTTCAAGGTTTGACATTCATAAAAAGGAATTTGTTAAGTTCTACATTAATTCATGTCAAACCCTTACAAAATTTGTAAGCCTTGTTCAAATAAACTAGAAACCATGCCTTGTAATACCTCTTGTGTTACGACTCCTAAAGTAAAAGTGTCTTCATCTAAAGGGGAAGCTTCTACTCCCAAAAATTCTTTAAATAAAGACCTCATGGACCAATTACCACCCTCGACCATTGATAAACCTAAGGGCCAACTGCTTCTTAGAGGTCCGCAAGTTATAGAGGGTTTAATTAACAAGAATTACTTTATCAAGGATGCCAAGTTGCCTTATATAGGATGGGAACTATTTTGTAGCTAGTTCAGGAATAAAAATATGGGTATCCCAGTAGGTAACCCTTGGAACTGTGACCTGGGAAAGTTGATTGTACCAAATTTTTATATGGATGTTGACTTGCTTAAGGAAATGGCTGCCAATTATGACCCAGTCACAAGAACTATAAGAACATATGATGGGAAGGAAATGGTCAAAATCACCAAGGAAGAATTGGGTCTTGTTTTCAAACTTACTAAATGGAGTGATGAAATGTATAAGATAAATGAGGACACTCTCAAGTAGGAGTATGATAAAACTAAGATTGCATTCAAAATTCACATTCTACTAAGATTGCTAGCAGAAATTGCAAGTCAAAAAATCATAATAGGGCCACATGATAAAGATCCTTTCCCAATTAGCTATTTTATTTCTTACTTCCAAAAAACCTTCTATTCTATTTTCCAAATAATTGGTTATGATCCTGTCATGGGAATACCAATGGCATGGATGTATATGGCTGCTCATAGACAACACCCACAATAATGTGAAGTATATGATTATGCGGGGTTTCTTTCAGAAAGAATGCATGAAGGACTGATAAGGTTGAAGAAAGGTGTATTGGGAGTGAGATTCAGCTAGTATTCATTATTGATGCATATGTTTTTATACAAAGGTGTAGTTTTCTTTGGGCATAGTATAAATTTGGAAAGAAGAAAGGGTGACTTGGAGTTGTCCGTGCAATGCTAGACTACTGTTTTAGAAAAGGATGATAGGACATATGATTATGTGGCATTTTAGAACCTGTTTTCTTCAAAACTAAGGAGATTCTTAATTGTGAGTGTACCTAGAATTCCCATAGCTCTACATGATTTCTTGAGACCTAAAGAGAGAAGGCCCGAGCTTGGAGTTGACCATAATTGGGGAGATTTTATCCCATACACTAATTACACTATCTTAAGAGTATATAGTTCCATGGTAGCACCTCACATGCTTCCAAGGTTTATGCCAGAGAGAATTGGTTTCCTAGAGGTGATGTGGCAATTGGGAAGTGTTGAAAATGGATACTTATTGAATCAAGGAAAAGGAACATTCTTTCCTTTGTACACTTGTTTTTCTGATTTTGTAATGACCAAAGGAGGATGGAATAATATTCTTGATATACTAAAAACCTACCACATGCATAGGCCATTTGAGAGGGTCAAATATGACCCTAAAGGTTTTATGGCTTGGTTGAAAGAAATAAACAAGATTTTCAAATTTATACACATTTTCTAATATCCTGAAGATGTGATAAGAAATTTGTTTGACCTTTTGAAGCAAGAGAAAAGAATAGCAAGGTGGATTTCCTTTAATAAGATACAAATAAATATAAAGAAAGAAGAACCTGATTTCAAGGTTATCCTAGAAATTGAAAATGTAATACAAAAGGTAGAGCATGTATCAAATTTTTTTTATTCAATAGTGGGCCACCTCGAAACTAAAGGGGTAATAAGTAAGAATAAGGGAAAAGCCCCAATGATAGAAGAACAGAGTGGAAGGGAAATCCGTGCTATGGGAGAAAAATCTACATCTTCAGCCCCTGATGAACCAATAAAGGTTATTTGTAAGGAGAAAGAGTAAGGAAAAGTAGGTTGATGCAACTTATGATCCTTCTCCACAAGAAGAGTATAAGCCTCCTTCTCCTATGCCACAAGTACCACCACCATCTCCTCCAAGTCCAATAGAGCCTAAGATTGTGGACATTGATTCTCCACCACCTAGTGAAATACCACCAAGAGATACACCATTGAAAAAGAAAAAGGTTGAAGTGACTGGTCTGGTAGATTATGATGACAAAGGATCTAATGATGACATTTGGGTGTCAGAGCAGGAAATGCAAGAAGGAGTGCCTACTGCACCAATAGTAAGGGAAACACCTCAATTGGGTACAAGATTGAGTAAAGCTGATCCTACAAGACTTAATGGCAGAGATGATATGCGAGTGGAAGCATGTGCAAAGTTTCTAGATGATGACTCATTTATAAAGTCTCAAGCTTTTATGGAATTTGTGTACAGAGTTAAAAGAGATGAATATGTCAAAATATTGGCTATAGAAAGAAGCCTTCATCCAAAATTTCTAGATTCCATCATCCAAAAAAAGGTTTTAAATGAAATGAGAGCTAGATTTCAAAAGATGACTACAAAGGAGGGTCGAGAATTGGTTAGGAATAGTGGTATTTTGTTGCTGCCATAATGGGATTTAGCTTATGCCATAGATTTCGACACAATAAAGAAGTGTGACAGGACTCTCTATGATACAGAGGAGGAAGTTGCACGTGCACTACAGGAGTTTGCTTTCAGTGAGGAATGGGAAGCCTTGGCTATATGGTTTTTAGCCCCAAGCACCAAAAAACCTGATATTGTTGAGCCTACACCTAACTACAATGGAGGCCTAATAATAAAAAGAGTGTCAGAAACATTGGCCTTAGAAGTAGCAAATATTTCAGTTCATGTTGCACAATTTACAAGGGCCACTGTAGAATCTGTGACTGTAGAAAAGGATAAGCTTAGAACATATTACAATGATTTTTTAGTCAAATATGGAAGGCTTGAGCAGTATAATATGCAGTGACAGAAAAAACTTGCATTAAGTTGCAAAGTTTGCAACTTGAAAAGCCTAAGAAAAATGATGTTGACTCCCCCACCACTTCACAAGAAGTTGTACCACCAGAGTTTAATACTGAAGTAAGTTCTTCATGGGAATTTGTGGCCTATAACATGGGAAGTGTGCCCATTTCAATAGTAGAACCTAGTACACCAGAAGGGCCGCAGGCTAAGGAAGATACCAATAGGGAATAATTGCTTAGGCAGTTAAATGAATATAAAGAGAAATGTGACAATCATGATGAGGATATTTTCAGGAGCAACATGAAGATTGTCACTACAGTATTAGAACATTTGAAAAAAAGAGTGAATAATAGGTTGAATAGTATTCACCATAGCTATTCATCCATGGTGGCTACTATCAAGAATTTTGACATTGACAAAGAAAGAGCCATTCCACTCATGGAAATATGGATCCCTAGGAAGAAGGATTTGGTATTGATGTCAATTGGAGTTAAACAGGATGCCAATCCACTTGAAAAGTTTAAACCTTCTATGGTTCTTGTAGGTAAAATTGAAGGATACAGGGGAAATATTGAACCATTGGAAAACAAAATAAAAGAGTTGGTGAAATCCTTTCATGAGTCACATCATGGCATTCTTCCATCCATTCTAAGGAATGATGATAGCATCAAAACTCTACAAGAGTGGAAAAATGAGACTAATAAAGTTATTTCAGATCAAGTTGTGTCAATTTGTTAGAAATTTGATATGGACACATTGAAGATAAATATGGATATGCTAAATCATGCTAAGACTTTCCTATTGGAATTTGATAAGGAGGCTAACCAAATTGTCACCAAGTATGCAACTTATAGAGAAAGGGTTGATGAAGTCATGAATTTCAATTGGCCCACTGAAGAGGAATTCCTAGCATGGAAGGGTGGATACTTGGAAGGAGTGGTGGACTGATATGAAATGGAAGGGTGGTAATTTGAAATTTTGAAGTCTGCAAACCATGAAGAATAACAGATAAGTGAGAATCGCACTACATAGCTTGGATTTAGTATAGATTAGGCTTTTGATAAAGTATGGAAAATATAGTCCATCTTCTTCAAGTTGAATTAATGACACAACTACAAACATGGACAATATCTTTTGTCTTTTCTTTTTATTTTCTTCCATGCTTTCCTTCTTTCACTTTGTGTGTGTGGGTGCAAATTTTAAGGTAACTATTTGAAGATACTTTTTGAAGATTGGACCGGATCTCCAACAATGAATGAAGACTACTTGCATTTCCCCACATGTTTTCCACCTCTTGGGAATGCAACGTAATTGAATAGGGGAATCTTTATTTTGAGTGGTCCAATAGGATATTGACATGTGTACTTTCTGGCCTAAGGCTTGTTTTTCTCCTTTGTTTCTATAAGAAGGAATTCAAAGCTAGAAAGTAGGGGTTTGTTTTTTTGCATTCAACACTATGAATTGTAAAACAAATATCAAGCATGTTTTAGGGTTTTGTCTTAATTTCAGAATTTTGTTATTATGTATGTAACTTTTTATAACAATATAGCAAAAACAATATAGAGTGATACCAATTTCATGGCTATTGTCTCTCCTTGTACTCGATTTATGAGTTATGAATGAAAGTAATCCAAGATTCCTTTTGTTTGTCTCTATTGTTTCTCAATAGATGTTTAATTTTGTTCTTTCTTATTGGTTCAATGAATTAATGTAAGTGCTTGGATGAGATTGTTAATTCATAAGAATTAGGTGCTAGGATATTTGTAAGTAGTGATGATCATGAATGTAATAGGGGAACATTGTAAAGTAGTGTTTCTTGAGATTGTAGGTTGTTATTGATAATATGTTGTCTGGTTGCATAGGTTGATATTGACTTCGTGCTTGGAATAAGACACTAGTTCGTGCAAAGTATTCATAATTCAGTTCCTAAGTTGATTAATCAGTTGATCACCTTATTTTATAAACTTTTAAAATGGATACCACTATAGTTTTTTTGTGTTGAGTTTTACCTTCTCATGCTCTAAGTGTAGGATATCAGTAAATGAGCTGCCAACTTGTTTGATGTGCTACGTTATTGAGTAATTCTATGAGAATTATATATTATTTACCATGTATTTGAGTAGTAATCATATAAATTCCTGAGTGTACATTGTGGGATCACCCTCCCGGGTTTAACAGATTCCAAAGTGTAGGAGTATAAGTCTCACAACTTTTACTTGTTCATTGGCCAATCCCTTTGGAGTACTAAGTATTGGAAATGGAAAAGTCCATAATTATTTTCTAAAGTCAATTTGGTTCTAAAAAAATAACCAACAAATGGCTTCCATGATAACATAGGTGCATACATTTAGCATATTTTGTAATTAGGATTTTAATCTTTTGAAGCTTGCATACATTTAGATTAGCTTTGCATACACCCATATCGATCATCTTAGCATATATCATGTTAATTTAGAATCTAAATCATGTTTTATCACATATCTCTCATCGATTTCATTGATTCTCTTTAATAGAATCAATTGAAACAAGCTCATTATCCAAGGGATTGGGAAAGGGTCACCATTCCACATCAATGTGACACCACTCCCCCAATAGGATAAATTTAAATGTCTTATATTAGAGGTTTGTCAAGCTTTCATGATATAGAATGTTAGTTTTAATGGCTTCTTTGTCTTTTTTTATACTGAATTATCTTATTGGGATTGATGCTTAGTGGGTTAAATATGCCTCAAATTCGTATGGATTGGGTGTAGTTAACCTATACTATGCAATTGGTCACAAAACATCTAAATTTAATTATCCACACATTCAAAATACAACAACCAAACCAAGGAAATGAACCCATATCCCATATAAATAAGGACAAAATATCAATCAAGGGTAAACTTAACACTATGAGCCCCTTAGATCAGATATTTTTCCAAATCAAGTTAATCACAATGAATATAGAAAAAAGTTACAACCTTGTTGGTCAAGATGAATATGAAACCTATAAAAATAATGAGAACATAGTGGACCAAGATGAATTCCCTTATGGATCCTTAGATGAAATTCCCTTAAGCAAGATTATCAAAAGGTCCAATCGCTCACCCATATATTATTAAAACCAATAACCAAATAGTATGATATATTCTATTAAACCAAAATTCATATCCAAAGATAGTCCCCATAGAAAATCACCACTAGAATACCTCTTAACACATGATGAGGATACCATGGTTAGTTACCTCATAAGTATTGGATATAATTTTCCCTTGAACTATGACTTTAAATATTTAAACCAATCACATAATACAGCTAGCCATCCCATAGTTCATAACCAATCCTCCATTTCCTATCCTAATACCAACCTTGACAAGGTTAACCATATACAACATCCCCTTCAATTCTATTATATTTCCCCCATCTCCAGTCCATATACTAAATCCTCAACCTCAATTATTCCCTTCACAAGAGTGTCCTATAGTCTTGAAATACTATCCTAACCCATCGACATCATATGCTAATGCATAATCCACAAATTCTTCACAATACAATCCATCTCAACTCAAAACCCATTTTAAATTTTTATCTTTCCTCCAAGTAAAAATATAAAGGAGCATATGCCACAAATAACAAACAAAGTCATGGCATCTCATAATATCATTAAATGCATGCATCACCCATCATCACTAATATTACTATATTGTATAACATCTCTAATCTTATGTCATCGCATAAAATTCCTAATCACATACCATCCCATAATATTATTAACTTTTTGTCATCCAAATACCCTATTTATCATGTGCTCACTAATCCTAAATCTCTCAAATACATTAAATCTACAATCCATAAATATAAAATATCTCTCTCGTCCATGTTCACAACTAAAAGAATCCCTCTGTGCATTAATTATTAACAACATAACATATCTCTCCTCCCTCATACCATACAAAAAATATGGCTACATCCAAATATTGTTCCTAATCATACCCACACATATCCTATTCCAAATAAATATCTAATCATCTCTCCCAATATTTTTCATGATCCCTTACCATCACTATATTTAATCATCCCTATTGAACCCATCCATGAACCACAATCCTATGATCTTAGTTTTTCGACTTTTATCTAATATAATTATCCCTTAACATCTCAAGACCCAATCAACCCTATCAAAATCATTTGTGAATCATAATCCTATCACCTTGGTTCCTCCACTTTTTTTTTCAATTTTATCACCATTGAGGAAACTATAGTCTCAACCACTCCTTGCCCATAAAAAAAAGGATTGGCATCTTATTTTTTAAAAAGTATCATTTTTCAATCATATTTTCATAGCATTCATTATCAAGGAAAAGGCTTAGGCCTTCACAAGGAAGGAATCTTAGAGCCTATTAAAGTGAAATAAAATCCAAGAATTCAGGGTCTTTACTATGTATCACATGAAAAAGAGGTTATTCATACCACTATTAAATCTAAGGAAACTCATCCAAAATCAAAATAGGTTCCTCCCATTTCTCCTCTTGTGATCTTTATACCTTGATTCTTTCATCAACTCTATCACCTCCATCAATAACCCATTCATATATCTTAACCACTCATCTCCTAAAATACCCAATCAAGATCAATAAAGACACATAATTCAACTCATTGCCACATGATGAAACCATAACCCAGTTCCTAGGATGTCAAAATATTATACCTCCATTGTATCATAAATTCACCCTTGAAATATATTTGGATGCATAAAAAAATAAAAAATTGATCCAAAATCAAAATAAATCTAAAAGGCCAAAAAATCCCACCAATAAAAATAAGCACAAAAATAATGTAGATCCCATAACAAAAAATGATGCATTCACAAGGATAATCCAACTCCACATCCTCATATATTCCTCCATAGAACAATTCCTTTCCTAAAGCAAAAAAGAAGTAACATCTAATATAAATTCAAAATATATTAAAAAGGCCACCAAGTGACTTGAATTTAGCTAGAGAATTCAAATTTACAATATAGGTAAGCTGGAACCTGTTATATTGCAGACAATTAGATAAACAATTGCATAACTTGAAAAGAGACTTGTTTGCATCCAAAAGTTCGTTTCACTTATTCAGAATGGAGTTTTATACATAAAGCTAGAATTCCAACAATCTCTAGACTTCAACAAATTTGAAATGAAGAGTTTTCACAAAAAACAAAACCAAAATTATCTACAAATTTTAAAAAATCTAGGAAATTATTTACCCCAACTTGGCAGGGTCATAACTTTCTACTTGGTGCTCGGAATTCAAATCTGTTTACACCGTTGGAAAGCTCTCCAAGTGTACTATCAGTTCCTAAAAATTAAATTCCTTCAACATTCAATTTTAAGGAACTAATTCAAGTTTCAACCCCAAAGTCCGCTTCAAAGACCTCTGAAAATGTGATTTACTCAAACCTAGAAAATATTGAAAAAATTCAAAAAGTTGAATTTTTTGTTTTTCTCAGTTTTGTCACCTCTAGAACATCCTAGGACTACTTTGGATTATTCCTCCCACCTTGAGAGGAAGTGGTCACCATTGCACTAGCCTACTGCAACAAATGAGGAAATCATTTTGCAATATGCTCATTGGTAAACTACTTGCCTTGAGGTAGATAATGGCCTTCCTAGATGACACAATACAAGGAAACTTGAGTGCCTCAAAGGGACTTGACATGAACATCAACAATATGATCACTAACCATTGGAAAAATGGTTTTAGGATTCAAATCTATAGCATGAATTGTATTAGCAACTTCTGAAGTGTCCAATAGAAGTGAAAAGTATGGACGAAATAGTTCAACATTGAACACTAGATGAATTCCCAATAATGGTGGAATATTTAATTCAAAAGAATTTTCTCCAACCTGCTTGAGGATAGTATATGGTCCATACCACAGAGTTTTGAGTTTCTTGTGCGGTCCCTGAAGTCTCTCCTTTTGAAGATGTAGCAAAACCTTATCACCCACCTAAAAATGATGTGGTGTACGATGTTGATCATGAAATTCCTTGTATTTTTGATTGACCTACTGTACTATCTCATGAACTTGCTTCTAAAGATGAAAAATTTTCTCAAAAAACTTAGAAGCCTTATCTACCTCCCTTTCTCTATGGGTTGAAAGCTCAGTTTTAGTGACTAGAAGAGAAATATCTAAAGGAGCTAAAATTTGATACCCCAAACATACCTCAAAAGGACTGTGTCCAGTAGTACCATGTATGGCCCGATTGTAGCTATTATGTACATATGGAATACTCTCATCCCAAGTATGAGGATGATGGGAATGATACATATGAAGGTGTGGAAAATCATGTGATTCAATGCCTCAATTTTTCCATTTGTCTATTGATGGAACATTGTTCTACTTTGTGAGATTAGTATCCATCATCGCCCAAAGTGTTGACCAAAATTTTCCAACAATCCTACTATCCCTATCAGAAATGATGCTCTATGGAAACCCAAAGTGAACCCAAACATGACTAAAAAATAACTTAGCAGTATCCTCTATGGAGATTTCTTTCTTGCAGGCTACCATAATGGCCATCTTGGAGAACCTATCCACCACAACATAAACGTATTCATGACCATGCTTAGTAGTAGGAAAACTAGACATAAAGTCCATGGAGACAGATTTCCAAGGTCTATCTAGAGTACAAAGTGGCATATACAATCCACTTTTCTGATTTACAAGTTTTGCAATAGCACATGCAACACATGAAGGAATATAGGAAATAACATCATGCTGCATCTTGGGCCAGTAAAAATACCTTTAAAGGACAAGAAGAGTTTTTCCAATGCTAAAATGTCCTGCAATGCAACTATAATGTGTGTTCCATATCATCTTTTCTCTTTCTTTTGTAGGACACATATATGACCCATATAACAAAGAATTCCATACTACATATGAAAATTAAAAAATTGCTTACCTTGCATCAACCGAGAGTAGACTTCAAAAAACTCATCATCGTTGGTATACAAATTAGACCAACTTGTGGTTTCATGCCCACATGAGTCAAGTACCATGAGTAGTTCTTGAATTGGAGGTCTACTCAAAAAATCTACAAATTTGTTAATACTGCCCTTTTTGTGATGATTTTTGATGTGAAATTATTGCAGGTATGCAAACCATCTCTAGTGTTTATCATTCTGCAACTTTCCTTGTGTCTATAGGAATTGCAAGAGTTTGTGATCTGTGTGGATGATAGTCTCTTTGCCTAGAATGTAGTGCTTCAACTATTTGTAGGCTTGTACAATCACATACACTTCTTTATCATATGTGGGATACCATTGAATTGTATCAAAAAATGTTTCACTATGATAGCCCACCAAATGACCATGTTGCATAAGAATTGTTGTCAGGGCATAATTAGATGTATCCATCTCAATTTCAAAAGGTTGTTGTAGATCCAGAAGTTCCAAGACTAGTGTTGAGCATAGCCTCATCTTCAACTCTTCAAAATCACTTTGTTTCACCTTTGTCCAAAAAAACTTCACCTTGGATCCCCCTCAGAGTACTTGATTCATAGTCCATGCCAAATGAGAGAACCCAAGTACAAATCTTTGATATAAATTCACCAATCCCAAGAAGCTACGAAGTTCTGTGATATTCCTAGAAGGCCAAGCATTGATGAATTCAACCTTTGAAGGATCAACATGAACAACCTTGCTATCCACAATGTATCCCAATTATTGGATGCTCTCTAATCCAAAGGAACACTTTTCTCTATTGGTATAGAGTTTATGTTGTTGTAATGTTAAAAGTACATGTTCAACATGTTGTAGGTGTTCATCCCACGTCTTATTGAAGATGAGAATATCATCCAAATAGACCACCACAAAGAAATCAATGAAAGGTCTGAGAACATCATTCATTAACCTCATGAAAGTAGTAGGGTCGTTTGTCAGCCTAAAAGGAATCACCAGCCATTCAAATAACCCTTCCTTAGACTTGAAGGTAGTTTTCCACACATTTGCAAGATCAATTGGCACTTGGTGATATCTATATTTCAAATCAATTTTCATAAAGTACTTTTCCACATGCATATGGTCCAGAAGATAGTCATTTCGAGGAATCAGATATCTATTTTTCACGGTGATCTTATTCAGGGTAGGATAATCAATACATAGTCTCCATGTGCCATCTTTCTTTGTGGCCAAAACAATCAAACTACCACAAGGGGATGCACTTGGTCTGATATGGCCTTTCTAAATTAGTTCCTCAATCTACCGTTTGATCTCATCATTCTCCAATATCGATCTTCTGTACAATGGCCCATTTGGAAAGGTTGTCCCTGGAATGATATCAATGGAATGCTTCACTTGATAGTGTATTGGAACTCCTATGGGTGAAGTGAAAATACTCTGATAGTCTACCAACATTGTATCAATCTTATTTTGTTTAATAGGGGTGGTTGTTGCTACAACATTATTGTTACCTATGACTTTCTTATCCTTTTATGATCTTATCATGAGTAGTACAAAAGTTTCAGTATGGGAAATCAAACGTCTACATTATTTTTCACTAATTAGAGAAGTAGATTTTGCAGGACTTACCTCAAGAAATTGATACTTCTATTCACCCACCTTGACAATAACACTGCATGTCCTTGATTCATAGACACCATGGCATTGATATATATATGGTTGTCCTAGCAACATGCCACATATGTCCAAGGGTGCTATATTACAAATGACTTCATCCTTGAATGGCTTGATGGAATATGGTAAGCAACATTGTTTGTTGACTTGTGTATCCCTTCCTTCACTCACCCAAACCATAGAGTATGGTTATGAGTGAGGTTTAGTCTTCAAGTTTAATCTTTTTACAACTTCAACAGAGATTAGACTCTTCTGACTTCCACTATCCACTATGAAGTGTAGAGCCTTTCCATTCAACCACATTTTGTGAATGAAATAGACATACCTCATCATCCTAGTGTATGATTTTTGCAGTGGCAATAGTGGCATATGGGTCTACTTCAATAATTGCTTCACTACTCTACTGCTCAAAGGGGTCCATGTGCAACATTTCATCCTTTTTCTCTACCTCATGTGTTTCTATCATCAAAGTTTTGTAGCCTTGCAATCCTTCATATCATCCTAAGAACTTTTGTGAATATCACACCACATACTTGAATATTTATTTGTCTTTTTAGTTCCCACATTCCCCACTGGTGATGGAGAGGAGGACTTGGTGGTGGTTGCTTGTTTCCCTAGGGTTTTGCTGCCACTTTCACCTTTGAATTTATTGTTCGCAAAGTAATATTTCTTTCCCTTTTGTTTGAATTTCTCCTCAATTTTCATGGCATATTTATAGGCAGTACCCAATGTTTCAATGTTTAAAAATGACATATATGTTTGAATGTACCTATGCAACCCACTCCGATATTTCAACACTCGATGCTTCTCTAAATCTTGGATGTCAAGCTTTGCTGATAGAGCATGAAATTGATTGGTGTAATCCTGCATAGTTTGATCTTTCTTTTGTTAAAGTAGTTGCCACTCCATATATTTTTCCTCATATGTATCCTAAAGATAATAATCTTTTTTGATAAATTTAACAAAATCACCCCATGTAGGTTCTTCTTCTATTACAGATTTGTTCCTTCTTGAGGTAAGTTTAGCATCCCACGTTAGCTTCACATGAGATTTAGCTTTGAGGAGTGCAAATGTTATCTTCTCAACACTGGAAAATCTACTCACAAAGAAGTATCTCTCCAATTTGGTTAACCAGTCATCCATAGCATCTGCATTAATTTTTCCTTAAAAATTTGGAATATCAAAATTCACCTGTACTTTGAATGGGGTGTGGTTACTAAATGGTTTTGGGCCTACATTTGATTTATGGGTGTCTTGAAGGATTCAAGTGAATTTACTCATCATTTCTTCCCTTTTTTCAGGGCTTCTTCCACTATGGCTTTAACAAAATGTGATTTTTTCTTTTTTGAGTCTAACATCTTTGGTCGATTCGTCTCAAAGGGAGGTAATCACATGGATTATGTGTCTCTAACCCCAACCTTCGATAAACAGACTGTGTATGATGTGACATATAGGAGCATACCCGCTTTGATACCAATGTTTTGAATTCAGCTGGAGAATTTAAATTTACAATATAGGTAAGCTAGAACCTATTATATTGCAGACAATCGGATAAACAATTGCATAACTTGAAAAGAGAGTTGTTTGCATCCAAAAGTTCATTTCACTTATTAAAAATAGAGTTTTATACATCAAGTTGGAATTCCAATAGTCTCCAAACTTTAAAAAATTTGAAATGAATAGTTTTCACAAAAAACAAAACCAAAATTATCTACAAATTTTTCAAAAAAACTAGGAAATTATTTACCCCAACTTGGCAGGGTCATAACTTTCTACTCAGTGCTCGCAATTCAAATCCATTTACACTATTGGAAAGGCCTCCAAGAGTACTAACTCAGTTCTTGAAAATAAAATGCCTTCATCATTCAATTTTAAGGAATTGAAGCACTATTGGATTTGACACCATTTTCCGACGGGCGTTCGTCGGTCGTTCAAGAAATCTTTGTTGGAAGAGCGACGCAATGGTGAAAATATTTCCGTCGCTATTTTTTTGTCGTAAGGCTGACGAAAAATTAAACGTCAAATAATGGCAAAGAATCATTGAACGACGGTATCGTGAAATACCTCGGAGTTTCATCTTAATATCGACGAAAACTTTGTTTATCCACCGACGAATTAGACCAGAAGTTTGTCGCCGGTTCGACGAAATGGGAAAGCAGTAGCGTTGAAACAACAGAAGACGTTCGTCAAAATTTTGACGAAGTACTCAAGTAGTAGCGTCGAAACAACACCAAAATTTCATCGCCGGTTTGACAAAATGGGCAAGCAGTAGCGTCGAAACAATAGAAGAAGTTCATTGAAATTTTGACGAAATACTCAAGTAGTAGCGTCGAAACAACACCAAAAGTTCATCGAATGTGCGACGAAATAGGCAAGTAGTAGCGTCGAAACAACACCAAGATTTCATCGACTTTGTGATGAAATTAGCAAGGAGTAGCGTCAGAAGAACACCAAAAGTTCGTCTAAAGTGTGATGAAATGGGTAGGGAGTAGCGTGGTAGCAATGCTGAAATATCGTCGGAAGGGCGACGAAATGAGCAGGGAGTTACGACGAAATCATCATCGCAACTATAGCAACTTCGTCGATCCTTTCTATTGATTCGTCGGTGGTTGTAGTCGAAATTGCGACGAAATGGGCAGGGAGTTACGATGAAATTGTCATCGCAGCTATAGCAACTTCATCGAGCCTTTCTGTTGATTCGTCGGTGGTTGTCGTCGAAATTGCGACGAAGAAGCAAACTTATTTTAAAAAAAAAAAATTCGTGGAAATGTACCATTGCGGAGACTGACGACTGATCATACATACAGACTGCATATTGGTTTGATGCTTCAAACGATGCATTTCTTATATTGAAAAGTCCATTACCTTATTGAGCTTCTCTTTTTTTTAGTATAGTTTAATAATCTCTACTTAACAAGGCCAACCACATGATGGTGGAAGCTCATTTGGCCCCTCCCCCTCCCCTCACATCACTCTCAATTCCCCATACCCAATCATATAACATTAATCATTGATTCATCCATTAATAACATATAACATTCATTCATTAACATATAAGATTCATTAATTAACATATTCACATTCATTCATTAACATATAATATTCATTCTTTTAGTTTTTACATATTATCAAAAATATGGTTGTCATGATATGATTACAATCACTTTTTTTTTGTTTATTTTTCAAAGCTACATAAAGCTGAAGTGGAGTATCGTTTTCTAAATCAATATATGTCCCCCCTTTAGTTGTTCTGCCCTCTGCTTGTGATCTTAATGTACGTGTAGTCGTCTGCTCATGACGTGGATGCTGCTTCAAGGGGGGATCTAATGCAATAAGAAAGAAATGTTAAACTGATATGTTTTATTATTATTGTTACAAGTATCTGATTAATTAAAAGAACATTAGAGTGGTTCTCTTTACCTGATGGGTCCACATCATGTTCCTGAACTTTTTTTATAGACTCATGCTCAGCATGTTGAACACCCTCTAAATCCTGATCTGCAGTTGAAACACGAAAGGTTACATTAATTAATACACCAATTGAAATTAAATATGTTTAAGAGAACATGAGGGTGGTCCTCTTTACCGATGGGGCCACATCATGTTCCGATCTTCTCTAGCCTAATCATGCTCAACACGTTGATCACGATCTACATGCTCTAAAGTTGAAACATGAAAGGTTACATTAATTAATACACCAATTGCAATTAAATATGTTTAAAAGAACTTTAGAGTGGTCCTCTTTACCGATGGGGCCACATCATATTCTTGATCTTCTCTAGCTGATCATGCTCAACATGTTGATCACGCTCTACATGCTCTAAAGTACCAGGATACACACCATGACCTTCATGTGCACGTTCTGCTCCACCCTCACCAGGATGCATTCCAATGTCATGTGTATATATTATCATTAGCAGATATTTAAAACAAATAGGCATGTAATTACTTT
>VDFB02000008.1:258475861-258496197 GCA_007258455.2 Sequoia sempervirens | reverse complement strand
GATTTGGGATGACATTAGATGAGTCCAGTCCAAAAATCAGAATTTTTGGACTATTTTATATTTTTAATAAATTTTTTATGATTTTTCATAAAAAATTAATTTCAGGTGCAAAACAGCAAATATTTCTGATTTATTTACATTTTTGGAAACCTCTTGAGATTTTAAATAGGATTTATTCTCTGTATTTTTCATTTTACTATCAAACAAATTTCTAAAAATCAGATTTGTCTTGACTTGCTAACCCTCTAATAGTAGTGATCAAGTATTTTGTTAGGGTTTGTATTTTGTTAGGGTTTGTTGTTGGTTTTGTGCATGTGCAGAAAATAAACACTTCAAAGGACACATTGGATCAAGTGGACAAAAATGATGCATCTAACTATTTTTGCAGATCGATAGTCGAAGATCATTATCAAACTACTAATGTGTGGTCTTGCAGGTTCGAACGTCAAAGACTAAACATAACAACAATGTGTTTGTCTTTTTTAGTATACTACACATTTCCTTTGGTGCAATTAAAACGAACTTGTCTTTCTACTATGTTTGAGTGTGTTTGCAAAATGGTAGGTGACTATGCTCTCACCTTGTGAAAACTAGGTGATCAGAAAACCAAACCCATTTTTATCTATTTTTAACCCCACGACTTAGTATATCGGAGTATCCTCTCCCCTTGCGCTTTCGGGCGATCTTGGGTGTAAGAGAAACGGTTACTAACTCTAGAAATTGGGCCTTCCTGGGGATTTCATCACCCCAACGCGACTCAAACTGGCAATGGAGCTAAGGCCAAGCTACCCCCGACCAGTATATAAATGTGAATCTTAAGGGAAAACCTAAGATTACGAGTGCGGATGTGTCATACGGACAGAGTAGTACTCCCTTAAACCCTGTTGAGCTTAACCTCTTTAGGCTGGAGTGCCACCTAATTGGTGATTAATCTCTTGCCCCATGTATGGCCACTCGAACGGGGGTCCCGAACTAAAAACCTTTGTGTAGTAAGCCAAAAACCTTCTATTTGCTAGCGCAGCACCGGTCGGTGTGAAGGCATCCACACTTTTGCAGTTTGTAGTAGAGGTGATCAATCTGCCATGGGAGTTTCATGGGGGTTGGAAGCTTGGTTGGCCTGAGAAAAGAGTGCACTGTAAGGGGGAGCCCATGCAGCCAAGCTTCTGAATTCACATGCTACAGATATGCAGTTGGGGAAACCCACATGGAATCTAGCAAATATTGTCCTGGCCTAACCATAGGATTGTACTTGTCTCATGTGTGCTTGCTTACATTCAAAATATCGTGCTTGCAAGTGTTTTCTGGATACTGAAACAAACCAAACAATGGTCAAACATCTAGAAACAACCAAGTCAAACTTCAAGAATTAGGTCAAAAATGGCCTATACATTCTGTATGCAACGCATCCGCACACTGCAACACATTTTCCCACTTGAAATGATGCATTTGCTTAACTGAAATTTAAACACTGTCTCATACCAGAATCTAAGTCCACACATTTTTGCCTGTTGTCAAACATTTTTTTCAAACAATCTCTGTCAAAAACCAGAATTGCAATTGCTCAAAACGCCCATCATTTGCATTCATTTCCAAATTTTAGGTGCATTCCCTAGGTGGCATAATCGTCCTTAGGTTTCATCCTAGCAAACTTTGGATTAAGCCAAACCTCCACACCTTGCAAAACCTTTGTTTTCAAAACTAGCCTATCTTGGGACTTAGTCATTACTACTCTTTTCAGTCATTGTCTTTTTGTGAGAACCTCCAACTCAACAGTCTAGTTCGGCAGGCTCACTCGTCATTTTGACCTCATCGTTTAGTCCCCTTAGTAAGTCCTTTGATAACCAAAATTGAGACATAGGTCTAGCTTTGAGTGGTTAGACAAACCTTTCTCCAAATTTTGTCCATACTTAGTCCTCATTTTAAACCTGGACTTTGCATTAATCATCTTAGTCCTCATATTGGCTTTGACAACCTCGTCATCAATCATTTCCTTAGTCATCACCTTGCATTGTCATCCTTTATCAAAAAATACAAAAACATAGGATAGTGCCATCCTTGCATTTACTTGTCATTCTCTCATCCTCATTTGAGCAAATCCCTTTTACGGTTGAGACTAGGCTTCAAAGACAACAACAAAAAATGGAAAACTTTGGACAAGATTCCAATCCCAACATCGACAATAACACTTATGACACGAAAAAACATTGGACCTTTTCTAACCCATTTCACAACAGGAACATGCAATCTTCCATGAACATGCCATCTTCATCACAAAACATTTTTGAGCCATTAATAAAAAGAGACCAAAATGGACGAGTATATGTCAAAGACTTAGAAGCTGCAGCGCAAAATCCTGATATAGTCTCCTTTGTAGAAAACTCAATCTTACGCGACCCTCAAAGGTATCTAGCCATGCTTTTGGACCAAGGGGCTAAGTTACCACGAGGCTTTGACATAAATACTTTGCCACCTCCATCCGTCTACCCTCACTACCAAAATTCACTTAACACCATCCATGACATTAATCCACAACAAACATCCATTAATTAGCCTTATCCTAACTTTTACAAGGGAAGTCAATTGTCCGCTAGTCCATTCCATGTCTCCACATCATATCCTAGTCCTTCACCTATTAATCCCGTCCAAGTCTGCATCCCTTATCAACCATCTACCAACTCATTTCAAGTCCCCACATCATATCATACCGATCCGGTCCAAGTCTCCATGTCCTATTTCAATCAACCTTACACCAATCCAGTCGAAGTCTCCATGTCATATCCTTGTCATTCAATAATTAATCTAGTCCAAGACTCCATGTCCTATCCTTGTCCCTCACATGCTACTCCAGTCCAAGTCCCCATGTCCTATCCTAGTCCTTCATATACTAGTCCAGTCCAAGGTCCCACGCCCTATCCTAGTCCTTTGGTCATTAATCCTTTTCAAGTCACCCCCTCACAAGCCACATCTAGTCATGAAAATTCTATCATAGTCCAAAGTCAAATCCCATTTAATAAACTTGAGGATACATGTCAAAATGAAAGCCCAAAGCATGACATTATAACATCACCCTCATGTCAAGAACAAGGTATTCCATCCCATGACCCTATTTTCAATAACCCCATCTTTGACCAAGAAATCCAAATCCATGACAACCCCATCTTGGACCAAGACCCTACCATGGACAAAGAATCCAAAATGATCCACTCCTTGACCTTTATGCCATTCATGATCAAACACTTGCTGACCCTATAAAGGCCTTGACTATTGACACTTCCCAAGATGAGACACTTGCCTCCATGGGACACATAGACGATATTCCTCCAGAACAAGAATCTTCCACTAGGGACATGCTTGCATATGATCAAGTTATAGCTAAAACCATTGGGCTCTATGACACTAAAAATAATGATGGCTTTGACATTGCCTTGGAAGTACCAACAGAATTATTTGAACCTGACATGTCGCATGATCAGACCAAAGATATCAGTCAGGAATATGTCCAATATGACAATGAAGCTAAGACACGTTATCAACTAGGGTCATCTATCTTTGTCAGAGTAGGCTTTCTTGCAGACAAAAATATTACAAGTGACAGTATCCACATACCTAATGATGGGTTAGCATCTTGCTTTCAAAGCAACAAATACCCCATCGCAAATAGAATATGTCAAAGCATGCAATATCAAGGCAAAGGACTAGGCATACACGAGCAAGGCATTCTAGAACCAATACAACTTCAGGAAAATTACAGACATCAAGGTCTTGGCTATTCCTTAGACAACAAGTCAAACAATGTCAGTGGTACCTCCTCGATACTGGGGGCAACTTTGTCAGATATAAACATCAAAATGGATTCCATGAGAAATCCTTGTCATAAGATTGTTTCCAACACCCCCTCCACCCACACCATGAACCGTCATTCCATCATAAATAAACCTTCCCTTTGGAACCAACAAAAACAAAAGTCTTACAAGTCAAAAGATCAAAATCAAAGGTCAAAGGCCATTGAATCAAACAAAAGGACAAGTGGACAAATGAAATTAAAATGGATCCCAAAGAAAGATGGATCAAACAAAGAGACCAAGTCAAATACAAAATTCAATCACAATGTGGAGCCACAAGACAAGAGGACTCTCACATATAACACATGTCCACCTCCTTCAAAATGGTCATCAAACAAGGCATCTAAGAGTGTTGGTTCCAAACATCCTCCCTCCAAAATCCATCATACACCATCCCAAGTTTGGAAAATAAAAAGTCATTCATCCAAACATCCAAACAATCTTTCCACATCTACCATCATTCGTCATAACCCTACATCTCGTTTAAAGTCTAATGATCCCACGTCACAAATCCGTCACATCTTGGCAGAAAATATTTACCAAAAGGACTCTCATGGCACTCTATCGCGATGTGTGTATTCTGATAAGGCCAACTCTAGTATCATAAAGGATCACAATGACATCGATCAGTTGTATACAAGTGCTACGATCCTGACAAGACAACTACTTCAGACAGGACATTATTGGCATATCATGGCACCAGTCTCTACATCTGCATCGTCAGTGAATTCAAAATAGGCAGAGGTCATCTAAAGCATCTAGGCTATCCACAAAATCAAAAAAATAAAAAATAAAAAATTAAAAAATGATAAAAATTGTCACCCTGATGAAAACCTAGCAAACAGGCATCTTGGTGACACCAAAAAAATCAAAAAGTCAAGAAAATAGTAAAGAGAAAAATTTCATCCAATGGTGAAAACCTGGAAAACAGGCACCCTGGATAAGTACCATGATGAAAACCTAACAAACAGGCATCATGTGTAAAATAAATCATCTATGTGGACTCTTACACTTGGGGGCAAGTCGTCTCATTTCACATGCCTTCCTCATGACATTTACGTCCATCTAAGCCCTATCACTTCCATTCACTTTCCCACTTACCTCGGTCTTGACATAAAACTGGCACACATAAATCATGCTTTGGGAAAAATCTTGACATTTCTATCCTTCGGTCATACACGATTCATGAAACATCACGTCATTAACCGTCATAGTCTTATTGTCCTTATACGACATAGTCTTTGAAAATCATATGACAATTCCATTAGTCTCATGTCTCTCGTCTTTTACCAAGGCCACCCCCTATCCTTTCATGCCTGTCACCTATCTTGGCTTTCCCTTGTCAAACGGTCTAAGGATAATCATCATCCTATCTAGTCCTAACCAAGTCATTCCAAATGAAATGAGTCTAATCCATACAAACACATTATCCAAAATGTTACTTGACTACGTTCCTGGCCCGTTGTAGATCTCCATACTTTCATCACATTATCATCATTGTCCTCACGTTGTTTTGGGATGCGTCCTTCCCACGTCAAACAACATTGTCATCACATGTCAATTGGTATTCAGCTTGACTAGGAGCACAATCATGTTTGTCCTTGGATTCTCATGTGTAGGCATCAGTCATATGCATTTGTCATGATCCTCTTAAACGTCAAAATCCAAAAAATTATCAAACGTCAAAAACATCATAAAATGTCCTGAAAAAGACAAAAAATCATAAAATGTCCTGAAGAAAGACCAAAAACATCATAAAATGTCCTGAAGAAAGACCAAAAAAATCATAAAACGTCCTGAAGAAAAACACAAAAATATCCAAATCAATGTCAAAATCCTAAAAATGGAGTCAAATTCAGTCATGTCAGTCAGTCCATGTCATTGTCAAACTATGTTGTCTCTGCGCATTTGCTACGTAGGAAAGGCCATCAGTCGATGAGTCCCCGAGACATTAGGTCAGTCCTTTTAGGTTGGTCCAAATAAAATCATGGCATTTGTCACAATCGTCACATCGGTCAAATAAGTTAGAGGTAGTCAAACTCAGACACAAGATAATCATTCGAAACATCAATCTCAAAATTGGTCAAAACCAAACAATACAGTCCAATCAATCATACAGTCAACATCAGTCAACTTGCCAAAACATATTAGTCAAAACAATGTCAGCCTCGTCACTCTTTGGTCCTCTTCAAGATGTGTCCTTCTTGGAGTTAGACCTCGTCAAAATGTCCTTTGCCTTTTAAGGATGTGTCCTTCCTGACAATAGGCCCTGTCAAACTGTCAACACCGTCAAATTGGAAAAACTCTTAAATTGTCAAAACTGTCAAACTCGCAAGAATTCAATCTTTGGCAAAGAAAAACATTGGCAAACAAAATTAAATGGCTATTAATTTTTCTGGTCTATCTTGTCTTATATTTTGACTATTTTGGCTATTTTGTCTTATCTTTTTATTGTCTTGTCTTTTTGGTCATGTTACTAGCTACCTCGAGGATGTCCCATGAAGGATTTAGAGGTGTGATGACGTCTCTTGGCCTATTTTATTTTCTTTGACTGATGTCTATGGATTGTCTTGACAAAAAGAGTAGGGCAACATGACCCTTAGTATGAGTTAGGACATTTCTTGTCTGTGACTATCTTTTTTTCAAGTGGATGACCTTGCACACCTTGGTCTATGTCATATCATGGTGTTTGTTGTCCATTTGTGTCATTTTTTGCCCAATGATGATTAAGAGCAATAAATATTAAAGTCCTATGGCAATGTTTTGAAGGATTTGGTCTAGGAACTAACATGCATCTTCTTTAGTCCTATCATCTTCTCTGTCTCATCTCATATGGGCATTGCATTCATATCATCATCCATATCTTTTGCACTAACATTTCTTTGTCTCTTCATATTCTAGTCTTCTCATTAATTTTGAGAGCACACCCATGTTCTTGGAACTCGTCTTTCCTCTCGAGGGGGCATACCATAACCCTCCTCGTCATTCTTCCTCATCTTATTTTGCACTGGGGCATATTTTTGACTTATTTTCTTTGTCACAACACGGCAAGTGACATTATGACAAAGAGGGGCAAAATGTAGACACCTAAAATGACCTAGGCTGCAAGCTTCATTTTTACCACTTTCGTCCTAGCATAATTATGACATTTAATTATGTCCTTGGTCCACATTCGACTATTGATTAAATAATTCATAATTATTTAATTAATTCATGTCCTTTTATTCTTCATGATTATTAAATAAATAAATTTTATTTATTTATTAAATACGTCATTAATTGTCTAAGTCTTCCCTTAATTAAATAAATTTCTTAATTTATTTAATTACCCTTCATCATATATTTCTTCCTGATTATTAAATAAATAAGTTTTATTTATTTATTTAATATGTCACTAACTATCATAATTAAATGAATTGATTAATTTATTTAATTAATTAATCTTATCTGCTAAATTAAATAATTATCTTTAATTATTTAATTGTCAAAATTAATATTCCTTTCATTTTAAATAAATGAAATTATTTAAAATGTCATCACTTTCTTAACTGTTAGTCCATTTTGGTAAATGTCGAAAAGATTATTTATTGTCTCTAAAATCATTATTTTGAATTAATTTAATTCAAAATGGTAACTAATCTTCCAAAAATCAAGTAATCGGGTAGATTCTTGATTTTCCAAATCTGATCTTCAGTCCAACTCTTATCTTCTTGATTTTTCGAATCTCACAAATCAGGCAGTCTTTATCTTCTTGATTTTTGAAAATCTTTATTTTCTAAATTGATTATCTCATTTATTCTCCACCGCCGATTTGATTTTCTCAGATGACATCTCGACCACTCACTTAAGGATTTTTCCAAACCCTGATTAGGGATTGTCAAATTAAATCTTGTCCGTTGATTTTAGGTCTTTGTCAAAAATCAATCTCGTCCGTCCATTCAAAATGAAATTTTCTATAAAATGCTATTTTGCTCTCATTTCTAGATTACGCACATAGATTACAATATTCCACCATATTAATACTTAGATTAATTTGGCATTTTAAAGTCATTTTTATCATAGTCATTTAGGCATAGGCATTAGGAATTTTGTGCAAATCCTTCAAAGCTTGGTGTAGGACATAGGCATATATTTTTAGATTGCTCGTGCAACGAATCTGAGGGCAAAACACGTCAACCAACAAGTAAGAAGGTACTATCAAGGTGAATCATGGAAACTCATGCGAATCAAAGGTATAAATGTTCTTGTTTTCATTGTTCTTGATAGGATATTTGGATTATATGCTTTATATGTTAGTTTATCTCACAATCTAAACCAAAAATAAATCCATTGATATAGTTTTCATGGGGAGAAACCATTCCCATAATCAGCTCAAGCTTCTCAATCTCTCACCACTCAATTCTCCAGATTGAATCCAAGCCTTTGTTGTGCTGCCCCTATGCAAATGTGTTGTTGTAAATCTATAAATACAGCCTTCTGAAGCAAAGAATGAATCCCAAATTTGTGCAAACTTACTCTACAGGAATATCAATCAAGCAATCATAGCAATAGCAAGAATCTTAGCATCATAGCAATCATAGCATCAGTAGAATCCATATCACGACTGCATCATAGTTTTATTGCATCTTTCATTCATCAGGTTTCATGTCAGAATAGATTACAGTAGTATCATATCATCTAGAAATCACCATATATAATTACATCATTTCATTTAGCATCATTCCATTCTTTAGATAGGCATTTTAATAGTCACAATGCTTACCAAATCTGAGAGCCCTCTGTGATTTGATAAATCTTTGGAGATAGGAAACAACGAGACGCTTTCAAGTTTTTTGTGCTTTAAATTAATTAATTGTTGTTAAATCTTGATATAATGTTTCATTAAGAAGTGTTTTTAGTTGTTTTATTTATTTACTTATTCACACTTACACCCATTAAGGAGTATCGAATTCCAAGAAAACAAAGAAAAACAAATACCATCGACATGCCTCTTAATTACTCAAAATCAAATAAGAAATGCTAAGAAAAGCATCGCAGCAAACATGGTGAATCCCACTCCTAACACCACTCTTTGACCTCAATTATAGTGCATATTTGTTGAATAAGAAATATCAAATTCCCAACATAAATAAAAAAATTGAACACATATTGCATAGCCTATATGTCAATTTCCAACACGAGGCCATTCATATGCATGAAATTGAGATCTTCAATAATACAAATATATAGTGAAATCGATACTATATATATATATATTGCTATCTATTGAATGCTAAAATCACATATTAAATGTGACTTGTAGGCCAAGATTTATCCATTGCATAGATTTTAAAATAATCAATATGGATTATGAGGCATATAAGTTAAATCACAACACTATGTCAAATAAAATCAACAAAAAGAGTGCAGGGGAATGAGAGGAGACAAATGGATGGTGAGAAAACCTCAGAAATTTTCCAAGAAAATGCAAATGGAAAGTAGCACAATAATATCGAACTCTATCATGGAGTATAGATTTAGCACTGAACAACATATAGAAAAATGACAAACAATCACTTGCAACAATAGAGAGAGAGAGAGAGAACAAATTCCTATTGCATTGAACGAATAAATGAAACAAGAATAGTGACGAAGCCAACCTAGATTCCAATGCTACTAAGATGGAAAACGATGCTGATATCAAATTCTACCCAACAACAATCCACTTCTCCAAAGCTTTAATCAAATCTTCAGTAATTTTTTTCCCAATCCAATTTTTGAAAAACAATCCCTGAATGCAATTACTCTCTAGGAATTTTCTTTCAGAAAAAGTTCTCTTTTTGAAAACCAAAAATTAATAATAACCACAATCCCCCAAAATGATAATTAATTTTTTTTTAAAGGAAGCCGTTAGATTTTTGAATACAAAAATCAAATAAAAAAATCTAGCAAAATAACAAGTTTCCATTCTACAAACAGTTTGAAGTCACGCATGTGCTCCAAAAATTCTTTTTCCATCTTTTTTTAATTGTCTTTATTGGTTATCCATTATCTCCTTCCATTTTAATATTTTATTCCATATTATAATATTTTCCACTTTTTTAAAATTTATTATTATCCCATCATTAACATAAATATATTTATATTTGGTTATAAAAGAAATACTTTTTTAACTTAGTAATTTCATTTAATAAATTAATTAACCAAGCACAACTTATGTATCTATTTATCAGCATGGTTTATTTAATAATTTATTTAATTCATCAATTAATCAAAACAACATTATTAAACAAATTTAATTTAACTAAATATCAATAATAATCACCTAAGCATAAACAAGGTAAAAAATGAGAACAACTAACCACAAAAACATACAAGACTGATAGGATGACCGTCTAGATACTCATCCTCTTCAAGGATGATGGTTAGGGTAGGGGACCATACATTATCTTCGTTCAACAATTTTCCATTGGGTTTAAGGAACGCTCAGACCTGTAAATTCAAGTGGAGTCAATGCCTAGTACCTACAACTTGCATCAAAAAATATAGTAAAAAAAAAATATATAATCAAACAATTAGACACACCGTTGTGAACAAGGGAAATGGAACGCACAACTTCCCTTATCCGCACCTAAAAGGGGAATGAAGGAAGAGGAATATGATTTCTTAAAGTTCACACTCAAGAACAATTATGTGAGATTCCAATGCAATAGAGATTGAAATCTGTCAAAGGAGATTGTTCCTAAGGTAGAAACTTGATAAAGAAGATAAACTATTAATGTAAAACTAACAAAATTAAAATTTTTGAAAACACGTTGTGATATGCAAAATGACCTAAGAATGCAAACAAACTGTAACAAAAATTAATGAGACTAACGAGGTGCACCTGGAAACTGGAAAGTGGTGGAGAGGAGTTCTGGAATCCTACAAAATTCACTATTGAAGCCCACTGGGACTCATATGCCAAGTTGGGCAACTTAGTCTTATTTCAGGGAAATTATGCCATAATGGGTTTCAAACAAAAGAGTACTCAAAACTATAGAAAACCACTTTTCAGGCTTGGCAGTGGGACTAATACATGATTGATGGTGACTTAGTCCACTTCCATATTTTAGGAAATTCAAAAGTATAATCTGTAGCTGGGTATGTGCAAGATCATGGTGGCCCAAAAAGTGGCAATGAGGAAAAAAACACGTCTTTCATCGACCCAAAAATGAAAAAATAATGTGTTGACTTCTTTTAGGCTTGGGTATCAGTACACACCACCAAAGCAAACACCAATCCTAGTTTTCGATATCAGATATCCAATTCAAATTGGATATCCAATTTGTAAAAAAGTATATATATACAATTTTTGTGGTTGTTTTAAAATCATTTGACAGTCAACAACCCACGGGCGCACAGTGAGGAGGTTCTTCGTGTAACGAATATCCGATTTTTCCAATATCCAATTTGAAAAGGTAAGATTTTAGATTTTTATTTGCTTTGATTCAGTTTGGAATTAGATTTGGATAATTTCAATTAGTTTTTTGTGGGATTTTTTTCAAAATAGGGTTTTTGATTGAATTTTTATGAAAATTTTGAGTTTAGAATGGATTTTGATTAAAAATGAATGTTTTTTTATGGATTTTGATTTTAAAATAGTGTTTTTTATGTATTTGTATTAAAAATTAGAGAATTGTATAGATTTTTGTTAAAAGGTAGGGTTTTTTTTGTTTTTTTTAAAACTAGGGTATTTTTACAATATTTTCATTTATACTGTCTAATTTCAATTAGATTAATTAGTTTTTAACTTTAATCAGGCATTATGGCTGCTGAAAATGAAAATGCACAAATTCCAAATGATCCACCAGTGGAGAATGAAAATGCACAAATTCCAAATGATCCACCAACTGAGAATGAAAATGCACAAATTCCAAATGATCCACCAGCTGAGAATGAAAATGCACAAATACCAAACGCTCCACCACCTCTGCAACCATCAATTGAAGAATTAATTGGTGAAAAATTGCAGCAATTAAAGGGCATTTATGAAGTTTATAAGAGAATCCCTCGATTATTCGAGATGTCAAACACATTGAAGGATATAATTAAAAATATAGAAACCCTCTCCACCCAACATAATGCCTTTCATTCTTGGCGAGAAGACATGAGGGAATATTATGCATGTGGATTGTCTTATGATGATGTGAAAGATCTCAGAATAACCAAAGCCCAAATAGCCTCTTTATTTGTTAACCCCCGCACTAGTTTGCCAGTTAATGTTAATAAACCAAAACTTTCTATAAAATGGTGCATGCATAGGGACATTGTAGATAAATTTTGGGATTGTTGGTGTATGGTTTTTGATAAACCACCAAACAACAATTGTGATATACCATTTTACTTTATTAAAAAATTATATGTTGAGTTTGTGTTAGGGCATCATGTCAATTAATTTGACATTAAACCCTTCCAAGGCATTGGTGGAGGTATGCCCCAGGATAGACTAGGGGTAGTTAGAGTAGTCCCACGCCCATATGTTCCCCCTCCTCCCCTTCCTCTGCCACCTCCAGTATATCATCTAGATATTATGCAAGATGCAGCCACATAAACTATCCAGGCTATTCACTCTTTAAGTGGCCTTTTGGTTTCGCATGCTTCTACAGTAGCTCAGCCACATTCTAGTGATGTTGGCGATGGTTCGAGTGTTGTTGTGTCATCCTCGTCAGGTCCACATATTTTTGTGCCACATACTTGCTCCATGTGCCGCCAGATATGCTTGGGTCCTCTTAAACAGCCCACAGAGCATCCCTTGGACACTTCTAATTATGACCTCCATAATGTGGACATTATAGATCAGACTCAGGGGAGTGGAGCGCACTCTATAGATTCCTCTCCTACTAGAGAGGGGGACATTGGAATATTGAAACAAGTAAGATTTAAGTTGTAAATTCATAACTTGCATTTGTTTTTAAATGAATATTAATAAGAGATAGTATAATGTAATAATATTTATTTACATGGTCTATTTAATAGTTGATGTCTAAGGAGGAGCTCGCACAGGTGACTGATAGCACCCTTAGGGCCATTTCATTTGGCCTCGACACACACACAATATATATTTTCGCACTCACTCATTTACATTTTTTTATTGTATACTTGCTTATCATTTGAATTGTCATAAATGAAATTATATAATAACTTATATGTTTATCTTATTTTCCTCTTGTAGGAAATACCTAGTGCGAGTGAGGTGCAACCTTGTCTAGATTATGAAAATGCAATGTTAGATAAGGGGAAGGTAATTGAACTCAAATTCGATTGAATTAAGAATTTTAAGATCTTATATTGATTATGCATACATTGACATAGATTGGTAGTTTCATATGTACTTGTCATTTTTATGTATAGGCAGTTATGAGCTATACATCATTGTTGACAAGTGTGAGCAAGGTGTAGCCTTGTCCAGATTATGGAAGTGCAATGTTAGACAAGGGGAAGGTAATTGAACTCAAATTCAATTGAATTAAGATTTTTAAGATCGATTATACATATATCAATATAAATTGGTAGTTTCATATGTACTTGTCATTTTTATGTACAGGTAGTTGTGAGTTATACATCATTGTTGACAAGTGCCACAATTCCTGAAGGAGTATGTATTGGAACACTTGAAGGATTAGGTGTTGAAACACCTCAAGGAGGAGGTTTCGAAGCACCTATAGGAGATAAAGAAAAAGATCAGCCTAAAGAGGTATGTTTTTATTTTATTTTGTGTTTGGTATTTATATGTTCCTATTACCGACAATTGTATGCTAACTTGGATCAATTTTATGTTTTTGTTCACATATATAGATTGACATTACAAAAGTTGGTTTGGTCGGTTCTTTGAGATGGGCATATTCTAGGACTCCTGACCCTTTGAAGAGACGGATATTTCAGGTAATCAAGATTACAATTTTAGAGTTCAATTATAATTCAATGTATATTGATTTTGATGTTAATTATTCAATTTTAAATCATATAGTATAACTAATCTCAATTGTGGTTTGAATTTTTCTTATGCAGCTACCTTCAGAGCCAATGAGTGCTGCAAAGAGGCTCCATTTTGATGATCCACCAGTAGTTTAGGATGAGATAGACATTTTTGCATGTAAATTTTGAATAGAGATCGAGATGGCATATGCCACATTTTGTAAAACTTTGTTTGAGTTGGCGTTGATGCCATTTTTGTATATGGAGATACACTCAAGATTATTGGATAATTTGATATATAGAAGTTGACAATCAAAATTTAATTTCTTCCTCATGTGCATGATTAAACTCTTTGAAAATTTAATCAAGTGAGCAATGGTTAAATATCAATGTACAATAGCATAAAAAGAATGGTTATATTATGTAGTTTATATTCATATTGTTGATTACATTGCATTGCACATCTTTCAAACTCAAAGCATTACTTCACATTGCATAAGTAACAACTAGATGCGATAGATGAAAAAAATTCAATAACAATATAGTTTTTACAAAGTCAACCTAAGCAGTTATGCAATTACTTCACATTACATAACTAATAACTAGGAGTAGCTATCAATTGAATTAGCTTGTCATGGAATTCTATGAGACCACATTTCTTTGAGGAAACTTGGCATAATCGGTAGCTTGATATGGAATTCTATAACCGATTAACCCGATTAGATAGCTCATAACATATATATAGAAGGAAGCAATCCCGACCCATCTCTAACATCAAATGTTGGTTGGGTCTCCTCATTGACATCAACTATGTGTGGTTGGGCCTCCTCTACTCTAGTATCTAAATCAGGCTCAACTTGTACCCCAACTTATGCACGTTAACTTGAACTCCATTTTGTGTATGTTGAGATCCTAATCATATAAAAGACAAAAGACTTGAGAGTATATTTAAGGGATGAAAGATATAAACTCATTTTCAAAAGACTATGTAAATTTTAACATTTGGATATGTTATCATTCTCTATTATATATTAAATATAAGCTTAAATGTATAACATTATTTTTCTATTTACTCTCAAGTCACTATAAAATTAAATATGTATTTCTAACATAATTTTCCTCATGTCTATATATACTTGCATAATGGTAGCATAAATAAGTGTGTTTAAAGATAGTTTGAGGTGACTTGCATAAAATTTTAAATTATTTAGATAACATACAAGATTGAATCCAAGTTGTGGTTCCTATGATGTGGGAAAGAAATATGAATTCCATGCATATATGAAATAAGACACTTGGGTGTAAAATGATAGAATAAAGGTATAAAAAAATATCATTAACAACTTGCACAAACAAAGAAACTTAAGGGAATTTGCAAAATTCTAAATGCAACAATATATAAATTAAAGACAATTTATTTACAAATGATTCCATGGAGAAACTAGAGAAGGTCACACCTCATTGATTGTATTCTTGGTAGGAGATAAAATACTCTTAAGAGTTAAACCTCATAAGAGCTTGAGACAATTTGGAAAGTATGCTAAGTTAGCACCTAGATACGTAGGTTGTTTCAAAGTTTTATAAGTTATTAACCTGGTTGCCTACAAAATAGCTCTACCACCAACTCTTTCTCATATGCATGAGCTTTTCCATGTCTTATTTAAAAAAATGTGTTTTGGCATTAACCATATTCTTGATTGGAATAATCTTCAAGATTAGGATCTAGGAGTGATCACAATTGAGCCTCTCAAATTACTTGAGGTTCACAAGACCCACTTGTGCGACAGAGAAATTACTCAATGTCAAGTCTAGTGGGACCAATATTATGAGGATAGTGCCACCTAGAATATGTTGATGAATTAGTGTTATATCAGTTGATATGGTTTGTTTAAAATTAATATGGAACTTGGTTTGCATATAAATGAAAAGGAATGTTATACTTTGTATATTATTGGTTTATGTTAATATTTTATTTATATAATGAAACTAGCTACCTTGTTGGCTTGATGAGGTGGATGCAGGAGATTTTGTTTCTCCCTCTAGGATAGAGAGGGAGAGCATCACTAGAGAGAGTAGCAAATTCAAGAAGAAAACCAAGGCCACCAAGAAATTGAGAAGTCACACACAAACCATATATTGCATGGTTTCTTTAAATTGTGAATTCTTTCTTGGAATTGGTTGAACTCTAAGTCCGTTTGAGTTGTCACTGGTTTTAAGTATAAAATACATACATGTGTCCTTGTTTTATGATTAAAACCTAACTTGGCATGGAATTCTATGATATACAGAGTCTATTGATGCCAAGGTTCAATTTGTATGATATTGAAAAAAGAAACCAATTGAGTAGAGTTATCAGCATTCTTCAGAAATCATAAGAATTTTTTTAGTACACTAGCCATTTTGATGTCTTCTTTCAGTCTCAAATGATATTTTGTATCATTGTTACATTGGTATTTAGAGTGGTAGCTTAATATAGGTCCACAATACAAAATCTGGTTTACTTGTACAGTGTAACAGTGGCATAGGAAGATTTTTCTTTGAAAGAACCAAAGGGTGATTGCACGTTTGAAGTGTATAAACACATACCTTTTTGTAATATCAAGGATACTTTTTGAATCTTCCATGCATTGCTAATCTAAAAGGAAAGGTAATTTTCCTAATTTGTATGCAACCGTGCTTTTGACATTGTCAAAAAGAGAAAAACTTCCCTAATAATGTTGTTGATGGTGTTTTCTGCACAACAACAACTCATACAGAAAATAATATTCTATCTCTCTTGAAAGATAATCTTCAACAATAAACTGCTGAAAATCACCCCAAGGTCTCTCGGGTGTGAGGTCTTGACAATGCATAAACAACTTAGATAATATGTGAAAATTGTTGGTAATCACAATCGGACCTTACTACAAGCAAACTGTATCTTTCCAATTTATCAAATTTTGCAATATTATGATCTTAAATCCTAAATCTAACCAAATGATAAAGAAATAGCAAAAGATGAAGGTGAAAGAGATATAACAAAATCTAAAATATTTCTAAGATGAATAATGCAAATGGTAAATACCTGGAACGGACCAATCTCAAATAACCAATTCCTGCTTAACCCACAATGCAATATCACAAGAAAGGTGCAATCTTCTAAGGAATACAGATTTTCAAATCATAGACATTTATCCACAATCGAACTAAGCACAAATAGATGTACGGTCCGGGTTGACTTCACCAGCCTACTACAATCAGATAGTTACTGGGAGTATAGACCAGAGATTGCTACAGACATTCCAAGCATAAAACCATGAACAATATTCACCAAACTAATCTAATTCTAAATCTAACATCAAATCTTATATCTCCAAGCAATTTTGAATGATGGAACAACAGGAACCATGCAAGATAAACTAACACAAAAGAATTCACCAGAGAAACCACAATTCCTTCAATTATATTAGATCACCAAAATACAACAACAATTCCACTGTTCTGTGTTATAGCACTTTCTCGAAAGAACTAACTACTATCTCTACTACAGAATGCTCTAGCTCTTTTCTCAGTCTAGCTTGTCTAATTTTCTATTATCTTTCTAACTCTTTTCAAATGAGGAAAAAATGCCATTTATATAGAACCCTCAAAACATGTCGGCCTAGCCAGACATTTACAAAAATAAAATAGCCAAAACAAGTTGGCCCCAGGAAATTCAAAATAAGGCACACATTAAATGCCGATACATCATCAAGGTCAGCCAAAACACATTCCTCAATGCAACTCGAATCAACACATGCCCTATAATAATAGGGAAGCACAAATCACGAGGTGGCATGAAATTAATCACCGCCTCCCTTATCTTTGCTCTGATCCAGCGATTCATGAACTTTCAAAAACACCTTATCCAACTCAGCAACCGGTGGCAAGGGTAGGATTTTGAGCCGACATTCAATTGATTCAATCTCTTCCCTTGATTTCTTAATCGTTGTATCCCAATCACCCTTATATGCCAAGTGTTTATCCATCACAGCCAGATAAGTAGCCGCATCATCCAATTGGTGCCCTGTCACAGAATTTTCAATATTAGGGGCATAGACATCATGCCACCATTCCCTCAATTGTTCCAAACTCAAGTACTTAGGGGTGATCTTCCTCCTGCCAGTCATTATCTCAAAAAAGGTGATGCATCCATCATAAACACTAGTTAAATTACCATCTATCTGCTTCCTTTGTTTGTAGATCTTCTTGATGGTTTTGTGTCAGATTTGCAGGGCTTCAAACCACTCCCAAGGCTCATTAACCCTAGATGAAGAAAGGATTCCATCAACAACCAGTTGATCCTTACTATACTCCATGATTGTTTTGGTTTTCTGCAATAAGAGATCAGTGTCCTCCTTATCCTGAGATAAAACATAATCTAATGAATCCTTAGCCCTTACTGCATCCTTTCCAGTTGAAAGGATCTCCTTTATTGCATCATCTCCCTTAGCCTGTACCTCTTGCAACCAACTTATTGTAGCCATAGTAGAAGCTTTCATCTTTTCTATTTCAGAGATGGTCTCCTTCAGTTAGAAACTAGCAGTAGCAGAAGAAGATGGGTGAAAAGATTGTAAAGGCTTCATCAAATCCTCCAGACATTTCCTAAGCCTTTCATTCTCTTTCTTTAGTTCATGCTTAGACTGTGTTTCCTTCCTCAATCTCCCAATGATCACTGCACTGGACCCCTCATATTCTTCAATATCTTGCTCCATAGAAGTGGGCCCGAGATTAATGGTCTGTACATCATAATCCTTCCCAGTGACCTCATCTTTACTTTTACCAACAGCAGGGGTAGCAATATGAATGATCCTGTTACTAGCTTCATCCCTTTCGATCTTGGAAACCACCTTGGCTACCTTCTTCATCTTACCTTTTCCAATCTTGGCCAACATTTCATCCCAGTTGAGAGGAGTATCCTCAACAATGACCTGTTTCCTTCTGATCTCTTTGTCTAGTCAATCCAGAACAGTAGGATCCACCCGGATTTCATCTTTCTTGACCTCTTCATGTTGATCCACCGTCTCATCCTTTTCCTTTTCAGGAGATTGATCACCTTTGTTCCCCAATTCGGGCTCTTCTTCTTTCAGGGGTGATGGAGTCTTAACAAGAACATCCTCCTTCTCAGGGGATCTATTATCTTTACTATTTGTGGGAGAATCCTCATATTGTACCAACGAAGAATGATGCATCTCCACATTTCCTACCTCAAACTCAGCAGCTGCGCCATAATGTTCCCCATCCTTAAACAGTTCCGCTTCCTCACTAGTCTCATGCTCTTCATGAGTCATTTGCTCAAGTATACCCAATGAAGGAGAAGTATCTTTTTGTTGCTCCACAGTGGATGCCATTGGAAGGGGATCTACCTTTTGCATAGTCTCTTTGGGAGATGGAGTTCTTGACCTCCTTGAATAAACCTGGGTTTTCTCTCCTGAGCTCTCCACATTAACTACATGAGGGTCTGCGTCATCCTTAGAAGTTTCTTGATCTTTCTTCCTAGAAGCCCTGGTTGTCCTTGTCATTTTTGGCTCTGGAGGAGTGTCTTCTTTCTCTACTTTCTCAAGTTCCTCCTCTTCGGTAGCTTTACCTATTTTCACAGTATGGCTCCTCTTCTTTCCCCTAGGTTTTCTTTTCTTTTCAGGCTCACTCTCCTTAGGGCCTCTGATTTTAATTTAAAAGGTGAGCCTACCTTAGTTTTTCCTGTAGAATCATCCTCACCTGACTCTTCTGAGGTAGAATGAGCATTCAAATTTCCCATCAGATTGAAAGTACAAGGTACCTTTTCACTCTCCAATTCCAATACTTTATGTTTCAACCATGACTTGGTGGATTTTACAATAGGAGCCATCAATTCCTCTAGCTCATTTATTTCCCTTTCTGACCAGTTTATCTCTCCAATGGGTCTGTCCTTAACTGATTCAAATGCATGATCCTGGACTAAATTTTCATCATCCTCCAACTGATCAGGAATTAACTTGACATTGTACATTCTGATTACATCAATTGGAAGCCTATAATACCTTTTCTTTCTCACCTCAAAGTCATCCTTATTGTTCGCCCAGTAGTCCTCTAGATCATCCTTGTGGTGATATTCTTTAGTAGCCTTCTTTTGTGCTTCACCAGTGATGTTAAAACTTGCCCTCTTAGAATGGAAAGAGAAACCAAAAGTACTCAAATCCTCCCCTGATGCATGAGCTGATTGGATTGAAGGGAAAACCTCACTTATACCAATTTTCAAGGGAAAGTCCCCACCAAACCCTGTCTTGTGCTTCACCTTTTTAACAACAGCATTGAAATCACATATCTGCCGGGTAACCTCCAAGAGTATGATGTGGTTAGTGGGATATCTTGGCAATCTGTATGGAGCAGTCAGGCATCCATCAATTCTGATATAGGAGAAGGTGGGGAATTGTATAAACCAGGCTCCATAACTTTTAATCAGTTCCTTATCTCCATCAGAAATTCTCACATGCTCTACATTCTGAAGCAACCCAGTAATATGCATAGTGAATGCATCATTTTCTCTTCTATAATTCAGAT
>VDFB02000008.1:258439247-258475761 GCA_007258455.2 Sequoia sempervirens | reverse complement strand
TGAAAATGTTGTATTTGAAGATGTTGAACATGATATTAAAATTGGGAATGAAAATATTGAAATTGATAATGAAAATGTTCAAGGTGAAAATGTTGGATTTGAAGATTTTGAACATTATATTGAAGCAAGTGTAAATTATGTTTCACCAGATTACATGAGAAATGAAGAACCTTGTTTGGAAGAAAGACATATTCCAATTTCAAGACCTTCAAGAACCCCTAAATGGTTACTTGAATTTGATGAGAACATTATAAACAATTTTGAAGGAAAGAGGTCAACATGAACTATTCGGTTGTGGACTAGAAGAATTTTCAACCAATATTTTAGTGATAAGACATTGACCAAGCAATGCCAACTTTTTGTACAATTGCTAAAGATGCAAAAGATGAGACCTTTGCTAGCCAAATTGAAGATTCGTGTGAACAAGAAGACCGAAAAAAATTATATTATTGTCAAAAATCTTTTTAATGCTCTCAAGTCTATTAGAAAAAATAACAAGGAAAAGGATAAGAGAGCTGCTCAAAGAGTCATTACAACCTCCCTAGTAAGCCATCAATTGAAAAAGACTCGCTTTATGAGACAAACTTGTATTGATTTTGACATAAATCATAAAAAATTTGATAGAGCACTTGCAAGAAGAGAAAGAATAGATGATCCTCTTCAAAATGATACATGGTCTTTTTCTAGGAGGATTCCACGTGTTGATAAGAAGCTAACCGATAATTAAAGTAGGTAATTCAACAATTTTGGCATGATAACTCTAGAGTATCACCCAATGCAAAGGATGTTTTAAAGTTAAGAATTAGAAATCGAGACCATACACCACATCCTAAACATTTCTTGGAATCAAGCCAAACAATGTTGTTCAAAAAATTTATTGAAACACATAAAAATATGGAAATCTCGCAAAGGACTTTTGAGGGTTTGAAGCCATTTTATTGTGTGCCTCTTAAGATTTGCAGGAATACTTGTTGCAAATACCATGTGATTTTTCATCACCATGAGCCATTATGCTATATCCGCTCTACCTGCATACCAATGAAATGCATATGGGAGGGTGCAATGCATCTTCCTCTATCATCAAGGGACTTGCTAGATCTATTTTATGTTCTAGAGATGATGGTTGCTTTTTCTATAGAAATGATTGTTTAAATGCAAAGTGCTCACAATGTGGTGGCTTGTCAAAGTTTGTTCAATGTTTTCATGAGAGTTCCAAACATGAATTTGGAAAGAAGCTTGTTGAGAAAAAGAGATATGAGATAGTCAAATATACTTTGTAAAGTGGAGGTGAAGGTTCTAGATGTGAGTTGGTTACAAAAGAATGTAGTGTTGCTAATTTTATTTCAGATTTTAAGGACACCTTACAAGCATGCAAGGCATAGTCATGGTCCAAGTGGTTGATCAACAATTTAGGATGTGTAAGGATCCTTTTTCCATTGGCACTATTATATCGCTGGTTGATTTTGGTATAAAAACTACACATTGCAACCACAAAACGAGGGCCAATCTCGAGATACAATCTCCATTTAGATTCATATTTTTGTCCACATAATGTTTAGACATGCACCTTAATAGTAAAAAAAGGAGGATCAAAAGATAATTAGAGAGTATCATTTTTATATGAGTGATGATAGATCTCACCATCCGAAGTACATGTCCAACATTGTTTCCGAATTCTTTTGAGTTATTGCAGAGCATGATATAGCACTGGCCTACATCTAATTTGGTCGATAATTACACGTACAATTCAAGAATGCTTGTATGTTTTATTGGTTGAGCTATAATGCATGTAGAGAGGGGTCTACCATAGCCATGCAAGTTTTTGAAGCTGGGAAATGGGAAAGGGGAGCATGATGGAGCAGGTGAATGCGTAAAGAGAGCCTCTAGTTAAGGAGCAATTGGATTTCGTAGAGCAAAATTCGCCAGCGATGTAACGCTCTATTGTTGATTGGTGTAGTTCAACATTATCACGTGGAGGACACTTGGATTCAAAAGTGCAATGATTCTTTTGGTCTGAGGAGGGTATAGTGGGAGGTGATTGGATTGTTGTCATACAATCAAAGATTCTCTTCAAAGATGCATTCATTTCAAAGTTCGTGACATGCAGGCACATGGACTACTTCTGGACAATTTAGAGTTGGATTGTTTTTGTCAGAGTTGTATTTAGTGCGAGTGGGGTCAATGCGAGTCAAGTGAGTGGGTGGATACATGGGTACCACAGTATCTAACTCATTTATCTCAAATAATATCCATGACAAATGACACAATGGAAAGTTTAGTTGTCCACGACCTACTTTCAGATCTACTACAGCTAGGACATATTTTTTGCAATTGTTGCACCACAGGGGAATGAAGAGAGATCAGACTATTGGTTGGCTCGATGTGTGCAGGTAAAGCATAAGCTAACACAACCGATGGAAGATGATGATGGTTTCGTGTATCCTACAGGTTCAGTTGTGGTTGTAGGAACTTGGTTGCGAACATACATGATTAGAAAGAATGGCATAACTGCATTTGAAGACTACGAGAAACACAAAACCATTCTCATGTATTTGCACCTTGTTATAGCAACAAATGCTAAGTTGTTGAAGCATCATGCTAGACCAAAGACAAAACAACTATGGACACTTAGTAATGTTGATCATGAAGTAATATTGGATACTCTTAAGCAAAGAGATGACCCTTCAGGCACACTTGAATAGCATTTTCAAGAATGGAAGGTACAATGCTTATGTTCATTATGATTAAGTTCATTAGTGTTCTTTATTTAATACTGATACTTTATATACTATTGCAATGCAGGTGTCTTTAATAGTGATATTTTGTATGCACTTTTGCAATATTTTTGACAAGATTGATCATGGACCTGCTACAACAATAGCCAACTCTGATCCTTTCGAAGAGGTATGCGACAGATTAGAACAATATAGATTGGTTATTCTAAGCATCTTTTATAGTTTGCATCGCCAACTTATCATCATTCAGGTTGTTTAGATTAATATAGATTTGTTAGTCTAAGCATCTTTTCTATTGTGATAATATAGATTTCTCATTTTCCCACTTTTGCGATATTCCTGGCACGATTGATCATGGACCTGCTGCAACAATAGCCATCTCTGATCCTTTCAGAGAGGTATGCGATAGAATACAACAATATAGATTGGTTATTTTAAGCATCTTTCATAGTTTTCATTACCATCTCATCATATTTTGTGTCATTTAGAATAATATAGATTGGTTATTCTAAGTATCTTTTATAGTTTGCATCACCAATTCATCATCATTCAAGTTGTTTAGATTAATATAGATTTGTTAGTCTAAGCATCTTTTCTATTGTGACAATATAGATTTCTCATTTTCCCACTTTTGTAATATTCCTGGCACAATTGATCATGGACCTGCTGCAACAATAGACAGCTCTGATCCTTTCAGAGAGGTATGCCACAGATTACAACAATATAGATTGGTTATTTTAAGCGTCTTTTATAGTTTGCATTACCATCTCATTATATTTTGTGTCATTTAGAATAATATAGATTGGTTATTCTAAGCATCTTTTATAGTTTGCATCACCAATTCATCATCATTCAATTTTTTTTTCTTGTGTTTTCTGCCTATGCACAAGCCATTCAAGCATTTTTGTATCAAAACTTTATGTAGAAATGTTATTACATGTCTTGAATTTATTCTGACTTCTTAATAGAGGGTTTGCAAAAATGAGATACCACAAGTTTCTTTGTTTTCTAAGCATATTAGGGCCTAAAGAAAGGTGTCTAAGGTGGTGACAGAGTCTGAAAGGTTGTGGAAGTGCTACATCCAATAAACCCTCAAGAATTACACTAAAAACAAGGGTTTTCTTATTTGATGGTTATAGGTACATAAAAATGGAATCCAATTGTAGAATCTTTGTTTTCTTGGCAATTTATTTGCTGCCCGAAGGTTTCAGGGGTCTGTGTGGTGTTTGAAGGAATGTTGCTTTGCATTTTTGGGCTAATTGAGTAGCCTTTTCAAGGGTGAATGTATAGGAAGTCAACGCTGGTCCAAAGGAGTCTATGTTGTTTCTCATATATGTTGTGTAACTTGGATATGGGTGTTTGAATCAGTCATGTGTTGGTTTGGTGTTTTGGAAAATTGCTTGCATTTGACAACTTTTCCCTCAGTTGAAAACTTGCCACCACGGGAAAACGCCTCCGAGATAGAAAAAACTAAGAGAGGTTATTGTAGATGGTTCCAACACAATCCCATAGCCTCAGACAAAGATTCTATAAGTTTCACGGTCTCCGAGAAATAGCCCTTCAAAGATTGTTGCCTTTTAGCACTTTGGACTCTTAAGGGAAATCGTCGATCCAATGTAGCTCAGAGTGATTCAACGTATTCGGTTGCTAAAGAGGACCATCCCTAGCATCAACGTACAAATCTAGACGTGTTGGAACAGTCTGTTTGGTCGTACGAGTTGCGGAATGAAAGTTGCACCACTTTGCAACTTTACACTGCTTGCATCTGGCAACTTTTCCCTCCACTGAAAAGTCATCACCATAGGAAAACGCCTTCGAGAGAGGTTTTTGTAGATGGTACCAACATAATCCCATAGCCTCGGAAAGATATTTTGTAAGCCTCATGGTCTCTGAGAAATAGCCCTTCAAAGATTGTTGCCTTTTAGCACTTTGGACTCTTCAGGGAAACCGTCGGTTCAATGTAGCTCAGAGTGATTCAGTATATTTGGGTGCAAAAGATGACCATACCTAGCGTAAACGTACCCATCTAGACGTGTTGGAACATTCTGTTTGGTCGTATGAGTTGCGGAATGAAAATTGCACCACTTTGCAACTTTACACTACTTGCATCTGACAACTTTTCCCTCCACTGAAAAGTCATCACCACAGGAAAATGCCTCTGAGATAGAAAAAACTGAGAGAGGTTTTTGTACATGGTCCCAACACAATCCCGTAGCCTCAGACAAATATTTTGTAAGCCTCATGGTCTCTGAGAAATATCCCTTCAAAGATTGCTGCCTTTTAGCACTTTGGACTCTTCAAGGAAATTATCAGTCCAATGTAGCTCGGAGTGATTCGGTATATTTGGGTGCAAAATATGACCATCCCTAGCGTAAACGTACCCGTCCGAACATGTTGGAATAGTCGGGCTTGTCATAAGGAAAGGTGTAATGAAAAGCTACACCACTTGCAACTTTACACCGCTTACATCCGCAACTTTTCCTCCACCGAAAGTCATCACCACAGAAAACGCTTCTATTTAGATAAAGCAAAACCAAGAGAGATTTTTGCAGATGGTCCCAACATGATCTCATAGCCCTGGATAGAGAGTCTCACATCACCGGCCTCTCTGAGAAATATCCCTTCAAAGATTGTTGTCTTTAGCACTTTTGGACTCTAAGGAAACCAGTGGGCAATCGTGAAAGTTAACTTCCTCACAAACTTGGTTTGAAGTAATTTCATTCTTTTTTGTGCATTTAAAATGGAGTTTTAAGCCTTCCACCCTAAAAGTGACCTCTAAATAACTTCAAACACCTTAACTACCTCATTCTTATTCATTTGTTTTCCAAACAAGCATTTTCATTCCAAGAGGCCGAGCTTTCATTTTTGCTTGTTGGATTGAAAGCGGACCGTGACACAACTTTCTTTTTTCAAAAATTGTTCAGCATCATTGAACTAAGGATTTATCACACATCTACATACAAAATAACATTTCAGACTGCAAGAAGACATCAAAATGGGTAGTGTACTAAAAAAAAATTTATGATTTTTGAAGAATGCTGATAACTCTACTCAGTTGTCTTCTTTTTTCAATATCATACAAATGCTTAGCCATGCCTTTGCATCTGTTGTGCAATTTTGCACACATGCCCCACTTGGAGTAGGGACCCTCTGATTTCTGATTTTGAATGTCTCTTGGACCTTTGGTTTTATTGGATTTGTCCTTTTGAGGTCTTGGGATGTTGGTCTTGCTTATCTTGGTCTTACCCTAAGGGTTGAATCGATCAAACTTGGGTTTTGATGAGGTCCAGGTTTTGACTTGAATCCGGGATTTTCTGGCTCACCTGGATTTTCCTGGGTCCTGGTCTATCGTCTGTCAAAGTTGGATTTTCCAAAATCCGAGTTTCTGGTTGAATCCGGGATTTTTCGGATCACTCGGATTTTCCCGGACTGCGTCGGACTCTTGGAGGGGTGCGTCGTCCGTGGAATTAATGCTCACCAGGATAGCCCGTTTGGCTCAGATTTTCCCAAAATTCCGTTTTGACCTCGGGTTTCCGAATTCTCTCGATACGTCTTGTTAGCCATTAATGCTTGGGGTATGTCTTCTCTGGCATGAGTGTGGGTGAATTTAAGGTCTTTTGGCGCTCTTCCTGATTTCATTGTTCATTTTCTATTTTCTCTAGTGCTTGTTTGTTCATTTTCGAGCTTTGGTCGCTAGATTTGGTCTGCTCGCGTGTGGATTCCTTGGGCGTTCGTGTTGATATTGTTGCCGCTAGGGCATCCTGATTCGCGATGATTTCTTTGGGTTCGAGGTTCATTCGGATTAAATCCATGGTAATTCATTGTTGACTTCTCCCATCGTTTTGTGCTTTGTGATTGAATCTTTCAAGTTGTTGTTGATGATTATTTGGGTCGGCCCTTGTTTGTTTCCATGGTTACATATTTATCGAATTAGGGTTTGATTCACCTTTCCACGGGTTTTAACGCCTGCATTGTGCATCCCTTCGTTTATCAATGAATTTTAGGCATACCCTTGTGACTGAGCCCTCCTTCTAGCGCCAATCTGTTGATGGTGTTTTCTGCACAGCAACAACTTAGATAGAAAATGATATTCTATCTCTCTTAAAAGATAATCTTCAACAATAAACTGCTGAAAATCACCCCTAGGTCTCTCGGGTGTCAGGTCTTGACAATGCATAAACAACTCAGATAATATGTGAAAATTGTTGGTAATCACAATCGGACCTTACTACAAGCAAACTGTATCTTTCCAATTTATCAAATTTTGCAATATTATGATCTTAAATCCTAAATCTAACCAAATGATAAAGAAACAACAAAAGATGAAGGTGAAAGAGATATAACGAAATATAAAATATTTCTAAGATGAACAATGCAAATGGTAAATACCTGGAACAGACCAATCTCAAATAACCAATTCCTGCTTAACCCACAATGCAATATCACAAGAAAGGTGCAATCTTCTAAGGCATACAGATTTCCAAATCATAGACATTCATCCACAATCAAACTAAGCACAAATAGATGTACGGTTAGGGTTGACTTCACCAACCTACTACAATCAGATAGTTACTGGGAGTATAGACCAGAGATTGCTATAGACATTCCAAGCATAAAACCATAAACAATATTCACCAAACTAATCTAATTCTAAATCTGACATCAAATCTTATATCTCCAAGCAATTTTGAAGGATGGAACAACAGGAACCATGCAAGATAAACTAACACAAAAGAATTCACCAGAGAAACCAAAATTCCTTCAATTGTATTAGATCACCAAAATACAGCAACAATTCCACTGTTCTATGTTACAACACTTGCTCGAAAGAACTAACTACTATCTCTACTACAGAATGCTCTAGCTCTTTTCTCAGTCTAGCTTGTCTAATTTTCTATTATCTTTCTAACTCTTTTCAAATGAGGCAAAAATTCCATTTATAGAGAACCCTCAAAACATGTCAACCTAGCCAGACATTTACAAAAATAAAATAGCCAAAACAAGTCGGCCCCAGGAAATTCAAAATAAGGCACACATTAAATGCTGATACATCATCAAGGTCGGCCAAGACACATTCCTCAATGCAACCCAAATCAACACATGCCCTATAATAATAGGGAAGCACAAATCACGAAGTGGCATGACATTAATCACCGCCTCCCTTATCTTTGCTTTGATCCAGTGATTCATGAACTTTCAAAAACACCTTATCCAACTCAGCAACTGGTGGCAACGGTAGGATTTTGAGCCGACATTCAATTGATTCAATCTCTTCCCTTGACTGCTTAACTGTTATATCCCAATCACCCTTATATGCCAAGTGTTTATCCATCACAGCTAGATAAGTAGCCGCATCATCCAATTGGTGCCCTGTCACAAAATTTTCAATATTAGGGGCATAGACATCGTGCCACCATTCCCTCAATTGTTCCAAACTCAAGTACTTAGGGGCGATCTTCCTCCTGCCAGTCATTATCTCAAAAAAGGTGATGCATCCATCATAAACACTAGTTAAATTACCATCTATCTGCTTCCTTTGTTTGTAGATCTTATTGATGGTTTTGTGTCAGATTTGTAGGGCTTCAAACCACTCCCAAGGCTCATTAACCCTAGATGAAGAAAGGATTCCATCAACAACCAGCTGATCCTTACTATACTCCATGATTATTTTGGTTTTCTGCAATAATAGATCAGTGTCCTCCTTATCCTGAGATAAAACATAATCTAATGAATTCTTAGCCCTTACTACATCCTTTCCAGTTGAAAGGATCTCCTTTATTGCATCATCTCCCTTAGCTTGTACCTCTTACAACCAATTTATTGTAGCCAGAGTAGAAGCTTTCATCTTTTTTATTTCAGAGATGGTCTCCTTCGGCAAGAAACCAGCAGTAGCAAAAGAAGATGGGTGAAAAGATTGTAAAGGCTTCATCAAATCCTCTAGACATTTCCTAAGCCTTTCATTCTCTTTCTTTAGTTCATGCTTAGACTATGTTTCCTTCCTCAATCTCCCAATGATCACTGCACTGGACCCCTCATATTCTTCAATATCTTGCTCCATAGAAGTGGGCCCGAGATTAATGGTTTGTACATCATAATCCTTCCCAGTGACCTCATCTTTACTTTTACCAGCAGCAGGGGTAACAATATGAATGACCCTGTTACTAGCTTCATCCCTCTTGATCTTGGAAACCACCTTCGCTACCTTCTTCATCTTACCTTTTCCAATATTGGCCAACATTTCATCCCAGTTGAGAGGAGTATCCTCAACAATGACCTGTTTGCTTCTGATCTCTTTGTCTAGCCAATCCGGAACAACAGGATCCACCCGGGTTTCATCTTTCTTGACCTCTTCATGTTGTTCCACCATCTCATCCTTTTCCTTTTTAGGAGATTGATCACCTTTGTTCCCCAATTCAGGCTCTTCTTCTTTCAGGGGTGATGGAGTCTTAACAAGAACATCCTCCTTCTCATGGGATCTACTATCTTTACTACTTGCCTCAGGGATGGGTATGGCTTCAACTTCTGGAAGTGAGGATGCAGATGATACTAGTGAAGGGATGGGTGATGATGATTCTCCCCTTTCTTGAGTCCTCCTTGACCTAGTGGGGAACTGTAATTCCTATAAATCCTCCTCTCTTGGGGTAGATCTGGTACTTCTTCTATATCTCTCAGGAGAAATGGTGTTTAAGAAACGATCCAGTGAGCTCATTTAGGCCCTCCTTCTAGCACCAATCTGTTGATCAACCACAACCACCACCACCACTCTTACCAATGGCTTTCCTTGCTAATAATCCATCTCCCTTGTTTTTCAATCCTTATAATGTTATGCCCAAGAACCATGAGCATTTCTGTTCAAAATTTCATGTTAATGACCCAAACAGGACCGCAGAGGAGCATATTAGGATCTTTAAAACTTATCTTAAAGACAGAGGAATTGCTCATGAGGATGTTGCCTACAGGTTATTTCCTTATTCATTGGGAGAGGAGGCTTTTTACTGGTATAATCACCTCCCATCTGGTTCAATTCTTAACTGGAGTGATTTTGAAACTACCTTTTTACAGAAGTTTAGAATACCTATTAGTGCCAATGAATTGTACCTGCAATTCACTAGAGTGAAAGAGAGGTTAATGAACCCATATCCAGTTTCAATAATAGGTTCCACCGTGCGTATACCAGACTTTAAGACCCTTATGTCTTGGACGATGCTACGGCCCTGGGAGTCTATTATGAAGCATTGGATAGCCTTATAGCAACCTTTCTGAAATGGAGACCTAATCCTTCAGCTCGCCTAGTTGATGCTTATACAGAAGCAGTCAAGCTTAGCACATATTTAAGGCAACATTTGGCTAGACCATTGCCTTCTTTAGGGCCAGTTGCACATCCAAACCAGGTTCAGGAAGTGAATCAAGCACTTGCCAATCATACACCCATCATGAATCCAATACCTCAATTGCCTTTGGTGCCACATCCTGGTCCCCCCATGAGCCAAGTCTCTCCTATAATGAACTTTCCACAACAGCAAGTTAACCAGCCCTTTTATCAGCAGCAGCCAACTGGTTTCCCTGCCTACTTGTAGAATTATGAAGTGTTGCATTAGTCCATGGGATCTGCTACAATGTTTGTTCCTCCTCAGAGTAATTCAAGCTAGACCCCTTATGGAGATCTAAATAAAGATAGGGTTGATGAAATGGCTGAGTAGATAAAGAAGTTAAACCTAGAGGTGACTTACCTAAGGAATCAAAATAACCAATTACAAGCCGCTCAAAGAAATCTGCAATCCAATTAGAACCGAGAACATCCACAGGGGTAGAATTTTGATAGAGGACAATGTAATGAAAGGGGATATAACAATGACAGAGGATATAATTAGGCTAGAGGTTACAACAATGAGAGAGGATTCAATAATGACAGAGGGTACAATAATGATAGGAGACAGAATTTCGATAGAGGACAAGGTAGTGGCCCAGGATTTGATAGGAGGCAGTCACAAGGATATAACAGGACGTGGAATACAAGACCTAATAATGGAGGAGTCCCCACTCCATTGGATCAACCTATCAACCAATCTGCTAATCAGCCAGTCAGTCAAGACAAGCCTCCCAATAGTGTATATCTGGCTGAGGCTGCCCTGTCAAGGTGGTGTAGGCTCCATAAGACAAGCCAGCATTCTGAGTTAGAATGTCTAAAATTCCAAACTGCAGCCTCTATTTTCTAGTATGAAGTGGAGAATAATGAAAATGGCCAAGAGATGGTTCCCTCCATCCCCTATGACTCTCCTGTACTGGTACTAAATCATGCCCCTTTTCTAGCAGGTGAAGAAAATTTTCTAGAAGAGGAATCTGATTCCCAAGAGGAGAAAGCAGACCAAATATGCAATGGAGATGAGGTGGCTTAGTTATTCAATGAGGAGGCAACAAATGATAATGGCCCCCTGGATAAGGAGGAGGCTTATGTTGAAGAAGTGCAGATGTTCCAGAGGCAAGGTAAAGGATATGATTTAAGAGACATGCCCCATAGACGCCCACAGGTTGGGGGTCCTTTCACCACCTCCATTCCTCCTAATAATTTTAATATCCCTTTGGACCCAAGTGCTAGTAATAATCTACCCTTTCCACATGTTTCCAAGAAGTACTTTTCAAAGGAAAAACAAGCTTAAACTGACCCACATAAGGAAAAAACTATTCAAACAGGTAAAGATAAGGTAGAGGAATCTTCTAGGGACGTCCCCACTAATCTAAGTGAGGAGAAAATGGCTTTGTATGTTGCTGAGGAGTTCATGAAATTAAAGGTAAATATTTCAGTATTTGAGTTACTAAGGTCCCCAGCAATTAGGAATGCAGTTCTAGGTGCCTATGATGCACATCCAGTGTCTTTGGATAAACCTTCTAGTGAGAGTGTCAACAAGGTTTCTGGTTCTCAAGCTGTGAAGACAAAAAACTAGGCCTATGGTCAGACTAACTTACCCCCTAGAGATAAAGGAAAGGAGAAAGATAAGACACAAGTGGCCTAGGTAGATACTTAGCCAACTTTGTTTCAAGGGAAGATGGATATCCCACCATTCTTGATCTCTGTGCGCATATTTGGTAAGAATTTATATAACTATTTATTGGATTCTAGTGCTTCTACTAATGTGATGCCATTTGGAGTATGTAGAGCCTTAGGGATTACACCTACTGAGTCCCAGAAGAAGGTAACTCAGTTGGATAGAACTGAAGTAAATGTAGTGGGAGAGTTAAACATGATTCACATGCAAGTAGCTTCTTACCCAAGAATCCAACAGGTTATCAATATTCAAGTGGCTGATATCCCTGATGCATATGGCCTAATTCTAGGAAGAGATTTTATGAAGGCCTTAAATGGATATGTATCTACTGACCACTCCCACATGTGGCTTCCCTGGAAAGGGGTGCCAAATTATATCAGAATTGAGAGAGAACCAAGAATGAAATACATGATTACAGAATATCAAAATACTTCAAATGAAGTTCTGATATCAGAAGTAGGCATGGGAAATTATATGCTGTCGACTCCTTATGAGGAGTCAGATTCAGAGGAGGTATTGATGCTACATATAATGTCTATTGATACAGAAACAAAATCTAGCAACGCTACTGTTTTGACAGGATCAATTAAGGAAGAAGATGAATCCGAGGACAATCAGATTAGCCTACTAAACAGTTTCCAGGAATTCATTAGCCAGTGTATTGAAAACCAGGTTCACCTCAACAAGAAGACAAACTTTGAAGAGTTACTCTTACCTAACTGGTGTAGAGTTCACAATGCTTCCCATTCAGAGTTGGAATGTTGTTTATGCCAAGCAGCAGTAGAATGAGCACAGAAATGCATAAATCCAACCCTGGCAGTCAAGATGGGCATGCAAAGCCCTCCAAAAGATTATAAAGGAAAGAAAGTAATGTCGTCTGAGGAATCCTCCAACAGTAATAACCCGAAGGATAGGATGAAGAGGAATGCAATCGCTGAATGCTGGACTCTCAGATTTGATGGATCTAAATCCAAGCATGGAGCTAGAGCAGGATTCGAATTGATTAGCCCAAAAGGTAAAACCTTCTTTGCAGCCCATAGACTTTAATTTCACTGTACTAATAACATAGTAGAATATGAGGCATTGATTCACGGACTTCTTATGGCACTCAAGAAAAAGGTTAAGGTTCTGCAAGTTTTCGGTGACTCTGAGCTGGTAATTAAGCAAGTAAGGAAACAATATTCATGCCATGATAGGAGAATGACTAATTATAGGCATAGAGTATGGGACCTCATTGAGGGATTTGATGCCTTCAATATTCAACTGATACCACGACAGAAGAATCAAACTGCAGATTCTCTGGCCCAGGCAGCGAGCACTCTGCACCCCCTATCTTTGTCAGGTTTGAAAAAGTTTACTGTAGAATTGACCCCTGTGCCATCAATTCTGGACAATGTTACTAACTTTCAGGTATTTGAGGATGACAAGCATATCTTGGACTTCATTACAAACACAGATGTTTTTGCTTCCCAAATCATTGATGAAACAGAACTCCGGGAAGTAGAATTGGATTTGGAGGGAGTGATAAATTTGAAGTCTAACACTATTCCAAGGGGAATGGTACAGTTGGAGTGGATTTTTGATCTGGACAAGATCAGAGATCAGGAGCAAGAGTCTAAAAAGAAATCTATCAGTGGACAGTGTGATACTTACAATATGGGAACTGAAGATGAAGCTAAGAACATTTTTATTGGCCAGGTATGCACTCCAGAGGAAAGACAAGGAATAATTGAAGCATTGCATAACTTTCTGGATATAGTAGCCTGGAGTTATGAAGATCTGAAAACTTACAATACGTCAATCATAACTCATACTATACCTCTGAAGTTGGGTGCCAAGCCTTTCAGGTAGAGACAGAGGCTGATTAATGCATTACTAGAACCGGTTATATAGAAAGAAGTTCAGAAATTACTGTCTGCCAGAAATATATTTCTTGTCAGGCATTCAACATGGGTGGCGAATCTAGTCACAGTAAGAAAAAAGAATGGGGAAATCAGACTTTGCGTTGATTTCAGAAATCTAAACAAATCATTAGAAAATGACAATTATCCAGTCTCATCATTGGATGAAGTACTTCAAGTGGTTAATGGTTCTCAGATGATGTCCTTTCTGGACGGCTATTTAGGGTACAACCAAATAATGGTTCAGTATGAGGACAGGCACAAAATTTCCTTCACAACTAAATGGGGTACCTTTGCTTATAAGAGGATGCCTTTTGGTCTCATTAATGTTGGGGCTACATTCCAAAGGGCCATGGATATTGCTTTTAAAGATATCATAGGAAAGTGCATTATTATTTATATGGATGATCTAACTATCTTTTCAAAAAATAGAGGAGACCACATCTCTGACTTACGCAAAGTGTTTCAAAGGTGCAGGGAATTTGACATATCCCTGAATCCTAAAAAGTGCATTTTTGGAGTGACAGAAGGGAAATTGTTGGGACATGTCATATCTGAAAAGATAATTGCTATTGATCCAGAAAGAGGGGAGGCCATACTGAAGATTCAACCACCTGCTAGCAAAAAAGAGATGAAGTCTTTCTTTGGCAAGATCAACTTCGTCAGGAAATTCATTACTGGATTTGCTGAAATTGTTAAACCTCTGAATGTAATGTTGAAACAAGATGCTAAAGTTGAATGGACTACATAAGCAAAAGAGGCATTTATAGAAATCAAAAGAGCCATTGCTGATGCTCTGATATTGGTAAGTCCCAATTATAGTAAGCCTTTTTACATCTATTCATTTGCCTCAGACCATTCATGTGCGAGAATGTTGACTCAGAAGTCTAATGAGGGAAATGAGCATCCTATTGCTTTTATGAGTGCACCATTAAAAGATGCTGAGTTGAAATATCCAAGTGTATAAAAGTAGGCATATGCCCTAGTCAGAGCAGTGAAGAAATTTAGACATTATATCCTCAGGAATAAGGTTTATGCAATTGTCTTAGATCCTGCAGTTAAGTTACTGTTGATGCAAAATGAGTTGGGTGAGCATAGAGCTAAGTGGGTGATAATGCTACAAGAATATGACATTGAGATCCAACCCATGAAGTTGATAAGAGGGCAAGGACTTACTCAGACTATAGTTGAAATGGGGCCTGAACTGACTGTTCAGAATTATAATCTTGAGGAGGTTTCCCCAGGTGGCTGGTATGATGACATAGTTTATTACTTGCTGAACCAGCGATCCCCAAGCCATCTTAGTGTTGTTCAAAGGAGAGCTTTACGATTGAAGAGCGACGGTTTCATGCTAAAGGGAGCTATTCTGTACAAGAGAAATCATGAAGGCATTTATTTAAGGTGTCTTGGGAAACAAGAAGCTGAAAGGGTGATGAATGAATTTCATGAAAAGTATGGCACTAGCCATGGTTCTGCTATTGCCACAGCAAATCAGATCTTGAGGGCTGGGTATTATTGGCCCACGTTGTTCAAAGACGTTCACCATCATGTCAGGACCTGTCACACTTGCTAGATTGCAGCAACGAAGGAAAGGTATGCAACACTCCCACTTCAACTAGTTACTGAGGTAAGGCCTTTTGCTCAGTGGGGCATGGACTTCATAGGTCCTATTAATCCACCATCTTTTGCGGGACACAGGTACATTCTAACCATTACTGATTATTTCACAAGGTGGACTGAGGCTTTCGCTTGTAGGCAATGTACATTTGAGGTAGTGATTGATTTTCTAGAATCTGCTATTATTAACCGGTTTGGATGTCCTATTTCTGTTGGTCTCTGATAATGATCCTACTTTCGCATCTTTAAAATTTTCAAATTGGGCTTTTAATCATGGCATTATTATAAAGTTTGTGTCTAATTACTAGCCCTAGGGTAACGGTCTGGCAGAATCTTCCAATAAGAACTTATTGACCATTATTCGTAAGTTGTTGGAGAGAAACCCAAAAGACTGGCACACTTAGCTTCGGTTTTCCCTTTGGGCAGATCGTACAAGGCTTAAGTCATCCATCAAAACATCTCCCTATCACTTAGTATATGGTCTAGAGCCAGTATTCCCTATTCAACTCAAGATCCCAACCCTGAAATTTATTAATGAGTTTTATGATGAGGGGGATAAAAGGGAGGCCAGGTTGACAGAGCTACTTAACCTTGAGGAGAAAAGAGATGATGCCCTTGAGAACTTTGCCAAACATCAGGGGGTAGTTAAGAGGTGGTTTGACAGAAGGGCTAGGGTCAAAGCCTTTTGGATTTCTGATCTTGTCTTGTACTGGAATAAACCTCATGATCGAAAAGGGGACCATGGAAAGTTTGATAAACTGTGGCTCGGTCCATATCAGATTGCTGAAATACTTGGAGATAATGCCTTCCATCTGAAGACTCTCACGGGGGAAGATATTTCGCTACCTGTTAATGGGCAGTATTTAAAACATTATTTCCAATCCTGAGTTGTTTTCAGCTCTCTATTTTGTATATAGTTAGTTTAGGTTGCTTTCTGTTGTCTGCTTTGTTAGATTAGGTTGCCTTTCGTTTCCTGTTTTTGTTTTGGTTAGAGTAGGTTTTCTTTGGCTTGTTTTGCTTTGGGTTTGTGTTGCTCTTGCTCTTGGTTCTTACTCCTTCTAGGACTTCTTGTTGTATTTGTATGACGGTGGTGACATAGTAGGTGTGGTGCTCTCAGTATTTCCTTTTCAAACTTTAATCATCTTTCCAGAACATTATGGTATGGATTCTCTACCCAATGTCACATATCCTTGTGTCTAAGACGAAGAGTCCTTTAGTCAGATTGAACAGGAATACATTAGGGTCTCACATTTTGAATATTAAAGATGCCTGAAGTTGCAGAAGGTCCTTGTAAAGTTTGCGTAGGGGAAAAATCTTTTTTCTGCTCTAGTGCCACTGTGGTTCTCATCCCTGAGTGTGAACTTCACTGTTCACAAGTTGCAGTAAAAAAAAAAAGAGACAAAGAAGTGAAAAGACGAGCAATATCAGAAAATCAAGAGACTGAATTCAACTCATCAGGGGAATCTGAATATCTCTATCGGGGCTATGGACACCTAGCTGGCAGTAGAGCTATGTTAAGGAGAATCACAGTGATACTCTTGTCGGGGCTATGGATGCCTGACTGGAAGCGAGGCTCTATCCAGGTTGCTTTTAGAGTATGAATCTTTATGTAGCCTGTTCATACCAAGTTTGGTTTCTTTTGTAGCTAAAGGGGGGTAATGAATGCATATGCACACACTTTGACCCTAGTGTAGGAAACGTTTGGATGACTTGTGAGTTATTTGGTTTAACCGTAGGTAGTGACTGGATGGATGAGTTGAAACCATAAGTTCTGGGTTCTTGATTCCAGTTTGTCATCAAAATGCTCTGGAGCATTTTCCCAGTAGAGTTGCCATTTGTTGTGCAATTTTGCACACACACCCCACTTTGAGTAGGGACCCTCTGATTTCTGATTTCAAATGTCTCTTAGACCTTTGGTTTTATTGAATTTGTCCTTTCGAGGTCTCGGGATGTTAGTCTTGCTTATCTTGGTCTTACCCTAAGGGTTGAATCGATCAAACTTGGGTTTTGATGAGGTCCGGGTTTTGACTTGAATCCGGGATTTTCCGGCTCACTCGAATTTTCTCGGGTCTTGGTCTATCATCTGTCAAAGTCAGATTTTCCAAAATTTGGGTTTCTGGTTGAATCCAGGATTTTCCAGATCACCCGGATTTTCCCGGACTGCGTCGGAGTCTCGGAGGGGTGCGTCGTCCGCAGAATTCATGCTCACCAGGATAGTTTGTTTGGCTCGGATTTTCCTGAAATTCCGTTTTGACCTCGGGTTTCCGGATTCTCTCAATACATCTTGTCAGCTATTAATGCTTGGGGTATGTCTTCTCTGGCGTGAGTGTGGGTGAATTTAAGGTCTTTTGGCGCTCTTCCTAATTTCATTATTCATTTTCTATTTGCTCTAGTGCTTGTTTGTTCATTTTTGAGCTTTGGTCGCTGGATTTGGTCTACTCACGTGTGGATTCCTTGGGTGTTCATGTTGATATACTCGCCGCTAGGGCATCCTGATTCGTGGTGATTTCTTTGGGTTCGAGGTTCATTCGGATTTAATCCATGGTAAGTCATTGTTGACTTCTCCCATCATTTTGCGCTTTGTGATTGAATCTTTCAAGTTGTTGTTGATGATTATTTGGGTTGGCCCTTGTTTGTTTTCATGGTTACATATTTATCGAATTAGGGTTTGATTCACCTTTCCATGGGTTTTAACGCCTACACTGTGCATCCCTTCGTTTATCAATGAATTTTGGGCGTACCCTTGTGACTGAGCGTTCCTGTTAGGGCCTTGCCTTGTTGGCACGTAATCTGGTATAATTTGTGAAGGTAGGGTTTAGGTATGTCTGTCCAGGGTTGTTAATTTTGGTGGAGTTGTTGTGACCCTCATGTCCTGTGTCGGGCTTTACCTTGTTCACAATACTTGAGACCCTGGTGTGCCCTAGTTTAATCATTTTGAGGGATGGTGTCTGAATTTCGAGCTTGCCCTAACTCTCATGGCAGGGTTTAGCTGTCAAATTTAGGGCATCATTATTTCATCACAGGGATCAACCATTTGAGAGTTTTGGGAATTTTAATTCAAGTACAATCAAAATTTGGCTTATTGGGGTTGAGTTTATGTTCGTTGGATTCGAATAGGGATTTGTATGATCACTCGATTAATGGTCTGCACGTCGAACGATCATCGGGTTTCCAAGGTGTCTGCAGAGTTTCCGTGCACCCGAATTTTCCCAGATTTTTCCATTTCTCTGGAGTGTGATGAATTCCCAGAATTTCAAGCTGCCCGCAGAAATCTAAACTACCCGGATTTTTCTGGTTTTCTTCCTAGTTCCACTTGATTTTGATTTTTGAAATTGGAGTAATGAATCAAATGTTGTATGATGATTTCTTGTTTCTTAATGGATGAATCTCATGATAATCATGCATCTCTTTTGTCCGTATTGATGATTTATTTGATGCAATAATGTCTTGGCAGCGGGAGTCCGTCTGGGTTTGATTTCTCCGAAATTCCGCCCCAACTTCATTTTCCCAGATTACTTCATTTTCCCAGATTTTCAAGATTGATGATTAATGATTTATCTTAATGATTTAATGTGGTTTCAAGGCTAACCTTTGATTGAAATATGGATGATAATTGGATTCTCATGAGACTCTTTTATGGATGCAAGCAGAATCAAGCAAGGCGGTGGCAGAAAAGGCCAAGGGGGATAGCAAGGGATCCTCAGTTACAGATGTTGAAAGAGCAAGGCTGGATGTGAAGAATCAGTTGCCGGATAGTAAGTTGGCTTCAGTTTGGTTAGAGGTTTCGGATACCAATGTACGAGCTTGGAGATATGAGGAGTTCAAAGAAAGGTTAGCTCTAAGGGATTTATCGGTCTTGACCAAGGCAGTGGTGAAATCCGGACTGGCTCATGTGGTAGGATTTCCTCCTATGGTTCAATGCTATGAATTGATATTGGAATGTGCCCAGCACTATGACTTTGATACATAGAGGATCGCCAGTACTGATAGGAGAGTATTGGCAAACTTTAATCCAGTTTCTATTGCCCAGGAATTTGTTATGCCAGACTTACCATGTGTGTGTGCCTTGGACATGGACTTGGCTAGGACTTATTATGAGGATGAACTTACCAAAGCCCAGCAGATGATCAATTCCTGGATGGAAAAGCCAAAATCTCATTTCTCCAAGTTTCCTAAATAGTTACACAGGGTCAAGTTCCGACAAGAGATATATGATGCAATCACACTGTTGAGCAGGGTGGCGGGCTTGAAGAGTGTTGGGACATTGGAGAATTGGATGGTGCATGTCATTAACAAGATTGAGCAAGGCATCAATTACCATTGGGCAGGGATTATCAGTGCAATGATTGACAGGCAGATGAGAGATGTGCTGGAAACAAACAAATTCACCATGACATCTTATGTGGTATATGTACTGGCCAGATTTTATCCATAGAGGGGATTGAGTCCAAAAGGAACATTTGGGAAAGATGTCATCTACGAGGTGTACCCTGAGCTACACCTGGGATCTGAATTATAGAAGAGAAAATGATGCATTCACTATGCATATTACTGGGTTGCTTCAGAATGTAGAGCATGTGAGAATTTCTGATGGAGATAAGGAACTGATTAAAAGTTATGGAGCCTGGTTTATACAATTCCCCACCTTCTCCTATATCAGAATTGATGGATGCCTGACTGCTCCATACAGATTGCCAAGATATCCCACTAACCACATCATACTCTTGGAGGTTACCCGGCAGATATGTGATTTCAATGCTGTTGTTAAAAAGGTGAAGCACAAGACAGGGTTTGGTGGGGACTTTCCCTTGAAAATTGGTATAAGTGAGGTTTTCCCTTCAATCCAATCAGCTCATGCATCAGGGGAGGATTTGAGTACTTTTGGTTTCTCTTTCCATTCTAAGAGGGCAAGTTTTAACATCACTGGTGAAGCACAAAAGAAGGCTACTAAAGAATATCACCACAAGGATGATCTAGAGGACTACTGGGCGAACAATAAGGATGACTTTGAGGTGAGAAAGAAAAGGTATTATAGGCTTCCAATTGATGTAATCAGAATGTACAATGTCAAGTTAATTCCTGATCAGTTGGAGGATGATGAAAATTTAGTCCAGGATCATGCATTTGAATCAGTTAAGGACAGACCCATTGGAGAGATAAACTGGTCAGAAAGGGAAATAAATGAGCTAGAGGAATTGATGGCTCCTATTGTAAAATCCACCAAGTCATGGTTGAAACATAAAGTATTGGAATTGGAGAGTGAAAAGGTACCTTGTACTTTCAATCTGATGGGAAATTTGAATGCTCATTCTACCTCAGAAGAGTCAGGTGAGGATGATTCTACAGGAAAAACTAAGGTAGGCTCACCTTTTAAATTAAAATCAGAGGCCCTAAGGAGAGTGAGCCTGAAAAGAAAAGAAAACCTAGGGGAAAGAAGAGGAGCCATACTGTGAAAATAGGTAAAGCTACCGAAGAGGAGGAACTTGAGAAAGTAGAGAAAGAAGACACTCCTCCAGAGCCAAAAATGACAAGGACAACCAGGGCTTCTAGGAAGAAAGATCAAGAAACTTCTAAGGATGACGCAGACCCTCATGTAGTTAATGTGGAGAGCTCAGGAGAGAAAACCCAAGTTTATTCAAGAAGGTCAAGAACTCCATCTCCTAAGGAGACTATGCAAAAGGTAGATCCCCTTCCAATGGCATCCACTATGGAACAATAGAAAGATACTTCTCCTTCATTGGGTATACCTGAGTAGATGACTCATGAAGAGCATGAGACCAGTGAGGAAGCAGAACCATTTAAGGACGGGGAACTTTATGGTGCAGCTGCTGAGTTTGAGGTAGGAGATGTGGAAATGCATCATTCTCCGTTGGTACAATATGAAGATTCTCCTACAAGTAGTAAAGATAATAGATCTCCTGAGAAGGAGGATGTTCCTGTTAAGACTCCACCACCCCTGCATGAAGAGGAGCCAGAATTGGGAAGCAAAGGTGATCAATCTCTTGAAAAGGACAGGGATGAAATGGTAGATCAGCATGAAGAGGTCAAGAAAGATGAAACTCGAGTAGATCCTACTATTCTAGAATTGCTAGACAAAGAGATCAGAAGGAAACAGGTCATTGTTGAGGACACTCCTCTCAACTGGGATGAAATGTTAGCCAAGATTGGAAAAGGTAAGAGAAAGAAGGTAGCCAAGGTGGTTTCCAAGATTGAAAGGGATGAAGCTAGTAACAGGGTTATTCATATTGCCACCCCTACTGCAGGTAAAAGTAAAGATGAGGTCACTGGGGAGGATTATGATGTACAAACCATTAATCTTGGGCCCACTTCTATGGAGCAAGATATTAAAGAATATGAAGGGTCCAATGCAGTGATCATTGGGAGATTGAGGAAGGAAACATAGTCTAAGCATGAACTGAAGAAGGAGAAAGTCGAAAGGCCGGAAATGTCTGAGGATTTGATGAAGCCTTTACTAAGGGCTAAGGATTCATTAGATTATGTTTTATCCGTGATAAGGTGGACACCGATCATCACTGGTTGTTGATGGAATCCTTTCTTCATCTAGGGTTAATGAGCCTTGGGAGTGGTTTGAAGCCCTGCAAATCTGACACAAAACCATCAAGAAGATCTACAAACAAAGGAAGCAGATAGATGGTAATTTAACTAGTGTTTATGATGGATGCATCACCTTTTTTGAGATAATGACTGGCAGGAGGAAGATCACCCCTAAGTACTTGAGTTTGGAACAATTGAGGGAATGGTGGCATGATGTCTATGCCCCTAATATTGAAAATTCTGTGACAGGGCACCAATTGGATGATGCGGCTACTTATCTGGCTGTGATGGATAAACACTTGGCATATAAGGGTGATTGGGATACAACGATTAAGAAATCAAGGGAAGAGATTGAATCAATTGAATGTCGGCTCAAAATCCTACCCTTGCCACCGGTTGCTGAGTTGGATAAGGTGTTTTTGAAAGTTCATGAATCGCTGGATCAGAGCAAAGATAAGGGAGGCGGTGATTAATTTCATGCCACCTCGTGATTTGTGCTTCCCTATTATTATAGGGCATGTGTTGATTCGAGTTGCATTGAGGAATGTGTTTTGGCTGACCTTGATGATGTATCGGCATTTAATGTGTGCCTTATTTTGAATTTCCTGGGGCCAACTTGTTTTGGCTATTTTATTTTTGTAAATGTCTGGCTAGGCCGACATGTTTTGAGGGTTCTATATAAATGGCATTTTTTCCTCATTTGAAAAGAGTTAGAAAGATAATAGAAAATTAGACAAGCTAGACTGAGAAAAGAGCTAGAGCATTCTGTAGTAGAGATAGTAGTTAGTTCTTTCGAGAAAGTGCTATAACACAGAACAGTGGAATTGTTGTTGTATTTTGGTGATCTAATACAATTAGCTGGCGAGGCTTCTCCGGTGAATTCCTTTTGTGTTAGTTTATCTTGCATGGTTCATGTTGTTCCATCCTTTGGAAATTGCCGATATAAGATTTGGATGTTAGATTTAGAATTAGATTAGTTTTGGTGAATATTGTTCTATGGTTTCCATAGCTTAGAATGTTTGTAGTAACTCGGTTTATACCCCAAGAACTATCCTGGTTGTGGTGAAATGTAGCCAACCTCGACCATACATCTATTTGGTGCTTATTTTATCAGGATGAAATTCTATAATTTGAAAAATCAGACAACTCCTAGAAGATTGCACCTTTCTTGTGATATTGCATTGTGGGTTAAGTAGGAATTGGTTATTTGAGATTGGTTCTTTCTAGGTATTTATCATTTGCATTGTTCATCTTAGAAATATTTTAGATTTCATTATATCTCTTGCACCTTCATCTTTTGTTGTTTCTTTATCATTTGGTTAGATTTAGGATTTAAGATCATAATATTGCAAAATTTGGTAAATTAGAAAGGTACAGTTTGCTTGTAGTAAGGTTCAATTGTGATTACCAGCATTTTCAAATATTATCTGAGTTGTTTATGCATTGTCAAGACCTGACACCCGAGAGACCTTGGGGTGATTTTCAGCAGTTTATTGTTGAAGATTATCTTTCAAGAGAGATAGAATATCATTTTCTCTGTCTGAGTTGTTGTGCAGAAAACACCATCAACAATATGCTTGATGTATTCTTCAATCATCAATCTTAGCTTGTAATTGTCCTTTAGTACTTTCTTATTCCATTTTCCAACTATGCTATACCCTTTATACTATTAATTTGCATTCTAGTCCTACTCATTGCATTTCCAACTTTGTATATGTTTTCTACTCTCTCCAACTTATCATCATCCAACTACTTTATCACACATTTCATCCTTGCTATTTTATCTAGATTTTGTTACTTAAATTCAACTTCCCCTCTAAAACAATTTTGTTCAACTATCCACTTAGATCTATTGGTACTTCATCATCTTTTATTAATTTCACTTTCTCTCACCACCTTGTTTCCTCTTCATCAAAAATAATAGTTTTCTTTAATATTTTTAGTCCTCTAGTAAGTACATCTATTTCATCTATCTCAATTATTTCATTTTCATGTCTCCTATCAAACACAAACGTGATACACCATCTTTAATGTTATGTGCATATTTCCTTACATAATTTTAATCAATATCAAACTATCTCAAAACCATGCTATCATTTCTCACAAATTGTTCCATACCTCTATAGCTTTGCTCATTAGTCATCATCCTACTTGTCAAATAATTTACCTTTTGTTCAATAGTCTCATGAAAATTGGAATATTTCAAAATAAATCCTTTACATTTAACAAGTCATGCTCATTCCTCTATCAAAAGGTAAATTTTTTCTCTATAGTATATCAATACACTCACCTATCCGATCCTTCATTATATCCTATTTATGGAAAATATTTTTTATTCTTCGTATTTAACACTTCTTTTTATCTTGGTATTCCACACAACCTTGCAATATTTTATTTGCAATATCTTCTATTTGATTCTCTTATTATGCTTATCAATGACTCACATTTCTACTTTCTAATATTTATTTCTTCTTTAAATTCAAGCTTCATTTGTCTCACTACGATTTCATATTTCTCTCTCTTGTTACCATGATCACACATGTCTTCATCCATCTTGAATTCAATTTTTCTATAATCTTTTATGTTACTCCTATCTCTTTCAATCTCACTTTATCATTACTTCTAAACCTTAAAAAATGTTTTCTACTCTCATTTTCATCCTTATCAATCTTTAATCTTCAAATCTAACTTCTTTGGACCAAATTTTAGTTGAAATTAAGATTCATCATGTTGAAAGCCCATTAGAAACCCTAATTATTTTTTCACATTAGATCATCTATATCATTTGATTTTCATTGCTGACTTGGTACTCTAAATTGTAGGAATTTTTAAGTTTGATCTCTTGTTTATTTTATCTCATTAACTTACCATTGCATTCCTTCATTCACACTGGTCTAAACTACTAATGAGTTAAAACCTAATAAATTTCTCTATGATTATGTGGCATAATATGAAGCTTTTTTGAACCCAATATATCCTTGTAGGTATATGTTACATCTACTAAAATTACATCTATGTTTTACTTTGGTTTCAATCCTAACCATGTGGGAACTTTTGACTATGAGGTAAGAAAACCTCACACCAAAATGTAGCTTTCTTAAGCACTTTTATATTGGCACTTATGAGGCCAAGTGTCACTAGCTTATTAGTTTAAGGTATCTTTGATTTATTACTTCCCTAATCATTACATCAAATGTGTCCCTTTATTTGAGTTTGTTTCATTTTGTCCTTCAAAAATTCAAAAGCCACGAGAGGCCTTGAAAGTTGGTCAAACGAATCTCAACTGTTCATCATTTTTCACAATTTTTTTGGTTGTTTTCACTGCTTTTCACTGCTTTCCTCGAACATTACAGTAGAAAATCCAAAGCTTATTGATGGAATGTTGTTGGAAATAAATGCAATATCTTTTTGCATAGATTTTGTTCACTGTTGTCAGTCCAAATGTCACTTCAAATCAAATATCTTCTATGAAATATCTAAAATATTTTCCATTGCCATAAATTTTCTCTTATTGCATTGAGTGCAATTGGGAAATGCATAGTAAATGAATTATGCATTATATTGTGATTGCCCAGTGTGTCTGCAAATAAAATAAAGAGTGAAGAAACTCAAAGCAGACTACTCAAAAGAAATACTAGCGAAAGGAATTTGAAGAATCCATGGTACTTTCTTGCAAAGTTTGCCAATTTTTTTCATATATATTGATACACATAAGAAAATCATAGGGAAAAATTCATTCTATAATCAACAAGTTTTGGTCTTTTGACTTGTTTGTTGCAAGTATGAGCTAGTTTGGTGGTGTTTTCATTAATGTTGTCATTGATGTCAACATAGTTCAGTATGATTGCAGATTGTACATGTATAGTTGAGATGTTGCTAAGATGTTGTGAGTACATGGAGGAATCTTTATGTCATTGCAGATGTGCTGTGTTGATGAGTTTCCAAGTGATTTTGAGAAAATCAATAAAGAAGAGAAGTCAAAGTAATGAATGTGTTCAAAATGTGCTCCGGTATGTTCTCTACATTTCTCCTGTGTTGATCCTATGCTTGTGTGGATTTGAATATTTGATAATGGTGATCTTGTGGTGATATATGCTAAGTTTTAGCTTCTAATGTGATAGTACATGAAAGTTATGTTCACTGGTGTGTGAAGGGTTCTGGCAGAGTTGTTCTTCTATGGATTGAGAGAAATGTTTTTGCTCCGCAATCCTCCGTTGTTTTTTTTCAAATCTTGTGGATCTAGGATATGTCTTGAATTGGTTTTTTTTTGGTTTTGACAAAGAAGGTTGAAGTTTGGTGATCCAAAATTCATGTTTCAGTGTTTTAGTATGGGTTTGCATAGTCCAGATGAATTGTTGAAAGGTGTTTAGAGTTTGAAGCATATTGCATTTGCTATGGATGTATCTGAAGAAATATAAGATGTATTCTCGTACATAATGAAGTGTGTTGTGGAGTTTGTGTGTCATATTCCTATTGGGAAGCGTGTACATCAATGTTCATTTGTGTTTTCATTAGGTTTGGCTGACCTGGTGTTTACACTTCATTCAAAGAATAAAATTAAATTGAGGAAGCATGTGGTTGATCTAAGATATTATTTTTGGTCTTGGTTAAATGTTTTATTGGTCCATTCTCATTCCTTTCCACCACGGGAATGTTAAGTTGTCGACCTAATTTGAATTTATGAAATGAGGTATTTGTGGCCAACCTTGGAGAAAGTTTCTAAGGTTGAGGATGGTATAAAAGCAAGTTGAATTGTGAAGAATTGGATGACAGTGTCATGCAAAGTGATGAAAGTGAGCCACAAATCATAAGAGAAGTGTGCAAAAGTGTGTTGAGGCAATAATTCTTCATTGTGTTGGATTCCTGAAGGCAGTGAGCTAAAGGTTTCTGCAATCCTTTATTCAAGGCTGTGGATGTACGTTAATTATTGTGGTGGATCTTTTGTTATCTTTTGTATCTATAGGCAATGAGCGTCCCTATTGGACAATGAGTCCTTTCTGTAGGCAGTGAGCCTTTGTATTTGAATAGTGAGTCCTCTTCTAGGAAGTGAGCCCTTGGTTGTGAGCCTTTGTATTCCATTTTATAATCTCTTTAAATTGTGAGTTAACCCTCACCGTGGTTTTTCCCTCATTGGGTTTTCCACATGTTAGTTCTCAAAAACACTGGTTCAAAAACCTCAAGAGGTTTCCAAGCACTTGGTATGTCTTAGGCTAATGAACAAGGCCAATTGGTGTATTTGAACCTTCTTCTCTTTAGGCTTTGCCAGACCTAGGTGGGTGTACCTATGCAAATGAAGCAAACTTAAACTGTGTTTCCTACTTGAGCAATCTATCCACAATGGCAATTGGGAGTGGAGAGATGCAAACCTAATTTAGTATAAATTGTATAAGCAATATCAAGTTGAAGTTTATTAATATATTCAGTTAACAAATGTAAGGTTTTGAAAACAAATTTGATAAAACTAAATGATGAAATGGATAAGACTAGTGTCTTGTTGGGTAAATGGAGTCAAATGAAGATCTAGAATGTACGACTTGTGTTAGTTGTAAGTCAAACTATTTGGCACACTTATGTTGGTTTATATCTTGTATAAACGTGTAGGTAAGTGATTAACAAACCCTACTTATTGATCCAAATGACACAACTAGGTTACTTATGATTTATCAAAAGGATTTTAATCCTTCCTTGAAGGAATCAATTAAATAAATTACACAACAAAAATAGATGATATCAAATTGGAGACCGAATGACAATCCTAATTATGTGGCTCTTCTTACTGATCCAAATAACATTTCCAGATTACTGTGATTGACTAAAAGGGTTTTAATTCTTTTAAAGAAACCAATTAATCACACCACACAAGAACAACAAATGTGACTCGATAAATTGAATATATCCTTCATACACCAATCTAAATAATAAGGAGATATTAAATTGGAGACAACCAAATAATTGTATAATCTCAACACAAAATTGATACCAATATGAAGCCACAAAATCAGAGATCTTTCATTGACTTCCTCAAAATTATGCTTGCAACATAGTCTTTTGAAATGTAAACATTATGGAACTCTTTTGCTATCTATTTATTACCCCTATTCTACTACTATCTTCTCCTATATCCTTCTTTTGTCCTAGTCTCTCTTATATATATGAGAGGAAACAAGCTTCAGACCAAAAGACATGACTTTTGATAACAAAACATGATTTTGAAATTAAACATAATTTAAGAAACTAACACAACCATAGACATATGTACCAATCTGTTAATCTCTGAGTAAAATCCCGTGGTCATATACGAACTTTTCAAATATTTTACTATATGATAGGGTCCACATCAGTACCACTGATCAATTCTGATTGTTGCTCAGTTGTGCCCAAATTATCCACTGCTCGATTGATAAACAGATTGAAAGCCGAGAGGTGATCAATATATCCCTGTTCTACATGAGTGTCTGCATTGGATATGACTTATTTCATATCATAATCTATGTGCATGAATTTATCAATTTGTTTATGAGTATTTTGCAAGATGATATCCTCATCATTGATTTCCTACAATGCAATTGTTAGAAACTCTATAAATTCTGCTTTGCAATCATCCCTTTCTTGAAGATTCCCTGTATCATCATGGATTTTAGGAACCAAATTAAAGCAACCGAGGTCCTCTTTGAGTCTACTATGATATTGGTTATGAGACTCCACCAAACTGTTATATCTCTGCAATAGCTGCTCCTTTAAAAAAAATTTATCCATAAGTTCCTTCTTATTATCAATCATCCTTCTTTGCAATCGAATATTCTCTTCTATTGTTGACTGTACTTGTTTGAACACTCTCTAATAATCATCATCTTGTTTCATCATCTTATTAAATATTTCCTTGATTATCTCAGACACATTTATTGTATTTGATGTCTTTCATTTCCTTTTTAGTACCTTACACTTTTCTTGGGCCTTTAAATGATATTTTTCCAATAAGATGAATTATCCAATGCATCTAACACTCTCTTATCCTTTTTGAGCCATGGGTAGTACAATTCTAGAGAAGAAGAGGAAGATGACTTCTCCATTTGATGTGATAATTTCCTTTCAATTTGTCATTTTCTTTGACCAACTTTTCAATTTGTACTCTAGTGAATTTTGCCACATTGACATTAATTCTGCAGTTTCTAAGGGATTAGTGTCCCCAACTCTTTGGACCAAAAGGTGTCCAAATACTTGATTTGGATTTTAAATCACTACTAGCCTCTTCTCATGAGGGTATAGTGAGAAAATAAGCAAAAGTAGCCTCATTTGGATTATATCTAGACCCCGAATATATCTTGTCACTAGCCTCCTTTGTTAGGTTAATTGTTGTATCCCCTCTTTTTCTAAGGCTATCAAACACAATTGCAGAGCTTATGTCTCATATTGGTAGAAGTAATACCCTTGCCTCTTGAAGCAATTCTCTACCTCTTTTAGGGGTGATGGATTGCATTTCCCTATCAACTTCCCTTTTCAATTCCTCTAAAGTAGTAGCTTCCTTTTCAAGAGTAATATCTTGCTCCTTTTGTCTTATTTTCTTCCCCTTATACTTAGATAAATGATTTGAATTCAAGATTTTTAACAAAATCATTATCAAAGATGAATTCATGACCAACCTTGACCCTAATGTCATCAGATAACTCATCTGATGTTTCAAATTTTACAAATTCCTGAGGGGGATCATATTGTGTAATCATAGGGGCCTTTATCTATTTCACTGGTTGCTCCTCCTCATTACTCTTTTCATCACTTTCTTCATTACTTTCCTCCTCTTCACTATTGTTAGTGGAAAACACACATTAGGAGTGGGTTGTGAGGGTATGTGATCTAAAGGCTCTACATCCTCATCCTGTACTCTTGTGTAATTTATATGAGATGCATCAAAAACGTATGAGGGCACATCTTTTATTATTTCATTCATATGAGCAATAAGCTACTTAGTCCTATCCAAGGGATCTTGTATATTAGCAAATGCTTCTCTATATGATGGGACATTCTTTCTCTTCCATTCCTCCGCAAGCATAACTTTATTATATGGGGCCATTCTTTCACTAGTAGAAGCTTCATCTCAATTCCTTATCACATCATCAAGAGAAAACCAATGCTCATACCCTAACAACCCTTGAGTTAATCTTGCTTGATGAATAAATCCATCTACATCAAATTTCTCTCTTTCATACCTAAGGGGAAGGTTGTAATGGCCTAATTTCTGCCCAATTTCTTCATATCCTTCAATGGCACATACTGTGAAATCTCCAAAACAAAGTGTGCTAGGCATGAGTGATTTTTTATTATGATCCTTGAGGTGTTTGGCATCAGACTTTGCTAATTTCCATAGAATCTCCAAATAAGCAACTTTGTTAGGAACCACTCGGGGTAGCAAATGTGGAACCCCTTCAAATACACAAACCCTTATTACTATGCAATCAGAGAAAGCATACCAGTCTCCCCAATTATGATTTACTTTACTTTTTGGGTCATTCTCCTTTGGTCTCATAAATCTTTGCACCTTAGGGGATAAATTGTGATCATACAAACATCCAAGTAGCTTCGTCAATGGTTTAATGAAAAATTATTCAAAATATAAGTAATGAGACCTATCACATCGACTATCCCACAATGATGTACACATTTGTACATGCCTGAAGTTTCCATTTTCATCTAAATCTCTAATCCTTAGTTCTTTAATCTACACATTTCTGGCATGTCCCTCATATAAAAGTAAATGCATTAACAAGGAATATTGTTTAAAATCTATGCAGTCACTATTATTTTTGATCCTTTCAAACCCTTGATTTAGGGCATTCACCCAATAGTTTGTATAGTCAAATGACCTAGCATCTTTGCTTTGCATATCAGCTACTACAACCATCGGTGCAATAGACATAAGTGGTGGAACCTCAATTCCCAAGACTTGAATAGCTAAGTAATAGGTATATTGGAAGTACTCTTCAAACAAATCTATATGAAAAGGAGGGTTTTCATTGCTCGAAAATCTCCTGAGTTGACCTTGCTCATTCTTAGGTCTGTGCAAAGGTATCTTCCATCTCTTGTAGCTAGTATCCATGCAATGGTACTCTATCAAAAACTCTCTAATGGCGAATGGTAAGTTCATGCGACCTTCTAACTGAAATACATTAGAGATCAGGTCTTGGGAGATAACAAGCATATTGGCCCCATTTGGTGATTGAATAATTCTATTCTTAGTGTTATACTAACTGGCCAGAGCTTTCATTAATTCTACATTGACAAACACGTTTGGCACCACAAGTCTTCCTAAGTTTAGTCTCCACGGGTTATAGACTGGTTGAAATCTGAATTACTTTTTGTAGTGATACATAAAAATCTCATAACCTTGGTGTGGAATCCAAACATCTCCTAGACCCCTATGTTTTTCTAATAATTTACTTAATTGAACACTTCTCTTGGGCCTTGGCCTCAACCACAGACACTGATCTATCAAATCTTACTTTAAGTTTCTCTTTTCAATTTTTTGTTTCTTTGCCTTAGGTTTTTCCACATTTTCTTCCATTGTAATCTTTGAAAAAAATGCAACTTTCTAGCTGAGAGTGAGGTACTTATGTGAATTTCCACTTCCCCTGGTTTTACTGTGTAAGATCTTTGAGTTCTATCCTTTCTACCTCTTCCCTTAGCGTAGCCTTTCTAGTTTTTGCAATCCTATGATTAATTTGTGGTGCAATTCACTTCTATTCTGGCTCATTAATATACCACATGTTTTAGTCTTATTATCAAGGAGAGCATTTATGTTAAATATCTCGACGATGCCCTTGGATGTCACATCAACTAGTAGTAATCATTGATCGCTATATCATTGGGACCTTGGTTTGTTTCCCACTGATGGACACCTTCTCCATCAACGAGTGTCTTTCTTTCAGTCTATCGGTAGGACATCAAACAATGCTACCCCGATGCATCCCAACTTCACCAATAAGTGTTAAATTTGATACTCTGTGATTATATCAGGCTACCAGGGGACCTTCATCATTCATTCCGTTGATGCATTAGAGCTGCAGTGATGTGATAATCTTTGTTGTCTCTATCGGCCTATCAGAGAGACTACCTTGGAAGTTAGACCGATGGAAAGATGTTACGCCGATGTAAGGATATGAACTACCCTTATTGGGATATCGATGGGGTGCTGATCGGAGTTCCATTGATAGAGTATTGTTAAGCCAATGGTCTCAAAGGGACTTCAAAGGATTTTATGAATGTGGTTATTTGGGTATGCTAGTTAAAAAATGGATATTTTCACACAAACCTCAACAATTTGTCTAAATCATGAAATTGAGTATGGTGAATTTTATAAGGACTGGAAGATAAATGGGTAGAGGCTAATGAAAATATGTGGAATTTTTTTCAGTCCTAACACCACGTAAAAATATGGTGTTCATTGTGTTGATTTACTTTCTGTTATTTTTGTTTCATGCTCTTACTTAATAATAGAATGGTGTGGTTGTGGAATTGATAAGTGTTGAAGTCTTAAGTTTGAATTTTGTGACAACTGATTCACCCCCCCTCTTAGTTTTCTTGTTCCTGTTTAACATTGTTATATTGAATTTAAGGAGGAACCTCTCATTCTTTTCTAATTAGATCAGTCTCCAACCCATCATACAAAAGAACCACCCCCAAATCATTGATTCTAGAAATAATAAACAAATCCATAAACCAATTTCAATAAGTTACAATGGAGTTGATGAATTCTCCTTATGTTGTGTAGTTGACCATGAAGACTTCGATGAACTCAGATACAAAAAATTACTCACTTGGAAGATCATTATAGTAGGCCCATGGAATTATAACTAGCTTAGAATAGGTGATAGAAGTGATTGATCTATACCCAAAGAGGTAAATATAGAAGTTGAAAAAAAAAACCTTTTCCTATACTATAGACATAGTTTGAAGAAAAAATGCTCAAAATACTCAGAAGTATTTACTGATCTGTCAATTCCCGGGACTAGGCATAGGCTGACATTAACAAGAGAATGAAAAAAATAGAGGTGATCTTATGAATATATTACACCTTTTCACTATGCCCCCCTTGATTTCTTCCACTTTTATCTCTGGACTATCGAGCAAAGATATTCCAGAGAGCATTCTTACTACATGAAAATTGCAAAGCAAATGCAAGTGGAAAATAAAAACAAAGCTTTCTATAAACTAAGAAACCCATGCACAAGAGAAAACACTCTCCTAAAGAAATTTTTTATCTTAAAAATAAGTAGCATAAGAAGACTCTTCAAACTCATAACAAGAAACTCCTGAGAAGCATCAAGTTAAGGGAGTACGCACAATGTAAGAGTTGCATTTTTTATAATGAAAAAATGAAATGACTAAAATATAAACAGTTATTGGGGGGTCAGGTAAGCATGGAGTAAACAACAATTAAATCATGGATAAAAATTGGCACATTTCCCCTAGTAGATCAGGATTCACATTTATTGTTAACTCTTTATTTCTGTAAATTTTTGAAGCCCCCATTAAGAAATCCCATGGTTTTGTTTTTTTTCTTATACAACTTGAAGCAACTATGAACCGTGTCTAAAATAGGTTACATTCAAAAAAGAAAATGATAGATGCACTTTATTTAAACTGTATATGTTTTTAGTTAAATGGTAATAATGCATTGTATTGTTATTTATTATAATATAAATTTATATTATTTAAAAATAATATATTATCTCAACCATAATTATAATATAATTTATATTATTTAAATAATGTATTATTTAAACTATACACATCAAAGCCATATCTCTACCAACCAATCTATATAAAATTAAATCTCAAATTTTCTTTCCCATTTCAAGAGTCGGTCTACGTGGTAGTTGTTAGCTCTTAAAAATGTAGGTTGAATGCCTCAAGAGGCTTCCAATCTCTTGATACGCTTTAGGGTAACATACAAGGTCAAGAGAACTCAACCTTCTACTCTTTAGGTGTTGCTAAACCTTGGGCGGGTGTACCTCTCTGAATTAAGTAGACTTATGTTTATATCTCTTACAACAATTTGTTCACAATGGCAAATAGAGGTGAACAAATGAAACCAATTTTGAAAGTAGTAGCAATATTCTGATATAAATCCTAAAATGTTCAACTAACATATGTAAATAAATTGAATGAATTCAAAATGATTAAGTGCAGAGACTAGTGCCTTATTAGGTATGCAGAGTCAAATGAGATCAAGATGAGCAACACTTCTTTGGAAAAACTCAAATTATCTCAAGTATATATTATGCGTTTACAACTTGTATAAACATGCAAAATGTGATTATGAAGCCCTACTTGAACAATCCAGATGATTCTCTCTGATTAATGTGATTAACTAAAAGGATTTAATCTTTGCTTGAAAGAACCAATCAATCAATCACACAGATACAACAAATGTGCATAGATGAATTATATATAAACTTGTCATATCAATTCAAACAACTAGAAAGCTTCAATCTTGGAGACAACTTAGCAATACTTTCATTAGATTCAACCAATAATTGACACCAAAGAAATGCAACAACATCAACTGATTTTCATAAATACCTCCATTCTAAAATCATGCAATAATAATCTCTGATCTGATAATTTTATCCCACTGTATCTACTTGCTGTGTATCGAATATCTAATAACTGGTGGTTTTACAATTAAAAAACGCCTATTTATACACTAGCATCAAGAAAATAAATCATTTGAAATTCCATGTCGGCCCTCCACAAAATTCGGGCTTAAATCAATTCGGCTAGCAACGGTATTTTAGCAATATACATGTCGCCCTCAGTGTTTGAATTTATATTATCCATCAGTGAAACAGTCAGCAGGACAATCTAGCAGTTATGCCGAAGGCAATTCAATCGTTAATCACTCCGCTTGGTGTTACTCGCCTTCTCTATGACTTGTCAGAGTCGGGGAGACATCATACAGATTACATTATGTTTTAACGAGAGCCCCTGTGATCAAACTGTATGTCGCTATAACACATTGCTTGTTACACCGAAGACAAGAAGCATCCGCATGTTCCCTTTGTGTTTCGCTATAGCTCTATGATATTGGGGAGACCTCACATACACCACATCGTGTTTCACTGAAAGCCCTCGAGTTCACCATAGATCGCCAAGAGAAAGCAATTCTCACACCAACATAATCCCCATGCACATTCTCGGAAAAACATATCAATGTCAGGGAGACCTCTCATAGAATGCTTTGAGTCATACCGAAAGTCGTCAACCATCATGTGTGTCACTGAGACAAGACAATTCTCATGTTGACAAAGACCCTTTTGTTTTCCATTGGCGAGACTGAAGGTCACTCACCGAGACCACATGCCAAAAACCTTAACTCATACTGATATTGCATCCCATTATGATGTTGGTCGGCGAGACACAACAAACTTCTCATCGAAAGCCAATTGAAAGAAACATTTTGTGCTCCATCAGCGAGACATATGCATCTCGCTATAACCTTTCACCGAAGCATTGAAACTTTTCTGAAATGTTAGATCTTCCACCACTGGTCGATGAGACAATAAGACCTCATTGTGACCTCACACCGAAAGCAACTCATTTGGCTGAAGTGAATCCATAATGTGCTTGTCGTTGAGACCAAAAGAGTTTGCGAGGACCCTATATCGATGCCGCAACTCTTGTCGAAGTGAATCATCCTTTGTCATCAAAACAATGCAAATGTCCTACCAAAATCCATCTGCATGCAAACCTTGATCGCTGTGACACCAAATGAGTCTTGCCGATAGGAAACACAGACTCATGTTAGCAGAAAACACAAAATGGGTCGGGGAGACAATGGTATTCTCGCGCCGATATAGACCATGATGTGGATTATGCAAGACCCGATAGATTCAATGAGACAAATATGGACAAAAAGTGAGTAGAATGATATGAAAACAGAACCTAGTGCTTATGATAAGGACCTTATGGAAACTTAGGGTTATGGAAAACTAGTGAAAATGGAAAACTAGTGCTTATGATAAAGGATCCCATGGAACTTCCACAAATAAGCATAAAACAACTTCCTTTCCCTTTCCAATCAATGCTATGAATTTCTAATGCAAGTATTCTGAAGAAGTACTAAAACAAAGCATACAAATCTCATTCTTTCATAAATAAAGACAAATATTAAGAGAATACTAGATCCTCATGCCTGTAATACACTTAACCCAGTTGATTGACTTGACACATGTCCTTCCAATAGTAGCTTCCTAGCTTCACTTAGTTCTCTCTCAAAGAAATACTTCACTATGACTCCTTTCTCAAGACAACAATAGTCACTCACAAAGTAATTCACAACTCTCACTCAATAGCTCACAACTCTCAGAAATTGTAGCTCTCACTGAATAACTCATAGCTCTCAAAAATTGTAGCTCTCAGAATAATTGCAGTAGAATAAGTTTGCATAAAAGTGCATTCTAAATAAGAAAAATTTCCTCTATTTATATAGCAAAATGAGACATTGCAATGTATAGAAGAGGCATGCTAGTTGACACATTTTACCATGAAAGTAGACTCACACTACTTAGCTAAGAGGTGGAAACAATCAAAGAGTTTACTTAGCATATAATGCCATGGATCGACCTCTATGGTTGAAAACAACAAAAGACTAGTTCAATTTGCACAT
>VDFB02000008.1:258379435-258439147 GCA_007258455.2 Sequoia sempervirens | reverse complement strand
CAGATGTTGCAACTCCCTGGACTACTTCCTATCACCACTGCCTTCACAAAACTTATGTGTAAAATTCAATAAAGAAGAATATATGCACAAACTCTTTCTTGAATGGATTCAGATTGTGATTAATTCTCTGTGTAGCTTCTATGAAATTCTGAATTATCTGCTGCTGCAGCTGGAAATTATTAATCTAGGATGATTTAGGATTCTGCATGAGATATTGGATATTCAATAAACTGAAAGGTACCTTTTCTTGTTCTTAAATGGTGACGCAATCCTGTTAGAAACTGCAAGAATGGTGTGAGTTTTGTACGGTTGTAAGTATAATATCTTGGTCATGGTATGATAATAGTTGTATGTGCTTAGAATAATAATGGTGCTAAAATTAAGATGCCAACTCTATGGTCTTCAAAACGATTGCAAGATAATATTAGAGGTAAGAACGTTTGACAAATGTTTTCCCGGCATTGAAAGTTCCTATCACTCTCCTCCCCACACCCCCAACCCACTCTAAGCCTAGACATAATAAGGGATCTAGAATAAGAATGTGTGAACATAAATTTAACCAAAAGCTAGATAGTGATTGGTCTCTGGAATTGTAATAAAATAGGTGTAGCTTGTCTGTCATTTTGACACCATTCGTCTGAAAATTAAGTGACTGAAATTTAAGCACATTAAGGCTTGAAAATAAATGTAGAGAACAATCTACTAGGCACTTTCTTGTTGATGTTATAGCAGCTTCGGGCTCCTCCTTCCAGCCTCGAGTCAAGACATAAAATTGCATATAGCCTATCGGCTATTTATTTTATTGAGATAATTAAAGTGAAGAGGCGCTTCACTTTGCAACAATGTAATTTCTAAATGGGCCGATCATCCTTGTTATTTGCATATTTTATTTGTAATTATATTTTTATTATGGCCAACCTTGTACATGAAGAGGTGCGACCTCTCTCTCACTTGGTATTTATACAAGGTCATTTCCATCCATTCAATCATCAAGCAAGTTTGATTCATTCCTTCATTCAAGTGCGAATTTCATCTTAGAGCAGATTGCGAATTCTTCAAGTGCAGATTTTGATATCAAGGAAATACAGATTATTATCTGTCTTTGCATCTAGAGTTGGTGCTGAATATTGGCCTTGTGTTTGGCCTCATTGTAAAGAGAATTGTTGCCATTATTTATATATATAAGAGAGATCTTTGTTGCTGGGTTTTTCTCAGTGGAGGGGTTTTAGAATGTCTTTCAATGTTTATGTGTCTGATTTGAGATTAAATTATAAGGTTTTACATCTGATCATAAAACTAACATGGTATCAGAGCGGGTATAAGAAAGATCGTGATTAGATTTAGTCAAGCAACAATATACTTTATTCTTATTCTCATCCTTATTTGCATCTATCCTATCATCAAGATGGTGAATGGACTTAAGATCAAGAATAGACTTGAGGGAGCATCTAACTTCACATCTTGGAGATTCAGAGTTATGCTCGCCTTGGAGGAAAATGAGTTAGCAACGTTCGTGGAGGGCGAAGTTCCCGAACCATCCAATGAGAATGAGAAATTACAATGGAAGAGAAATGGCACTAAAGTGAAAAAGATGTTGGTGGATTCCGTGAAAGACCACATTGTGCCAATTATCTCCAAGCTAAAATCTGCAAGAGATATGTTCAAGACTTTGGAGGAGATGTATGAGATCAACAACTGGTGAATACTGATAAAGTAACAAACTTCGCTCAAGTGTCAAGATGGCAAAGAATCCATCATTTCACTTCATGAGATCCATGAGTTGAGATCAGCTCTCTACTATTGGGCATCATGTTAATGAGGATTTGACCATATTGGCTCCTTAATGCTCCCTTCATCTTTGGGAATCTGTTCATTCAAAGGGAATCTGGTCACAGAATCAAAACTTCCTAAGTTTGATCGTTTGAGAACAGTGTAAGAAAGAATCAAAGTTGGCTCTCAATTATTGGTCAAAGCTCTATTAATGAAAACATTCATGTTCTTGCTGCTCAATCCTTGAAGAAGAAAGGGAAAGAAGGAAAAAAAGGATATTTCAAGAGGAATATAGATAAAGGATTTGATGGTGCTCCTGCATTCAAGAAGAAGAAGGACCTCTTTCGTGTTCAATGTTTTAGATGTGACAAGTATGGTCACTATGCAAAGGATTGTCCAACCAAGCCTAAGCAGCAGGCTTCCATTGCAGATGTTGGTGAGATCTCTTCGTAGAAGGATTCAGGTGGTTTCCTATTCTATTATGCTCTTTCAAGCAATGTGCCTACCGACAATAATACTTGGTTGATTGATAGTGGTGCTTCTCGCCATATCACCGGATTTAGAGAGCATCTAACTGATTTGGTGGAGAGATATTCTAGTGTTCAAGTAATTATTGGAGATGATGCTAGTTATTATGTGAAAGGAGTTGGGACCTCCTTGCTTCACTTGGATTCTGACATTTCCTTGCAGTTGAGTGATGTTCTATTTGTTCCGGGTATCAAGCGAAACCTTGTCTCTATCTCAGCCTTGGAGGACAAGGGGTATCAAGTTGCATTTTCAGAAGGTAAAGTTCTTGCATGGCCAAAGAACTCAAATATCAAGGCTGCTCGAGTGATTGGAGTTCGACATGAGAGTCTCTACAGACTTTGCACCCGTCCACTTCAGGCTTTATTGCATGATTCATCAAGTTCGTGTGAACTTTGGCATAGAAGATTGGCTCACCTTCACTTTCGAGCGCTACCTACCATGGAGAAGATGGTTACGGGCCTTCCGAAACTCAACCAGGAGCATGAAGGCACTTATAGAGGTTGTACATTGGGTAAGAATACTAAAGGTACATTTCATAGTAGTGAAAGTAGATCTAAATGTATTCTAGATCTTATTCATTCTGATTTATGGTCCAATGTCTATTTAGCTTCTTTGAGTGGTTTCTTGTGTGTAATTTTATTGATGACTACTCTAGAAAGACTTTGGATTTATTTATTTAAAGACTAAAAGAATGTGAGGAAGTATTTAGGAAGATTCAAAGAATTTAAACTCAATTGCAAAAGAGGAAGTCAGTTCCTAAGATCATAATGGAGAGAATACCATCTCTAGGAAGTTTTATAACACAATGTTGAGAGCCTGAGAATTAAGAGAGGGAGTTTTTGTGTTCCTACAATCACAACAAGCGATGTTGCAGAAAGGAAAACGAGATCTATTGTAGAAACTGACTAGAGCCATGATTCTTGATCCAAGATCTACAAACCTTCATTTGGGTTAGAGGCATCTAGGACAGCTATGTATGTTGAATACAAGCCCTCACCCGAATTTTGGAGAGCATGACTCGAAGAAGCATTCACAGGGGTGAAGCCAGAAGTAAGTCATTTGAGAATCTTTGGTTGTCCAGTATATGTTCATGTACCTAAAGACAAAAGGACAAAGCTGGAAACGTCTAGCAAGAAGGGAATATTTGTGGGCTATAGTGAATCTTCAAAATCCTATAGAGTGTATATTCCAAGTCAGAAATTGATTGAGATCAGCAGGGATGTAACATTTGAAGAAGATGTTGCATTCAAAAGGTCTAAGGGCATCCACATGGAGATAGACAATGAAGACCAAGAGACTCCTCAGGATATGGAAGTTGACCATACTCCTGAGATTCAGAGGGAGGCTATTGATCCTAAAGAAGATGATGATCCAGTTGAGCCTTTGGAACCTACTGATGGGCCTACAAACATTGTGATTGGTCGTAAGAGACCTCTTTGGGCCAGGAAAACTATGCAGGAGGCAGAAAGGTTTGCAGCCCCGAGAGGAACTTTCAAAGAAAGCAAGAGACCTCATAAGTTTTCAAGCTATGTTGCCTTGATGAGTCAAATCATTGAGTCAGAGCCTTCTAGTGTTGAGGATGCCACTAGTCAGCAAGTATGGAAAGATGCTATGGCTGAGGAGTATCAATCCATCCTCAAGAATGATGTTTGGGACATCCTTGACTTCGAAGGGTAAATAGTGGAAAGCAGGAAGTATGGAAAGGAATGCTATGGTAGAATTATCAATCCATCCCTCAAGAATGATGTTTGGGACATGTCCTTTGCTTGACCTGAAAAGGTAAATTTGTTGTAATCTTCTAAGTGGCTCTTCAAGATCCAAACTATCACGGTGATGGAACATCAAGAAGTACAAAATAGGTTGTGGCTAGAGGGATTCTTTCAAAAGAATTGAAAACTATAAGAGCGTTGCTTGCTCCGGTTGCTCGTTATACATCCATCGGGACCATCATTGCCATTGCAACATCTAAGGGATGAAAGATACACCAGATGGATGTGAAGACGGCATTTCTAAATGGTGTAATTGAGGAAGAGGTATATGAGCAACAGTAGCTTTGAGGTTCTGTAGGAAAAGAGTCTCATGTTTGTGTGGTGAAGAGAGCTTTGTATGGCCTTAGCGGGCACCTTATATTATGCTTAGTCTGAGGTGATTGATACCTATTGGCTTGGGCTTTGCCAAGAATGATGTTGATTCAGAAACCTTTACTTCAAAGTGGTGATTGCAGTGACAGTCTGGTTTTATATGTTGATGATCTAATTCTTATAGGAGAAGATCACCTCATTATCAAATGTAAGAAGGAGCTAGCTTCTAATTTTGAAATGAAGGATCTTAGTCTCATGCACTACTTTCTTGGCTTAGAAGTATGGCAGAAGCCTGATGAGATGCTTCTAAGTCAAGGGAAGTACACTATTGACATTCTGAAGAGATTTGGTATGATGGATTGTAAATCCATGTCTACACCTATGGAAACAAATTTTAGAAGCTTAAGGAGGTTGCAACTAGTTCAGATCTGGTGGATCCTACTATGTATAGGCAGTTGATTGGATCATTGTTGTATCTAGTCAATATGAGACTGGATATTTTCTATCCAGTGAGTGCACTTAGTCAGTTCATGTGAACAAGCAAAATACATCTAGTTTTGTGAAACATATCGAGATACTTGTGTGGCAACCTGGATTAGGTATAGCTCAGAATATTCTTAAATTGTGGACAGGCTACCTGGACTCAGTTTTGATTGGGCAAGATTGTGTCACTAATGAGAAAGAGCACCTTTGGATGTTATTTCAGTTTGAAGTGCACCAACTGAGAGATTTCACAGTGTAGCAGAAGTAGTCTTTAGTGGCACTGAGCACCACAGAGGCCGAGTATATTGCAGCTTATGTGGCAGCTCGAGAAGAAGTGTGGCTTTGAAAGCTCCTTGCAGGATTGTTTGGACAATCGTTGGAATTTGTTGTCATTCATTATGATAATCAAAGAGATTGTGTGAGCTTTATGTCAATCGAGTGTTTCATGGCCAGAACTAAACATGTTGAGATAAATACTACTATATCAGAGATATGGTATTGAGGAAAGCAATCCAATTGAAGTATATTAGCACTGATGAGCAAAAGGCAGACATTCTCACCAAGCCTCTTGCCAGAGTAAAGTTTGTGTACTTTCGAGACAAGCTTGGTATTGTGGAGAATGAAGCCCTAGCTAAGAAGGAGTTTTAGTATCAATGATCTTCTGATTTGCTTTAATGCATTTCTCTCTGTGAGAGAGATTTGAGGTGTAAGCCCTTGTTTAATGCATCTTTCTCTGTGAGAGAAATTTGAGGTGAAAGCCCTTGTTTCCACCCTCTAGGAGTAGCCATGGTGGATGTCATGTGTGTGACTCCATAACAACATCACATGAGAGAGTCCATGATGATTTTCTTGTACTTGTGCTTTTCACCCTCTAGGAGTAGCCATGGTGAACGTCACGATGAGGTGACAACATCACGTTGAGTGATGAGCACTTGTGCATACCATGCATGGGAGTAGCTATGGTGGTTGATATCACGATGAGGTGATATGTTCCTTTTCCACATATCGGAGTAGCCATGGTGGTTGACATCACAATGAAGTGATGTGTCTTGTACAGCTAGAAGTATTTCTCCCTAGCTAAGAGGGAGTGTTGATGTTATAGCAGCATTGGGCTCCTCCTTCTAGCCTCGAGTCAAGACATAAAATTGCATATAGCCTATTGGCTATTTATTTTATTGAGATAATTAAAGTGAAGAGGCACTTCACTTCGCAACAATGTAATTTCTAAATGGGCCAACCTTCCTTGTAATTCGCATATTTTATTTGTAATTATTTTTTTATTATGCCCAACCTTGTACATGAAGAGGTGCGACCTCTCTCTCACTTGGTATTTATACAAGGTCATTTCCATCCATTCAATCATCAAGCAAGTTCAATTCATTCCTTCATTCAACTGCGAATTTCATCTTAGAGCAGATTGCGAATTCTTCAAGTGCAGATTTTGATATCAAGGAAATACAGATTATTATCTGTCTTTGCATCTAGAGTTGGTGCTGAATATTGGCCTTGTGTTTGGCCTCATTGTAAAGAGAATTGTTGCCATTATTTATATATATAAGAGAGATCTTTGTTGCTGGGTTTTTCTCCCTCAAGTGGAGGGTTTTCCCAGGGCATATGCTGTGTTTATGTGTCTGATTTTTTGAATTAAATTCTGAGTTTTATATCTGATCATAAAAACTAACACTTCTAGCATGGAAGTAGTTGCCTATTGTTTGACATAATTTTAAATGATTTTATACATTTCTTCTAATGCTTAAAGCTGAATGGATGTCATACACATGTTTTAATGTCTGTAAACTGAACACAGAACATATGTTTGACAAATTGACAACTTCTTGTAGAGACAGACCTTTCTTCTTGTGAGGTCAAACTGCTTTCTTGGCTTTAGCTCTTGCTGCCTGGAACACTGAAATTGGCTCTTTAACCAGCTGACATGCTGCTGCAATGGGCACATCTAAGCTACTTTGGTGCTTACCTACAATAAAATAATCTATTACTTTTATATCAGAGTAGCCGGATACGCCCCTGCCCCTCCTTGGGCATGCGTATCCTCGTATCCGATACAGATATGGGTACAATACACCGCAGATACACGTTGGATACTGTACCCACACGTGCCCAAAAAAATCTTTATTTTCTAGCCGTGCCGGATTCTTTGTGATTTGATTTTCAAAATATCTGACATGAATCTTCCTAAACTTAATCTTAATAAACTTCAATCGTGCGATTTTCTTTTTGTTTTGTATAAACAAAACCTACACCAAATGAGGAAGACAGATGAAATGTTTTTCTATTTCAGCGACCCATTTTTCTAGATCTTCTTCCAATGCAACTCTACTATTTTTTTGGCATTTTAATTTTTATAGATTTAAAAAAGATAATTGTTTATAATTTAATATTTATATTATGTTGTTTAAACATTAGAAATTAAAAATATATATATATTCTTTAAATATAAATTTAATTGTTTATTCTTTACTAAATTATTAATGTTTAAATTTTAATATTATTTATATTTATATTTACTTATTTTCTTTTAAAGTAATGAAAATCTCCTCTAATAACTTAGAAAATATACGTGTATGTGTTTTTTATGAATGTCGTATCCAACCATATCCATATTGGGGGTCTTAAAAAATAGCCGTATCCGTGTCCGATACCGTATTTGTGTCCATGCAACTTTGTTTATATCTCTTAACTATCAAAGTCTTCCTAGGCACTATTTTAGTATATTGTATGCCTTGCTTGGGCGATGCTGAAAGTTTAGTTCAGAAATTAGGAAGCCATTGGTCTTGGGTGGAAGTTTATGCTGAATGCGTGAAACTCATTTGATAAAATGCTTACCTTGCTAATACGTGAACTTGGCTGTTACGACACCTACAAATATGATGATTGCTGATGTATTGATTGATTGCATGCATGCTGCATATTTTCCATTCTCTTGACTTAGTGCATGCTTTACCTAATACTGTATACTGTTAACTGCTGCCATAACCCTGCAAGCAGGAGGATTGCTAAACCAAAATATATTGACCAGGTACATAATATCTTATATTCAATTGTTTGACAAAATGACCCCACTACTAAATACATTGAGATTTAAGAGTTAAATAATAAATTTGATAAATGGTGGAATATAGATCTTGTTAATCGATGTTGGTCTGAGGACTAACCTATTTATATTATGAACCTGTAATCAAGGAATCCATTAACTGAGAACCTTTCCATAAGTACTGTTGATTATAACCATAGATTGTGGGAAGGTTTAAGTTGTGAATTCCTAGTAATAGGATTAAAGGATTGGTCCTTGGTAGGACCTAGTTAAATATCTTTGTATGGTTCTCCTTGTTCCTATTGATAAGCCTACCTAGATGGTTGATAATTAGGACCATTGTATGTAAAGGTAGTTATAAGAACCATGTTCTCAGTAATGTTCCATCTTAGCATGTTGAACTGATTCATTTGGATGGAATCATATATAGAGTCTTGTATCATCTTCATGATCTTCCTTGGTTAAGCTAGTGCATGGTTTCTTTAGGGAAACTATAAATTGAGGTTAGGAATTCTTATGGGCTGGACTTGATTATTTTATGAGTTGATATTTGTTTATGTATAAGCATTTGGATAAAGACCAGCTCGTGTGGGTTCAATGCTTTCCTTGTGTGTTGGTAATTTGACCCCATGACCTACAAGACCATGCATATGTGATGTCCCCTTCCTAGCCCAGTAAGCTGGATAATGGATAGCCTATTATTTCGATCCTCGTAGGCCGATGATGTGTGTAGAGGATCATTTGAGGCAGTTACCCGGTGTTCAGGAGCATCCCTCTTGCAGTTGTTTCAGGTTGGGCCTTCGCAGAATCCTTCAGAGAGGTTTTTCAGAGACTTGCTATTTTTAGAAAGTCAGACAGGCGGAAGCTGCTATTTTGGGCAGGGCACCTGGTTCAGCTGCTTAGCTCAGAGTTGACCCAGTTCATCAGTTTGATGGTCAGATGGAGAAATAACGGAGTATTTAATGATTTATTAAATAATTAATATTTTGACTTTATATTATAAAGTCACTTTATTAATGTATTTAAATATTAATGATAATGGCGTATTATAAAGTATTTTTAATACTTTATAATAAAGTGAAATAATTAATATAATGAATAAGTATTTATTCATTAATGATGGGGGTGCCAATTATTAATTATTTTTCTCCTAAGTCAAAAAGGCGAATTTAATCATTATTTAAATGATTATTAAAAAAGGATGCTAGGGTCGAATTTCTCAAGAAGGGTATATATTCACTGCCAAGACAAATCAAACTCTTATGTCATGATTATTCAATTTGTCTTATTTTGCTCTGAGCATTGAAGTTTGCAAACCTAGGGTTTCAGCAGACGTTTGATTTTGAAGAACGATACCTCTTCAAGATCTGGCATACTGAGGCTGTGAAATACCAGTTGAAGATTGTCGTACTTGGTGACTTCATACAAAGGTTGCAATTGAGCTTATTGATTCGATTCAGGGAAGGAATTACAGAGTTTATTCATCAGTTGTTTAAGGCGACTTATCAAAGACCATTTATCAGAGATCTGGCACTTAGGGTCTTGAGGCCGTACTACATTTGTTGTTGCTGCTGGGCCGTACATTTCTGTACCAGCAAGGCCGTACCATCTTCCACAGGAAACCACGCCTCAGTCTTCAGCTTCTATCATTTGGATCTTGTGCGCCTAGGGTTATTGAAGCTTCTGCATCGTTTCCAGAGTCTGTAGATTGATCTTTCATTCAGCCGTACCATTCATCATTGTTTTCTGGCACCTGCAAGTCTTCAGGTTCTTTTCAAATAAAATATTGTTTTGTTCTTCTGAGATCGATTTCATTTGTTAGATGAGTTCTAGGAAGCAATAAATACATGCGCCTTTACCTTCTGAGCAATATTGATGCATATTTGTTGTCCATTTATTTATTATGAATTTTTAAAGCATTTTAGAGCAAAATCGCAGTTTTCTTGTTTATTGCAAAAATCATCAAAAACGCAAAAAAATACAAAACAAACAAAAATCGATTCCATTAGGGCTTTGGGTTGAGACACCTAGTCTCTTACAGCATATAGGTTTAAGGATCACTCCATGTGGTATGTAACCATGTCTACCTATCCTATGCTTGTGAAACCTTAAGATATTTAATTGATTAAATATTATATTTAATTAATTTTATTGGGCAAATTGAAGATATGAAGTTGTTAATTTTAATATCAGATTAAGTGCACAGAAATTAATTCAAAAATAATCACACAACACAGCAGATACCCTGGGAAAACCCTCCTCCTGAGGGAGAAAAACCCAGCAACAATATATCACTTATATATTGAGTCTCAAAACAAAGTCTCCTTTACAATGAAGGCCAATAAGAGGGCCAAGAGATAACACCACAATCTGATGCAACTACAGAATTACAGTGATGCAATCTGCTAACAAAAGACTCAGCCTCCTACAGATCTCAATCTGCTCTTGAAACAATTTGCACTTGAATGAAGGATGGAAATGAACTTGCTTGATGATGAATGGAATGAAATGAGCTTGTATATATACATGATGGTGGAGAGGTCGCACCTCTTCAAGTGCAAGGTCGGCCTTCATAAAATGTAATTACAAATAATATAAATCACTATCAAGAGAGGTCGGCCTCTAGAAATTCGTGCCTCCTCAATAAATATTAATTACAATAAATAATTATTAATTGCAACCATAAAGGTCACGCCATTTCAAGAGATCGGCCTCCATAGAAAGTCATGTCTTCTTCAAAGGATGAGCTCGCAATTCAAATAGCCATTAAGGCTATCATTTGAATTGCCTTCAAATGAGTGGATCTGAAGAAGCAGCCCAACGCTGCTAAGTAACATCAACATAAGTGACTTCCTATATTTTTTATGAGCCATTTGGAAAAGGATAAATAATTAAATAAAATGGCTAAGGAGGTGAGCGACCTAGGAAGGAAAAAAATAAAATAAGAATACTTTATTGAGCTCAGCCAAGATTGCAGGAGAGGAAAAAAAAGCAAATAAAATAAATATTTTGCCTTCAGGAGGTTGACCAGTTTTGGAGAGGAATGGTGGCTATAAATATAAGAACATTTGAAGTCATTTGGACATCGATTCATATCATAATTTCATTTGGAGATTCTTCTCTTTGGCTGCAACTTTGGTTGGGCTTTATTTCATTTGGAGCAACATTGTTGTGGCATTTTGTGTGCATATTGCATTAAGGTTTTGCCCTAATTTGGAGCACCACTTTAGAGCAGACTTGCGCACCCATTTTTGGAGGGCAATTTTGCATTTCTGGAGCAACAAACCCTAAGTGCTTGCCAAGGAAGGATTTGCCCATCTAGGGTTTGATGTTTGAAAACCAAGTTGCATATTAGTGGTATGTACAATCTTAGTTTTAGATCTGATTTATAGAGCAGAAATCTAGGCATATGTTTGGCATGTTTAAGCCCATGAATTCATTCAAACATAAGTCCAGACTATTCAGTTTTGTAACAGCAGAAGTTACCTACAGAAAATCAGATTTGTATATGGCATTTGGATGCCCTATCTTGTGTTTTTCATGATGGATTTCATGTTTGATATGAATACCAATTGATAGCATCATTTGGCATGTTTATTTGTCAAGTTTGGGCACTTGTATGTTCGCTGTGATATTTTGTTTTCAAAAAATAAAAAAAATCAGAAATCAGAATTAGGGTTTGAGCAAAAATAAAAATCAGAATTTTAAGGCAGATCCCATTGAGAATATTTCAATGGCATCAAAGCATTGTTCTTGCCAACCTGTGGGAACTGCTTTAATGTAGATTCATGGATAGGGCAGAAGAAAATTTGCAGGAAGTTATCAAGGAAGACAAAGAATTTCAATCCTTTATGAGAGAATCTATGGCAGAGTTGGCTCACATCCTAAGGGAAATGAATCAACAATGGAATGCTGGTATATCCAATCAGCCTTTTGCAAAAGGAAGTAACTCAGCTAATGGCAGGGTTTCAATTAACCCACCTAAGAAGACATTCAGAGCCAGATTTTTACAAAGAGAAGAGGCAGACCTATTTGAGGGAGAACAACTCATACCACCACGACAGGAGGACGAAATGGCAAGGTATCATGTTGAATATAATGCCTTAAACCCAGCCATTCAATGTGACATGTCTTTCATTGAGTATTATGAGATGAAAACAAGAAATGGGCATAGGAGGAGAAGGTATCAAGAGCAACCACAAGACATTTCTACAGACCGGATAATTGAGCAAGAACAACATGGACCCACCATGCAAGATCTTTTGTTAGAAAAAAATGTTTTATCGGTTTCTGATGATCGTATGTGTCTGCAAAAGATCGATGAAGTGAGGGAAGAAAAGGTTCCACTTGCTGAGCGAGGAGAGTCCAAGTTGAAGGAAGATACGCCGAATCATGCAAGATCTTTCAAGCTTTCAAAGGATGAGCCATTGATCAAGTTTCCAAGTAGCTTTGTAGGCGAATATGCATTTGAGAGGAACTTACCTAACCAAAATTCAGAGATGTTGAGTCACAAAAATGGAAGTGTTGAGGATATCTCAACAAATTCCTTATCAGCAAATAAGGATGAGCATTTTGTTCGCAGCCAAAGGTATGAAGATGTTTCAGATTTTTTGCTTCCTATGTCATTGCAAAATTCTTGTCATCATGGAAAGCATGCAAAAAAGGTAATAGAATAAGAGATACAACTTGTAGTATAGGGCATGTGGACTCTTTGTTTCAAGTTCCAAATTTTCCGTATTCAGATGATCCCTTGAGGGTCAAAGAGGTTAGACACATTGGTACTACATTACAGTCCTCCCTTGAAGGTCAATTTTTTTATGCTTATTTGGGAATGCATGAAGATGGGGATCCAGAAAAGAGAACTCCATAAAACTACATCAGAAAATTGAGAAGAGAAGAAGAAAAATCATAAGTTATTAAAAAAAAACTTTGAGAAAAATTTGTTATGTGATGAGCAAAATGACTTGGATAAATTGGATCAAAGACATTTATCATGGAAAGAGTTGAAAGTTAATGAAGGTACAACTTGCAGCCATGGGATAGAAGTTATGACAAGTAATACACTTGGTTTTCAGCTAGATACATCTCTTGGACCAGCACTTGATGATGAACATCCAACAATGAAGGAAGATGACCTTGAGATCCATGAAGACACCACAAAAAGGTATGATGACAGTTCTGATTTTCTGATTATGAACAGCAGTCCATTACCTTCACATAATTATGAGGTGATAGATAAATCAAATGAGGATGATAATGGTAAGAAGCCTTACCTTGTTGATACTCAAGATTTGATGGCTAAGCATGAGGTAATGGTTGTGGATACAAACTACAAACAATCTGATTTTGTACATCGTAGCATAGAGGATGTTTTGAGGACTCAAAACATGTGTGAGGGATGGCTAAGAAGGGCTAAGGAAGCCAAGTTGCTGGCTGCTAAAGCAAAACAGCACCAACAGAATATCAACGAACAATTCAATCACATGGATCATAAGAGGCAGCAGCGAGATACACTCTTCGTCAATCTCTAATACTTCCAAGGGAAGAAACTATGATGGTTGAACTTCTAATGATGGTAGAAAATGAAGATCAATCAGATTTGCATGAACTTGTTGAGAGGTATGATTTTGACAACAAATCAGAAAGTTTATTTTGTGCAAATGATTTTAATCATAGGGTTCATGAAACACATCATATGGAGAGCCAATTGAAGGCTCAAATCAGGGTTAAGGAAGAGGAAGTTGTGCCTATACTTTGTGGACCAGAAAATAATGATTTTTACGCATATGTATAGAAGAACATTTGTGATTCAGATTTGTTTAAGAGTTTAACCATTCTTGGACAGCTCAATGAGCCTACTTGTGTTTTGACACCATGCTATCATGATGATGATCCTTTGATTGAGCACAATGCTGTCCTAGCTTCAAAACTTGAAGGAGATGTCATGGAGGTATCTGATTTGGAGTTGTATGTTCATGGGGATGTTGAGTTTCAGCTAGACTATAGTCCAAGACATGTAAATAAGCATGAGAGCAGAAAATTTTCAGACCCAATCTATTGGTTTTCAGCTCACTCCTTGATGATTGATGGCTGTTCTATATTGCTGATCATGGAGTTTTCAGACTGCACATTGATGTTTGCAGCTATTCGGATGGATTGGTGTGCATGGGATTGTCACTACAACATTGGGAGGTTGCATGATGATGAGATCCTATCATCTTATGACAGCAAAAGCATTATTGGCATGATAATAGGTCTGATTTTTAGTTTTCACAATGCTGTTCTGATTTGCACCAAAAGCCTAGAGCGGATTTGCATGTTTGGTGATGCACATATGATAGACACTTTCACATCCATATGAGACAATTCAGGTCTAGGAGGATAGTTTGATGTGGTGGCATGATGAGAGACACTAATCTATTCATTTTCAGTTGGTGTGATGGTGTAATAACTTGAGATTTAGGTATTGGTGTGATTGGTACAATACTTACAGGGATCATGCTGAATTGCTTCACAACATTAAAATGAGTGATATTTGTATTAAAGTGGAGCAGCGGAAGGCTTGGTGCAGGTGGTTGTGTTTCAGAAAGCATTACTATGATATCACCTATCACATATTGATAGACATAACATCTTTCAAGGCCTTGGATAGATATGATGCTTTGTCTTTGGTAGACTTAGCATTTGTGGACAGAGGAGCCTTCAGAGTGAAGGGATTGATGCAGGACATGTACATGACACTTGAGGTTGATGAATTGGTATTCTTGTTCCTACAGCTATATAGACATATTACATTGAGGAGTGGTGCAAGGAAGTTGAAGCTTCATTTCTACGGCCTTTTCAGGATTGAGAGTGGAGTTGGAAAGGATGCCTATGAGTCGAAGTTACCTAAGGGTGGCTAGATTTATAATATATTTCATGTATCTTGCCTCAAGAGGGCAAGTGAGCAGCATATCACACCTTCTCCCAAGCTTCCTCCTTTGGATGAAGAAGGGAAGTTGCTACTTGTTACGGATACTAATCTTGATGATGGAAGATCGCCAACCTTGAGGAGCAGAATTTCAAAGTTTGAAGGATGGAGCAGATCAAGTTTGAGAGTGTATGACCGATATTGCTTCATTTTTGGCCACCGGAACTCACTTTGCATACTATTCTTCATATTCACTATGGGAGAAGTAGCCACAAGTTGAGGAGCATGGTGATCATGGAATTCTTGACTAGTTGGAGAGACTTGTCACTTGAGGATGTTTTGCAATATCCAGGCTTGCAATTGCTTGTGGGAAAGCAATTCCAAGGAGGGAGGACTGTAATATCCCTATTTTCTAAGTGGTCACCTAATGGGGTCGGTTAGCCTATCCTATTCTCGTAGGCTAAGTCGAAGGGCTAAGGGAATGACATAATTGATTAAATATTATATTTAATCAATTTTATTGGGCAAATTGAAGATATGAAGTGACTTCCTATATTTTTTATGAGCTATTTGGTGAAGGAGAAATAATTAAATAAAATGGCTAAGGAGGTGAGCAACCTGGAAAGGAGAAAAATAAGAATAAGAATACTTTATTGAGGTCAGCCAAGATTGGAGGAGGAAAATAAAAGCAAATAAAATAAATATTTTGCCTTGAGGAGGTCAGCCAGTTTTGGAGGGGAAAGGTGGCTATAAACTAAGTCACCGGATTCGCCGCATTTAATCCTTGAAATTCAAAAATCTGCTAACTTTAAAATAAAAATAAAATTTTGTTAATATTTGCCTTAAATTCATATGAAAAAAACGCTAGGGTTTTTTAATTACAATACAATTTTATAAAGCTTGTATAGAGCTATGGGATGTGGGAAGCAACTCTCAGCGACTTTAAATGAGTGACGGAAAAAGTGTTAGGGTTACTGTTGACTGTGGAAACACCTCTGAGCAGTCTCAAATTTGAATTTTGTATGGGTTCCTTTGAGCGGGCTCGACTCTACATTCCGTGTTGTGCCCACGAAACTCTTGTCCTCCCTTCAATCCGCAATCAAGCCGAGGCTGCCACGTCTTTTTCAAACCCAGCAGGATTGCAAGCTGATGGAGAGCAGTAAAATCTTCAATTGAGCCATTTTGTATTTTTCTATTCATAAACAATAGACACAGGAGAGTAGTTCCGGCACTTTTTTTCACAAAAGGCCTTTTAAAAAAAATTAAGTTTTGTTTTTATTTAATCATTTGCTTTTTCAAATAAAATTTAATTTATTTATATTTTATGTTTTAAATCATGTTGATATTTGTTATTTAATTTTGTTTTTTTATTCATAATGTTAAAATCTAATATTTTAAAATAAATAAATTAAACATTTATTATAATATAATTATTATTTAATATGTAATTTAATTTATTTATTATTTATATATTAATAATATTTAAAATTTAAATTATATTTTTAAACATATTTATTATTTATTTTGCTTTGTGTTTAGATTTATTAATATATTTAAACATATTAGTGTATTGATATTATTTTTTACTTATTTAAAGTTTATTATTTATATTTTTAAAAAATCAAAATTATATAAAGCAAACTTAATCCGAATTTTTTACTTTTCAAATTTTTTCCTTGCTGAACTTCATCCCAATTTCAATGTTGTTGAACTCGAATTCGAATTCGAACCTAGTGACTTAGGCTATAAATATAAGAACATTTGAGGTCATTTGAGCATTGATTCACATCATATTTTCATTTGGAGATTCTTCTCTTTGGCTGCAACTTTGGTTGGGCTTTATTCCAAGGACGAAAACCCTTGTGAATACGATGAGTTGGACAAAAACCAAGCTCATCTTGCGGAGGACTCATAAGAAAGTTCTAATTGCACTTCATTGGAGACATTTAGCAATTTGGAGCATCATTGCATAATCAGATTTGGAGCAGCATTGTTGTGCCATTTTGTGTGCTTATTGCATTAGGGTTTTGCCCTAATTTGGAGCAGACTTGAGCGCCCATTTTTGGAGGGCGATTTTGCATTTCTGGAGCAGCAAACCCTAAGTGCTTGCCAAGGAAGGATTCGCCCGTCTAGGGTTTGATGTTAAGTTGCATATTTGTGGTATGTAAATCTTAGTTTTAGATCTGATTTATAGAACAGAAATCTAGGCATATGCTTGGCATGTTTGAGCCCATGAATTCATTGAAAAATCAGTCCAGAATATTCAGTTTTGTAACAGCAGAAGTTACCTACAGAAAAACAGATTTGTATGTGGCATTTGGATGCCCTATCTTGTGTTTTTCATGATGGATTTCATGTTTGATATGAATATCAATTGGTAGCATCATTTGGCATGTTTATTTGTCATGTTTGGGCACTTGTATGTTCGCTGTGATATTTTGTTTTCAGAAAATAAAAAAATAAAAAATCAGAATTAGGGTTTGAGCAGAAATAAAAATCAGAATTTTAGGGCAGACCTTTATGATGATAATAATTAAGGGCAGTGCTGGAATTATTTTAAAATAAAAAGATGGCCAACCTCCTTTGGGAAAATCGCATCTCATCATGAAGAGACATGAAGAGGTATAAAAGGAAGATGAAATGGGAGTAAAGGATGTAAGTGAAAATGTAATATCATTCGAATACAAAGCAGAGCAGATTTATTGCAGAGCAGATCTAATACAGAGCAGATTTTGTGAACTATGAAAGTGCAGAAAAGTATGTTCATCATTAGTTAAAGAAGCAACATCCAGAAGGTGAATTTTTGCAAAAGCGGTTTGGTGCCTCCTAAAAGAAGAGATTGGTATCTCTTGCTGAGTTAGCGCTCAGTAGTGGGGATTGGTGTCTCCTGTGGGTTGGTGCCTACAAATTCTGTAAGTGGGGTTTGGTGTCTCTAGTGGGTTGATGCCTGCAAATGTTGTAAGATCATTTTAATTTGTTGTGGCTGGATTTGGACAGTAGATCCAAGTAGTCCTTTAGTATATGTGTGTGCTCATTAGTCTTTTACTCCAACTATTTTGTGTTCCCGTAGAAGTTGGCTCCCATATCTAACTTGGTTCTGCAATTGGAAAAAATTCTCTTACAATGAGATATGTCAAAACCATAAACCTATGGCTTTATTGTTACATTGGTGGTTGCCGTTGCACCAAAAGATCGACCTGTTAATGCCCAATGCAACCACTAGATTTATACAAGATCCACAGGAGGCAGTTAAGTCATGTCATGAACCCAAGCGCCATGTTGCACAAGGAAGACCAAGGGACACACCATGTTGCAACATTTCCCCCCCAGTGCAAGCAAAGGGTTCAAACCTGTGACCTCAGCTCTAATACCAATTGTTACATTGGTGTTTGTTGTTGCACCAAAAGATCGACCTATTAATGCCCAATACAACCACCAGATTTATACAAGATCCACAAAAAGTGGTTAAGCCATGTCACGAACCCAAGCGTCGTGCTGCACAAGGAAGACCAAGGGACACACCATCTTGCAACATTTACTTCATCTGTGGCTGTCCCATGACTCCTAGAACCAAGTAAACAAAGGGGGCATGATAGTCATTTGATCTTTGGGTCCACTCTTCGAAGTGGTACATAGGCTTGTGGAAGGAATCACTATTGGACCATGGGCAAGAGACCTTCAAAAGTTAGCTAGCATGGCATTAATTTAAGTAGTAGCGTAACTTGAGGAGGCTTAATCATGCTCCTCATTTGAACATTAGGCAGTTATTACATCTAATAAGAATGGAGCCCTATTCTCAATGGTCTTTTGATCACGTGTAAGAAGGGTTTTTCTACTACCTCACCCTCCAAGACAGCCTTCTTCCCTTCATTATTAAGATAAATATTTAGTTATAAGGATACATCAGCACATGAACATAATCTCATTAACAGCCATTACACTATAAAACATTTTTAATATAGTTAGATTCACCCCAAGGAAAACCCTCTAAGCTAGTATCTCACTTATTCTAACCAGATAGTCTATCGTGGGTTTAGCCATAGTCATGAATGAAAAACCAAAATCATTAAAATCTATAAATACGAACATGGCCATAAGATGTTTCATTAAAAGCTAGATTCAATTTAGGTTCCAAAAAATTGCTAAAATATCCCATCCTAGGAGCATTGAGAGTGTTGTCAAGATGCCTTAGTCAATTTTGACTAGTAAAGGAGATTAGTAGTCCAGCTGAACTGAATTTAACTATTTCAGAATTCCATATCAGATTAAGAACTCATGGTTAGATACTAAAGACGGGTCAAAAGTTTTGAATACAAGTTGTTTGCATATGTGATTTGAAACCATTTATATGAAAAACAAGGAAAATGTAGTAGTAAGATGTATTTTTAAGAAATAAAATGACTAAGCACTCTTCCATGCCATGTCTATACTTCAACCCAATCGTGCAAAAGGGAAAACTTCAATATGGCAACAAGATCATTTGACTCATGAACTTATCTAGTAATTACAGTAGAATATGAACTCCTTCAACAAGATTAAAATGGATGAGTGACGCCTTGTGGTATAAGGAGAGGTTTTTCTTATGCAATAACTCCCCATTAAAGAACAAGAGTTTATTAAAGCTGCAATCGTCAAAATTGGAGAGTATCTAAGGTTCCTTGAGATTAATCACAAACTAATAAAGCTTTTTCTTTTTTTCTTCTTTTTGAACAGTAAACAGAAATGTGAAGAGATAATTGTCAAGTAAGCGACTAAGGATCCATACCTTCCGAAACAGTCAGTTAAACTGGGCATAGTCATTGCCAGGTGAATCATTTGATCAAAGCAAAATAATGCAACAGAAAAAAGAGTGGCAAGCTGCGGTGGCATCTAATTTAATTAACCAGAAAACCACCTTATTTAGGGCCATAATCAGGACCATCGGACCAAGACAAATTGTTTGATGAGTATGAACAGCCATTGAAGGGGTGATGGATTCAGGCATAGTGCCTAGGTTTTAGCTAGGCAACAAATAACATATATAATGGGTCGCAGCAGTTAAAAGAAGAAAAAAACACTCCATTATTATCAATCTATCAAAACAAAATCTGCAACCCTACGGAAAATGACGACTTGGGGAAGAAATAGACCTAGAGTATGGCGTCCAACAACTCAAGCACCGGAAATTTCGTTGCAGATCCATACTCCTCTTAATCGCGCCCTTCTCTTCCTCTTTTTTCATGCATTTTTCCTCTCCAGAACCCACGAATTTAACCTTCCCCAAGGCACTCGTGGCTCAAATAAAAAGATCCAAGTATCAAGGGCAAGACGTCTTGACTGCAGAGGTGCACGACTGGGTAGAATGCATAGATATGGCCTCCTGGTGGACGCCATGCTGCAGGTCGGTCGACATTAATGTTGGCCAATGGCTCTCTCTTCCCTCTACCTTAATCTTCTCCCACGATCGTTTCCCTTCTTTTTTTTCATTCAAACTCTCCATAGGGTTGATGGAGCGAAAGTGTCATTTAATTAAATTATCTAATTCTTGTCTTTGGACGGATGGGAGTATTTATGAGTGTATATTCTCTGTGTTGTATTTTTTTTTAAATAAATTTATAATATTTGTTATGTAAGGTTGATCGAGGAGTCAAATCAGGGTATTGTCAAGGTCACAATAAGGCACATTCATAAGTGAAGTATGACTTAAATTGAATAAGGGAACATGTTTCTAGTGTCAAGTGTCAAGATTGACAAATTTACGAACTCAATCTTTTGAAGAATGAATTATATTAAATATCGTAATGCATACTAAATACTACTTTTAGGTGAACCTATGGTTTAGGCAAGATGTTAACACCAAGGTCTTCAACACTTGGTTGGCATTAGGATCTTTTTCATTTTCTATCTACAAAACTATAAAATCTACTTCACCTTGCACCTTGGGACCTATAATCAAACAACATTCCTGACACAATTCCACTAATCAGAGGTTAGTCTAGGTTTGTTGAAAACATAATCAACACATTTATATTAATATATAACATAAATAATATCCATATTCATTAATAATAATCAATGATGATTCACACACACACACACACAAATCAAGTGAAACATTATGATTATATATTCGCATCCCTAGTCCAAATTATAATAAGACCACAGGGTCTTAGAAGTGGGTTCTTAGGGGGATGTGATAATTAGGTGGTATAGTAATCATATATGAAACATGAAATTATTTGATATGCTTTGAAACTTTTAGTAATGATATTAGGAAAAGAGCATTAACATGATGTTTTTAGTAATGTTGTTATGAAAAATACATCTTTGATATGAAATTAAGGAGTTGGCGAAGACTTATTAAAAAAAAATTAACAACCAATAATGACAAATTATAGAATTTGATCATGCTAGATATGAAAATAATAGTTTTAAACTTTAATTATTAACTTTAATAATGTTTCATCAATAATTTCAACCAAGATATGTTGATCATATATACAAGGTGGCTTTCACATGTTTTTATAACCTAATAGCTAGGGTTCATTATTTCTAATATCTAGTAAATTTGGTTCAATATCAACAAAAAAAAGAAGATGAAGTGTGCCTAGGACCCTTAGGTGAAGACCAATAGGAAACTATTTGAATTATATTGAGAAATCTTTATATCTAGCTAATAACTCTATTGTTAGCTATTGCAAACTCATTACTTACATAAATGATAGAAGTGTAGTCTTTCCCATTTATAAGAAAATAAAAACATGGTCTAGAAGCAAAATTTAGTCAAGATTACAATGTAGCAGAAGACATGACATAACTTTAACATTATAGTACCACACATGAGTTAATTATTTTTTATTTATATTTGTTTTATTAATCCTTGCCTTAACAGATATCAAGAGATTCGATATTGATAAATTATTGGCAGGCGTCAAATGAGTTGAATTCAATTGATTAAATTTTTGGGTTCTCAACCAATCTAAACTTTCCAACTAATCCAAATATTTTCAATATCTTGACAAGTGTCAAAGGGATTGAGTTCAATTGACAATTCATTGGGTTCTTTTTGTGGATTCAAGCTCAAATCCTCAAAGTTGTATTTTATATAGGAATTTAAGATTTGACTCTTGGATTTGTATAGATTAATTCTTGTGTTGATGTCCATGTTGTTATCTAATGTTAATGCTCCATAAGAACTAATCTTGATCTCATTTATACTTAATTGCTTGAAATTGATCATATTTGTAAACTTTCCTTAAATATTGACAAGTATAATTTTATAAGTTCTTAAATTTTTTATATTTAAAAATTACAAGAACACGCATATAAGAACTAGTTTTAGCTTTTCCCTTCATATTTATTATAACAATTCTATTTTTTATAATAAGAAATACAAATAAGACTTATTTTTTATTTTTTATTACTTTGATATTTTTTAAAATGTCTATTATATTTATTGTAAAAGTCCTAAAACTCTCTAGATATGTTAAAGTACAATAAACATATCTTGATGGTATTATTGGGGTTTCGATCAAGAGATAAAACTTTTTTTAGTTAACTAAACATTTTGTGCAGATATTTCTGCCGAACAAAATTAATCTAAATTTAAAAAAGTGTAAATTCTTTCTTTCAAACTGTGACCTTCTGAAATATTTTTATCATATATTTATTTGGGTTCTTTGCAAAAAAAATTAATTGGAATAATTAAAGAAGGATACAAATCATAGAGTCAATACAAACAAGATTTATTTATTTGGGTTCTTGTAGATTGACGGGGACACACCAAAGGGCATGTGCAATCACAATGACCAACATATTTACTCTAATAGACATAACAATCATTAGAGTTGATCTTAGCTCATCCATAATAAATAAATATTTTTAATAATTTATTTATCTTAATTTTTTATGATATTTATATTAATTAAATAATTAAAAATTATTTAATTAATTCATCTCTTATCATTTTCCCTTCAACATTAATTAAAATTAAATTAAAATTATTTTTGGTCTTCTATAATTAAATAATTTTATTATTTAATTAGCTAACACTCCTTTTTTAAATAAACTAAAAATAATTTATTTTAATTAAATATTTTCCTCTATAATTAAATAATTTTCAAAAATTATTTAATTAAGTAACACTCATCTTTTAAATAAATTAAATATTTTCTTCTAAAATTGGGCGGTGGGGTAGATCCCTCTCCACATCGGAGTTGTGGAGAGGCAACTGGGATGGCATTGCCATCTTAGTTGGCACTTTGCCATGTTGTTGGTAGTCGACGTGGATGGGGAGGCAATCAAATTGTCATCATGTTTCCTTGTGCCTACATCACATCCTTTGAATGGATCGCATGCATGAAGATTTGTGTTAATAGCAAGGTGTGATATCGGCCATCATGGGAGCTTAGTAGTAATGACAAGTTGTTCTTTCTATAGGTTGAGGACATGGGGTGTGTTGGAGCTTTGACATTCACAACGGTTTTGTAAAGTTTCATTAAGGAATTAAATTGTCGAGTTTGGAACGCATTTGGTATGGCAATGTTTTGCATTCGAGTTTATGCCAGTGAGTTGTGTTGTGGTGGGATGGATACACCAATGTATCTCTAGAGCAGCAAAAGGTAGATGGCCTTCAAAGGTCGGGTGACAACGTTGAGGCTACATCGCATTGTTCAGCACCCAAACTTTCTCACCTTTGCGGCAATAAAGTTTATTGTTGGTAAAGGTTTTATGTAGGGCAACGAGTGTTATCGCTTGGATACACACATTTCCTCACATGTCTTAGCAGGGCTTTTGGACCTGGATGTGCCAAAAAATGAGATCAAAATTATTATGCAGCACCTATTTAAGATGGACTTATTGGTGGGCCTGGACGAGTCTCTGGCAACGACCTCCTTGGGTGTGGGCATACCATGCCCATGGGATCTTCATTTGCTTGGTGTCTATAGGGTAATAGTTAAACATTACCGCTTCCTCTTGGACCTAGAGGGGTTGGACCTAATTTCTCATCGTAGGCTCGCCTCCATGAGGGATGACTACCTTAGGCAGAAATTCAACTTGGTGGCTACGAGGTTGGATTCTTAGCGTTTTGATTTTAGGGTCTTTTCCCAGAATAATCTTTGGGGTAATTGTTAAGGCGTAGCGGGGTATGTTTGTCTTGGTCTCATTTTTTCATAGTTTATGATAATGTAATGATTGTATAGCTTCGGTTGTTGGGTTTAACTTTTTTTTGCCTCATCCTTGCATGGTCGAGATGGTTTTGTTCGGGTGGTGTCTGGTAGATTGGTGGGGTCTCTGATTCTTGCCATATGCCTAGACGGGTAATAACTGTTGAATGTAATGCTTTCTTTTAAAGTTTAATACAAATACTTTCTTATCGATCAAAAAAAAATCTTCTAAAATAAATAAATCAATATTTATTTATTTCTCCAACTATCATTTTGAATTAAATAATTTTATTTATTTATTTCTTATAATCTTTCCCTCCATGAAATTCAAATTTGGGTCTTACCCTATCTTGAATTTTCCTATCCATTGATCTTGCAAATTAATCACCACCATTAATCAAATGTTAAGTGAAGTATATAAATAAGAAGCTTTCATTTCATTCAAAGCCCCTTAACACTTTTATTATCAAAATCCCCCTTGCACTCTTATGATATTAGCACTCTTGTTATAAAAAATATATCATGCATTCAAGCATTATCAAACATTCAAACATTTAAGAATTCAAGAATTCAAGCATTCAATCATTATCAAACATTCAAACATTTAAGCATTCAAGCATTATCAAGCATTCAAACATTATCAAGCATTATCATTGTCATTTATCAAGCATAGGTATCATTTATCTTTGAGCATTTATCATTATCATTGCATCATATAATTATTGTTCTTACATAGTTTGTTACTTTGAAGAGCAACCAACAATGGAGCAAATCAAGATCTTAACTATGATGACTTTTCTTATTATCTAAATTTTATATTCTAAGCTAAGATCTTGAATTTCATTGCATGATTGTGAGAGTGTGAGTTTTGCATTTTTGTTATTTGTAATTCACATTTTCATCATCCACATTTTGGGATGCCCAATGGTACCCACATCCCTATTAGATCTTTATTTTTGAAGGTGTTGTTAACCCTATTTTGCTTGTTTTTAGCTCTTCTATGCAAAAGAAAATTGGAGCTAATTGCTGTAAGTTGAAGGCAAAACCATAGGGTTTCAAAGATTTCATCATATCTTTCAAATGGCTGCAAATTTTTCTACATAATTTTTACTAAAGGTCGTGGATAATCTAAAGATGCTCAAACAAAAATAAGATTTAGATCATCAATACTTGGTGAGTTTTTTCCATTTTAGGGTTTTTCATAAATCTTATTTTTATGTCACAAATCAACAATTTTCTCATAAATAATTATATTTTTGAAAAACTCTCAAAAATTAAATAGGGGTTTGTTCTTTGTATTTTTATTTTTGAGGTCAAAATAATAATGAAACTATCAAATAAGGAAAAACTCTAATTTTCAAAGATTTTATCATATCTTTCAAATGGCTTGGAATTTTACCACAATTTTTTTACTAAAGGTTAGGGATCATCTCAGGAGGTTACATTAAATATTAGTGTAAATAGTGTTATTATCACACCTAGTTAGCTAATCACCTTTCTAGGATTGACCTATTCACACCTAGCTTAAGTTTACTTATGCTATTTCATACTTTTGTCTCACTCCATAGCATTGAGACATGTGTCCTCATCACTTGAGACACATATTGCATGTATTGTTTACACTTGCTCACACATGTGTCAAGTGAGCTCACAAGTGTTGCACATTTGAAGGGTTAGTTAGTTGTTCAGTCCTACCTTCCTACCTCATCTACCTTGCCTATATATGCAAGGTTTCTCATTGTATTTGCACACTCTTCATATTATATTGATAGAAAAAATATTGTTCTCATATTTTCACTTGTGGAAGGTTATCAATTTGAGCTCTTTGATCTTAGCATTCTCCAACGGTAAAAAATACCAGACTCGCATCATTAATATTTAGTGAGTTATTGTCATTTTAGAGTTTTTCATAAGCTTGGTTTTAAGGTTGCAAATCAGTAATTTTTTTAGAAAAAAATATATTTTTGGAAATCTCTTAGAAATTAAATAGGGGTTTGTTCTTTTGTATTTTAAATTTTTAGGTCAAAATAGTGACAAAAATTAGATCTTTGTCAATTAGGGTTTCACCATAAATCTATTTTTTAGGGTACAAATTAAGGGAATTTTCAAATATTTTTACATTTTTAGAAATTTATCAAAATTTTAACAAGGGTTTAGTCTTTGCATTTTAAATTTTCGGACTAAAAATATTGCAAAATAGTTCAACAAAAATTTGAGTTTGTATTTTATTTTTGATGTCAAAATAGTGACAAAAATCAGATCTTTGTCAATTAGGGTTTCACCATAAATTTATTTTTTAGGGTACTGTTATGCCTTGCATAACCACCCCATTTTGATTTGGAACAAAATGGGTCCCCCCTTTTTCTCTTTTTGGCTTCTTTGCTTTTTGTTATTTCCTTTCCTCTTAGGAGTTCTCCAGTTTTCTGCCTGAGTTTTGTCTGCTAATTTTGATCTGATTCTGGTCCTATCTTGGCCTGGATTGGTTTTCTTCTTGCTAAGGATTCATTGGAATAATCACAAGCAATAATGGATTTCATTATGACATATTTTGTGTTTTATTTTCTCCTGAGTGCTAATGCGGACCTTTCTTTTGCAGGATTAAATCGCACACATGATGATATTTTCCAAGGGAGCTCAGTTGGAATGAATTCCTCAGTCCAGTTGGTCACAATTTTTCCTCTAAGAAGAAAGTTGGCAAGACCTTGCAGATGTCTTGCCGACTACCAGTGCATTTTGTTAAATAGGTATTTGTGCCCTCTATCGGCAAGACAGTCTCCTTCGGAGAAAGGTCTCGGCGAGATCTCAATGTCTCACCGACTGGCGGCAAAGGGGTACACTATCGGTGGGAGAGGTTTCACTTCGGGGTGAAGTCTCAGTGACTTCGTAATGTCTCACCGACTACCGCGGACCGGGCTAGCACTTCGGCAAGAGATGTGTCTTCGATGAGTGGTATTGCCAAGAGCCTCATGTCTCACTGACCACCGATAAAGATATACCTTTCGGTGAGAAACTATCACGGCAGAGAGATGTCTTGGCGAGTACATTTGGTCTCACCGACAGAGCACAAAAGTAGTTCCTGTCGGCAGGACTTCTCTGGCGTCATAGCGATCAGAAATCATATGCAGGCGTCTATCGGCAAGATATTTTCATTGTTTCAGCGACTGAGGAATTCTTATCGGCGAGAGAAATCATCACTGGAATGAGGTCATGGTGAGCTCTCAATGTCTCACCGATCGGCTCATGAGTGAACACTTCGGCCAAACAAGCAGTATTCGGCATGTGGTCTTAGCGAAATCTTTTGGTCTTGCCGACTGACGGTAAAAAAAATATTACCTGGTGAGAAGTATTTCCATCGATGTAATGTCTCAACGAATCTGTGATGTCTCCCCGACCCGATGATGTCTCAGCGACGGGAGAATGCTATCAAGGGGAGCTCGCCGAGAAAGGTTAACTCTCGGCAAGAGGTCTCCCTGACCATGTGATGTCCTGCCGATAGAAAGGGGGCCCCACCGAAAGAAATGGAGCTCAGAAAAGGATCATGCCTTCGCCATAAGGTCTTGGTGAAGAAGGAAGTCACGCCGAAAGGAAAGGGGGACTCGGGTTTGGGGAAGCAAAGATGGACTTGGGGAGATGTCTCCCTGAGTGCAATGGTCTCGCCGAGACAAAGGGGGATTTGATGAAAGGTCTCAGCGAAACGTAGGAGTCTCGGTGACAGGGCATGAACTCGGAGTAATATCCCCCCGACATAAAGAGGTCTCCTCGACTTGGATGTACTCGCCAAGAGAAGGAGGACTTTGGCATGTGGTCTTGCCGAAAGAATGTGGTCTTCCCAACATGAAAATGAGCTCGATGTGACTTCTGAAGCTCGCCGAAGAGTCTCATCGATTGGTTCGTGCTATGTCGATAACTGTTATAAGACAAAATCACATTGGGGAGGCATGATAAGTGTCTCACCGACATGCGATTAAGGTGGACCGCTCTTGACTGCTCGGGAATCTAGTGTGGCATATGATCATCCAATCAAAAGGAGCTAAGATGGGCCATTGACCGATTGATTGCCCCTGTGAAGAAGACCAACCGGATACGAACGACATGAATTCCTCCTAAGATCCAAAAATGATGGATCGGCTCAGGTGAAAGTTCAGATCTAAAGGGAGACCCAATGATGCTTCTAAAGATGGTCAACATGCAAAAGATTCTAGAACATGAAGGAGCCCGAAGGAAGGGAGTAACCATGACTCACAAGGACAACTATAGTGACTACTGACTGGGATAGATCAGTATTAATGGTGATATTCTGGAGCATTCAAGGCAGCTTCGAAGGAGTTGAAAGATGGACACCAAGGCCTAGAGTTAATGTTGTAATATCAAAAGATCTATAGATCATTCCCAGAACAATCTTTCACCAGCATGGATAGCATGGCTTCCCATTAAATGTAGCTTTGACTCTCTTCAGAAGGATCTGAGAGCCGACTCTCCTGGAAGCAGATATTTTGTAAACCCTAATGCAGGGGCCAGCGCATTCTTTTGGTACACTCTATATATATGGCATTTGGGCCTCTTTGTGAAGGTTAGATAGTTAAGGTTAGAACTTCTAAGATTAGAAAATAAAGTTAGAGAACTTCTACTTGGTAGTTAGCAGAACTAGAGGAGATAGAACTGCATCCTGATTCTTTGTAATAGGAGCCTCTTTTTCCTTCTTAGGGTAGGAGTTAGATTCAGAATAGTCTGTAATGTATCTTTCGGGTTTTCTTAATATAAAATGGAAACAATTTGGAGTCATAGATTTTTTGTACACTGGTGATTGTGCCAGCTTTGTAATTGTTGTTTATCTGTTTCACTAACAGTAGAAGCAACCAGATCTTAATCTACTTCAGATTATGTCTCAGAATGGTGTTTGTCTTAAGTTAATCATTTGATTTGTGAAGTCTTCAAGGAACAGAATGTTATTTTGGTGTTTTATTTAAAATGGTAACTAGTACTCTGTTGTAGAAATCAGCACTATGAATGAATGCAACTGTTTGTTAATCACAAGTTAATTTTGTTCTTCAGTTTTAGTTTACAATTCCTTGAAGGATAACAAGTCTAGTTAAGATAGGTGAATTATAATTCTTTTCTATCCTAAAGCTCTAACCCATTTTTTATATTTCTTTAAAACCCCTGGTTAGAGTAGGTTTAAATTTATGTTTGATCTCAGAACAATCCAGAAGCTCAACACCAGCAGGCCCCTTGAACATTACTGTTACATTGACCATTGAGGGACATCAGCACAGTTGAGAACCAACTACAAAGACCTTGGGAGCTAAGACATCCATGTGTTGTCTTTCTCTTTCAGGAGAAATATAGTAGCAATATTTTGTTTGCATGTTGTTGTGCCACCAGGACCATCAATAGGTACAAATTGAGGGAATTTTTAAATATTTTCACATTTTTAGAAATTTATCAAAATTTTAACAAGGGTTTAGTCCTTGCATTTTAAATTTTGGGACTGAAAATATTGCAAAATAATCGGATCTAGTTTGACTAGGTGAAAAAAATGAAATTGCAACCTTGTGATGAGCATATATTTTTCTAAAAATCTATTTGTTGCATTATAAAATTATTTGTTGATCTTTGAAATAGTTCTATTACCATTTCTAAAATCATAAGGAATCCATTAGTGATATCATTTTTTCCTTATATTATCTCGTTTTGCATGTCTTCACACATTTGAAATTGGGGCTTAACATTTACCATTCACAATTTGAATTGGGATCTAAAAAAACCATTTTATTTTAATCCCAAAGATCCACTTATGTATGTTCTCCTTACACCTTAAAGTGATCTTGAGGATCAAAAATAAGTGATTTCTTTTCTTTTCTATGCTTATTTTTTGGTCATTGTGTGCAAAGATTGAAAAATCAAAACATTGCACAAGTTAGTTTGGAATTCTTTGCATTGAATCAAATTATCTTCTCAAATTTAATGTTGGAATCTGGGTACCTTCATTCTAATCATCATTTATGTCTTAAAATTTCAAATTAATCATTATTTCTTTAACATTTTTGGTATCACTACTTCAATAAAACTCGCTTGGTGTGTCTTACTCATGTTGAAAATTGGGCTAAAATTAATCACATTTGGATTTGATCTATAAAATAAAAAAGTGCCTTTTAATCCCCAATATTGACATTTTATATGTGTTCTTGTCTCACACTCAACAGTGATATTGAGGATCAAAAATAAGTGATCTTATTTTTCTTTTTAAGGGGCTTTCCTAGAGAAGTGATCACTCTAGGGGATGACCTCAACACCTGTGTTCTAAAGGAGTATAAAGAGTGGGGGATGAATCGAAAAAAATACATCATGGAAGTGCAATCTTTGTCAATCTAGGTTGTCTCTAATACCTTTATACATTTATACCTTAGAGAAGTGGAGGTGGAGAATGGGTTACCCTATCCTCCTAGATGTTTGGCATTATTTCATTTCATCTAAAAATTAGGTCTCACATACCCTTATGGTATATCTAGAGGATACCCCTAGTTGAGCTTGTAAATCCTAGTCAAAACTTATTGACCATACCCACTTGAGTAGGCTTATTAGTGTGCCTTGCATGTTAGATTGTTTAGATCACCATCTCCACTTGAAATTGAAGGAGAGATATCCATTCAAAATTGAGCATACGATATCGTCTTTTTTATTATATCTTTGTGTGTTTCTAATCCTTGAACAAATTGCACAAACTCAAAAATCATGAAAATCAAAACATTTTAAAACAAAACAAAAACCAAATTAAAATATCAAACTATCATAAGTATCCAACTATCAAATAAATAGAGCTAAAAGAAATATTTCATTGGCATTATTTCATTTTCCTTGATAAGATCTGAGGAGTGGACAATTTTTTGGTATCTTGTCTTATCATTACCAAAGTTTAAATTGGATCTCCTATATTTTATCTTTATCTTATATCATTTGTGGATATTCTAGCTTAAGAGATTCAAAGCTACTCTTTAGTTGGAAACCTCCACTCTTTATCAAGTTTGTTTGGACTCACAAGTCTAGTTTAGGTATATTTTATCAATCTTTATCTTTATCATCATTGGTCTAAGATCTAACTTAACTTTGGTCTAGTTTGGTTTTGAGCAACAAGCATCAAAATTGTTGAAAACAAATCTTATTTTATCTAAGGTATTATATTGCTTATTCTAATTATAAGATCTCAATATAAAAAAGCATGGAATCCCACCAAGAAGAATCAAAAATTCCAACAAGAATGGGTCAATGTGAGCAAGGAAAATCTTCAAATCCATCATTTCTTCATTACAAGCCTTTAAGGGTTCCTTATACAGAGGATGGTCAAGGCCCCACACCCAAGGATTTTCTAAAATTTTAGAAAGACCCTAGAGCAATGAAAATTATGGAAATTCTATTTGAGAAAAATCATGATCACTACCTTCAAGTGTTGACTAAAAATGTGCTAAAATTCCCACCAACTTATTAAGGATGTAGCTCTCACTAATCCTAAAATGGGGATAAAAACAATTCAACCCAATCTAATCGAAACATCTACACAAAAGGTGGCTACTACTTTCACATATTCACCACCACCTCCACCTAACACATCAAAAATTCAATGGAAAACATATTGAGAGACACTTCAAGATCAATTTACACATGAACAATCACGTACCATTGGTAGATATTATTTTAACATGGGTACCTCAAACATACAACATATGTCTATCCCTCCAAGTTAACATAAATAATATTTCATCCAAAAAAGTCAACCTCAACAACATTTCATCCAACCAAATCAACCTCGACAAAATTTCATCTAACCAAGTCAACCTCAACAATATTTAATCCAACCTTGAATTCAAACTCAACAATACCACATTCCCTTAAATCAACATCAATAACAATATTATATTCACACAAGTGCACCTCCATTAACATCTACACATAATTTGCTTCAACAAATTCAAGAGTTATAACAAACTATGGAAAGCATGGAAATGGGAAACATTAACACTAAGAAGATCTATACATTGGAAGAAATATTTCCCTATCCTTTTGATAAGTCTTTGAACATGATCCCCTTTCCTCAAAATTTTGAAATGCCTAGATTTGATAAATACAAAGGAAAAGGTAATCCAAGGGCACACATAAGGGAATGTTACATATCATGTCTAGAGGTGTCTTATAATGATACAATCTCATTTTCCTCTTTCCTAGAAGCCTAGGAGGTCAAGCTATTGATTTGTTTTCACATTTACCCCATGGGATCAAGACCTTTCATGAGTTGGCAGATAAATTCATTGCATATTTTTCATATAACGTTGAATGTGAAATATCCATGATTGATTTATGTAATACAAAACAAAAAGAGGGATAATCTTGTGTCATTTTTACAAAGGTGGAGAAACATGGCAAGAAAATTCCCTTATCCTATTTCTGAAAAGCAACCTATTCACATTTTCACCCAAAACCTAAACAACAAAATGGACTTTCACCTAGGAATTCAATGTGCTAACACCTCTGACGAGATCATGAAAAGGCGATGGAAATTGAAAAATCTCTCATTGATGAGGGTCTTTTGAAAAAATAAAAATATCATAAGTATAACAGGCTTCGACATCTAGAGACAAGCCTAGGATTTGGGCCAAAAACAATAACATTGTCAATGATAGTATGGTAGCTATAAAAATAGTTCAAAATGTTCAACCCACCCTAAAATTGGAAGCAAGCAATCCTCTAAACAATCAAGGTGGTAGAAGACCATATACACAAAATAATCCTCCTAAAATGCAATACACTCCTTCCTCTTGAATCTGCATTGAAAAATTGATCCAAGCTAAACTTATCACCTTATCAAAATTAAGAAATTAAGAACTAGTAATTAAACCTCCATGGTACAAAATAAAATATCTATTGTGAGTACCATAGGATCAAAGGACATAAGACTTTTGATTTCTACAAATTGAAAAATCTTACACAAGATCTTATAGATCAAGGTGATGTTGGTGTAGAAAATCAACCTTCAACTAATAATGATCTCAAGATATTCAAGAATCTTATACCTAACCATCGAAAAAGTGAACCTTCAAACAAAAATAATAATCCTAAAGGCACCAATTATGTTGATGTACCTTATGATTACTGGTCGCGTCCACAAAAGGATATAAAAGTCATGACAAATCCTAACCTGGGAATTGGACATTCCAACAGGTGACTAACATCTTCTTATGGTCGTTCATTTACATTGTCAAACCAGGGAATGTATACTTGAAATGGAGCGGCACTGTATGTGCACTAAGAACCAGTTTCAGTCACGATTTACCAAAAATAAATGCTTGGAAGAAATTTTACTCATGCTACAGGAATGTAATGCAGAGTCTTCTTAACTTAAGCATAACTTAATCAAAGCAGACATCATGACAACTGTTACTAAGAAACAAACTATGAACTGGCCTTATGTTGCAGGAACAAACACATGGATGGATTCTCGATGCTGCAAGAACAATATAAGATTGAGTTTGCGCTGAAACTTTCAAGAATGAAATCTAACTTATAATCATCAGAAGATAAACAACTAACTAACTACAGATACTCACTAAGTGGGCCCCCTTAGCAAGCATCAACTAGTTATGCAAGAATTGAACTCAAAACTTCATCAACTTTTATTCATAAACTTGGAACCATATACATTGTTCTGCTTATAAGAAAACTAACACAAAACACTGCTTCTTATTATCATACTAACTTTTTCACACTCTGTTGCTCACTCGTGCAGGAGGAGAACTTATTTATATTAGAAAAGCAACTAACTACCTAACTCTAACAGAGAAAGACGTGGACATAAGTGCATCCTGAAACCGAGGAACAGACTTCTCATAAATGAAAGCATATATGTTCAACATGATTCAGAGAGAATTTAGCATTCCACTCTTCCTAGATTAATGATCATTTAGATTTCTTCCCAAGGACCCGGTCAGAGAGTCTTCACTGGAACAACTTCCTCGATGCCATGCTGGAAATGGACTTTACTGCAGGGCCAAGATCCGCTGCGCTTGACTCTTTCATGCTCCCTTCAACAACCTGCGATGCACATGGCGATAGAAGCGAAAGAAAGCACGCATGGAAAATAACATGATACACATTCATTAATCACATATTAAATCTATTTCATTATCCAAAAACCATATGCATTATATCAATCATTTGGGAGGTCAAACAGGGTAATTAATACAGACACATAGAGATGTTAAGTTGCAGGAATATAGGAATGTATTGCTACAGGATACTACCCGATTTTAGATAAAAAGTCTTTAATCAAAGAGTTAAAACAACCATTAGCAATAAGAGTAAGGGTATTAAAAATACAGCATAATACTCAAATTATGAGCATATTTCAAGCTCATCATTTGCCCCTACTTATCCTAATGATGGTCCTCCAGCATTGAGCTTCCTGGTTATTTCTCTGAAATCAGTGGGAGCAGTATGGCTCTGAACTGAAGTTCCAAATTTGTAGTAGAAACCTCTAAAATTTTGCCATCTCTCATATCTATGGGTTTTTGTATTCTCATTGACATTTGTAGCCCGATAAGGGTAAAGTGGCCACATCAGAACTAGAGGTCAAAATTTTATTGGTAACCATAACTCAAACCTCTTCTGAAGACCAAGCTGCATGTACATCTTTGTCCTTCTAAGGGTTGCTTTAAAGTTCAAGGGGCTATGAGGCTCAGATTTCCTCAAACCAACAGTTAGTTTTTCCCATCTTTTCTCAATTCTGGAAGATGAAAGCTTCCAAAACATATATGATTGGCCCTTGAATTCTTCATACATCTGCTTCCTGATATCAAATATTTTTATTCTTTTTGTTTGATCATTGAACCCATACGCAACAGTAAGCCAAGTTTTCAGCATTGTATGTGGATCTGAGCTTTCAGGTCGCAGTGGAAGAGGTTCATTCCTTTCAACCTCTTCATAGGCTTCCAATTATTTGCCATAATTAGTTTCATTGGCCGCCCAAGACATGAGTGACCTCAAATGAATATCACCAATGTAAAGAAGTGGACTCCACTCTGTTTCAGAGGGAATTATCAAACCATGCAAATAAAATTCACATAAAGAATTCTTTAGCCAACTAGGGGCTACTTGATAGGCATCATAAAATTCCTTGGCTGTATGAATAACATGATCTAAATTCCTTGAAATTCTCATTAATTGAAACCAAAGAAATTGCTCTTTTAGGCACATAGCATAAACCCTAGGCGGTGGTCTACATTCCACAATTTTACCAATTATTTTCATCATTTCATCCATTTTCTCTTTCATTTCCTGGATTTCCTGTTTCTGCCTTTCAATTTCTCTTTTCAATTTCTTCTTCTCTTCTTCCCAAAGACTGTGTTGAATTTCAGTCTTGGCTAAATGGCAGAAACTCAAGGTTTGAAATGTGACCGGCCTCCATGTGGTCCTAAGATATTCCAAAAATTCAATCAACAATGTTCTTTTATAAACAACCATTGCCTGACAAGTTACAGGGGGTAATGGGGTGTCATTGGACACTTCTAATTGTCCAGGTTGTTCTTCCTCTTGTTGTAGGATGAATTTTTGTTGCTGCGCAGGAGGAGATTGTACTTCCTCTGAAATTTACCTAGCTGCTTCAACCAAGTCATCAAGACTTGGCATTCCCCTTTCATTAACATTAACATGTTGTGCCTCCTCAACTTCCATTGGCTCATTTTGCACTTCCTCAGGAATAACAAATGGACTTTGTGCAACATTCTCAGATACATCCTGAGAAACATCATGACTGAGTTCTTCAAATTCTTCAAAAATTACTATAATTTCAGGTTGAGCAGAGGTTGAGGTGACTTTATGTTGTTTCCTTGCTGAAACTCTTTTTGGCAATGTTGCGGCTGTAGGAGGCACTCTCGTGGCTTTCCTCTTTCTGACTTGCCTAGAGGATTCAGACTCAACAAAAGAAGATGATGGTGAACTTGCAGTGGCAACAGGCGTTGTTGTAGGAGAAACTGCTACAGGGGAAGATGTTGCAAGAGTAGAACGTTTTCGCTTCTGAGTATGAGGGTCAGATTCTAGGGTTTGTTCTGCCCTAGAGGACTCTCCGACCTTTGTTTTCCCTTTTTCTTTTCTAACAGCAGACCTAGTTTTTACTTGGGTAGAGGGCTCTGGTGTGGAGGCTGCAGGACTAGGTGCTGCAAGATTAGATGATTCTTGCTCTGCTTCCCTACTTGTAGATTCAGTTCTTTTTTTCTTTTTCTTGGGCTGTGCAGGGAGTGCTCTCAGAGGCTCTAGAAGTTGCAGACCCTTTTGGGCAACAAATTCTTTCCAAGAAAGGGGTTATACATCCCTCAGGGAACGCTCAATCAAGAGTTTAATGAGGGCATGATGGGCAATAGAGTTGTCCCTACCCCTCTGAGTTTCATGGGAACATTGTTTCAAAAGGTTTAACAAAAAATTGGAACATTGATAGCTAAACCGTGCCTCATATGACTCAATAATTTAAAATGGTAGGAATGTAAATAGGAAAAGCGTCCCTCACAAGTCAAGTACCTGATGATGAGGATGGCATATTTCGAGTATGGAAAAGGCAGTGACACTCGTTTGCACTCTTGTTTGGAAACCTCCAAGGGTCCATCTGTTGGTACTGTAAATTTTTCCCTAGCAAAGACAGCATCTGAAGAAAAAAAATCTCCTACCGCCGGAAGCCCAGTTACTTCTGCTATCCGTTCTTTAATAACGGCTACTGTCAAACCCCACACTGTAGCTTCTCCTTCTGAAAGAGTTCTCAAAAACTCACCTACAGCTTCCTCATTAAAGGAATCTAACCTCAGAAAATAATTCAGCCAACCGCAATTACTGAATGCTTGAACCGTTTGAGGATTTTGCGTCAAGAGCTCATGAGCTATAGGCTCATGTCTTACTAACTGGCCACCCATAATCACAAATTATCCTAGGTGAGATTCCTAAAACTCAAACTTTTTTCTAAAAATTAAAAAAAACTTTTCTGCTTTGTTTCTTTTTGCTTTGTCATCACTTTCCTTTACTTTTCCAAGAATGACTCAAAGAATATTTGCATGAAATGATTGTTACGAACTACCCAAATCAAGTAGTTAGTTGTTGTTTAGAATGAAAACACATAGTCATATTTGCAAAGTACAAGAAAATAAAAATATCTTAACAGTTGTGACAGTGGCATAAGAAAAAGTTTGAAAATGGATTATCTCGCCCCCTACTTAAAATTTGACATGTGTCCACACATGTGCGAAAGGATAGGAAAATATCATGCAATAATGACTGATATGTACATAGCAGTTAATGAATAAATGAAATAAATAAATGATGTGACAACAAAAGATATTGCGTACCTTTTAATAAATGCACGTACAAGCTGGGAAAGATCATAGCCCAGCATGAAATGACGGCTGGAATTGAAACCATAAATGAGGGCAGTACGACAGGATGGATGACGTGGAAGAAAAGAGAATGAATGGTGGTGATGGATGAAAACCGAAGAAAGTGGCTCCCTTAAAAAGGAAACCTTTATTATGGGCATGCAACGTATAATTTTAAAGAGATGTTGCAGAAGAAAGGCTGAAGCCTTTTGCTATAGGAAGATCAATGGCTGCATCTAAAACATACTACTTCATAAATTCTTCTTTGGACACTAGCTTATGATACAACCTAAGACGATGGCCATTAACCAGTAGCTTGAATCGAACAGGATCTATTGTAGCTAATTGAACTGCACCATTATCAAACACATTTTCTATTTCATAAGGACCAAGCCATCTTGTGGTAAGTTTACCTTGATTTTCCTTATACCTGGAGTCATAGAGCAGCGCCCAATCACCGGAAGAGAATTTCTTAGTTCTGATATGGTGGTCATGCCATTTTTTCCTTTGTTGTTGGATAGCTTCAGTATGCTGCATGGCAACTTTCCTCATCTCATCCAATGCCATTAGCTACAGGAGGCGTTCCTTTTGAGCTTCTGAAATATCAATGTTAAGCTATAGAGCAGTCCTTAAGGTCTTATGCTCAAACTCTATTGGCAACATGGCAGTTTTCCATAGAGTAACTCAAAAGGAGTGAACCCAGTAGTTGTTTTCCATGTTGTCCTATAAGCCCAGACTGCCTCAGGAAGGTGACTGCTCCAATCCTTCTTGTGTAATTGTACTATCTTAGTAAGGATTGCCTCGATTTCTCTGTTGGTAACCTCTGCCTGACCATTGGCTTGAGGGTGATAGGGGCTAGACTTTCTGTGCCTGATCTTGTAATCATTCATCAATGCAGTGATTAAGTTTGATGTAAACTGAGCTCCTTGATCAGTTACAAGTTCCCTTGGGACTCCAAACCTTGTAAAAATCTGCTCATACAGGAACTCAGCAACTTTATTGTCACGGGCATGTGTCATTGCTTTTACTTCGACCCACTTGGTTACATAATCAGTACAAACCAAAATGTATGATTTCCCATTGGATGGAGGATTAATAGGCCTAACAAAATCCATACCCCACTTGTCAAAGGGACTGACTACCACTTGAGGATACAGGGGCATTTCATCAGACTTTGTTGGTCTCCCCATACGTTGACATCTGTCACATTTTCTGGTGTAGGCTGCAACATCTTTGTGGAGTGTAGGCCAATAGTATCCTATAGCAAGCACTTTCATAGATGTTCTCTTTGCTGCAAAGTGCCCACCACATGGCTCATCATGACAGGCATGCAAAATGTCATAGGTCTCATCTTCCCTAACACACCTTCTCATGACTTGGTCAGGTCCTGTGTAAAATAAATAGTCTACAATCCATGAAAAGTTAAAACTTTTCTCAACCAATAATTTTCTTTCCTTTGGTGAGAAGTGAGCTGGGATCTTGTTGGTTGCTAAATAATTTGCAATATCTGCATACCATGGATTTCGAGCATTAATAGAAAACAGATGTTCATCGGGAAAGCTATCATCAATTACCTTAGGGGTGGCAGGTGTAGTTGTTTGAAGTCTCGACAAGAAATCAACCACCACATTAGCCCGACCTAGCTTATTAATAATTGTGATATCAAATTCCTGCAACAATAGGAGCCATCTTGCTAATCTGCCAGAGATGGCATGCTTATTCATGAGGTACCTTATTGCTGCATGATCTATATGAACAAATATTTGGTAACCAGTGACATAATGTTGAAACTTGTTTAGGGCATACACAACTGCTAGCAATTCTTTTCTCTATGACAGTATAGTTTAATTCAGGGCCTTGAAGGTTCTTGCTAATGAAATATATGGTATGCTCTATGGAATTCTCTTTATGTCCTAAAAATGCTCCAATGGCATAATCAGAAGCATTTGTGTGTATATGAAAGGGCAGACTCCACTTCGGTCCTTGAAGAACAGGTGCCTGAGTAAGTAAGTTCTTAAGCTGCAGGAAAGATTTGTCACAAGCCTCAGTCTAGGTAAATTCAGAATCCTTAGTCAATAAGGCATATAGTGGACTGGCTATTTTGCTGAAATCTTTGATAAATCTTCTATAATATCCAGCATGTCCTAGAAAGCTTCTAACATCTTTTTGTTTCATAGGTGTTTGCAAAGTTAGAATAACTTCTATTTTTGCAGGATCAACTTGAATTCCTGCTTGAGAGATATGATGGCCTAAAACAATTCCCTCTTGCATCATCATAAAGCATTTCTCACTATTCAAAGACAATTTTTGCTCCTTACATCTTTTCAACACTTTCTCCAAATTTGCTAAGGCTTCTTCATATGTAGCTCCATAAGTGGTGAAGTTATCCATGTAGATCTCCATAGAATCATGAGAAATTTCAACAAAAATACTGATCACTGCCCTTTGAAATGTTGCAGGTGCATTACACAGTCCAAAAGGTAAGACAAAATAGGCAAAAGTTGTTTTGTCTTGATCCTCAAGGGCAATTCTAATTTGATTATACCCACTATATCCATCCAAAAGGGAGAAATACTTTTTACCAAACAATGAGTCTAGCACTTGGTCAACAAATGGCAGTGAAAAGTGATCATTTTTTAGTTGATGTGTTCAACTCCCTGTAGTCTACACAAACTCTCCATTTTCCACCTTTTTTTGGAACAATCACCAATGGAGATACCCATTAACTATCTGAAATGGGGTAGATAAAACCATCATCAAACAATTTTTGGAGCTCATTTTTAACTATTTACCTGAGTGTTGGGTTTATCCTTCTTTGAGGCTGCCTAACAGGTGAACAGTCTTCCTTAATGTAGATCCTATGAGTACAGAGTTGAGGATCTATTCCCTTCATATCCCCATAGTCCCATGCAAAAGCTCTGTGTTGATCTTGCAACATTATGACTAGGGCAGCTTGTTGAGATTGAGGTAGCTTATTATTGATGTTCAGACAGTGGCCTGGAGACACTTCTACTTGGTTGGTAAGATCATTCATGGAGGCTACTGATAAAGGTGGTGTATGTATTTTGTGCAGAAGCAGGTTGTGATAAACTGCAAGAGATTCAGGTGGCAGGCTCTCAGAATTTAGTTGCTGCAGGAAACACTGCTGAAGATAGCCATCTGGGACAGATGGGCTACTCGGATCAGAGTTGGACTGCAAAATATGTAAAAGTAGGTCATCCCCACTCTGAAGCTAGGAAAACAAATTAGTTTGCAGCATCATTAGCTGAGCCAATGAATTGACTTCTTCAGTTTCGTCTCCTAAATCTGGCCAAATTGGTTGAGACAAGTCTGGCTGAGGCTGGGAAGGTGGGTATAAAGCCAATTTCTTCCTTGACTGACCATCAGAAATTGTCATGTCTCCTAAACGACATCCTATAAAAGCATTAGTTGTGGCTAACCATGGTCTACCTAGGATGATAGGATATCCTCCCAAAGTTGCCTTAGTGGACAATATGGTGAAATCTGGCGGGTATTGGGTGATGTCATAATAGTGGTTTACAATTCACGAGAGGAGCGAATTTTAGCTGAAATCACATATTTTTAGAAAATATAATGATTTAAGCCTTAAAAGTTCCATTTTAAGGATTCCAATTGAAGAGGGTTTGATCAAATCACCTTAGATCAAACCCCCTTGGATAGAACCTTGCTAGTTTTAAACCATACCTATAAATGCGTCTCCTTTACACCTATCAAAATCTGATGAAAAATCACTTTTGATTTAGATTTTGGGGGATCAAATGAATTCATTTAAAATTTATTTCAAATGATTATGGTATTCCTTAGAACAAGCTATCAAATGAATATAATTTTAATATGTTTTGGTTTTGTTATGTATTTGTTTTTTTAAGTTTTATTAAACATAGGTTTTTCATCGAAAATGAATTTCTTTGTTCTTCACATGTGGAAAAATAGAAGATTATTAAAAAAAAAATTGAAAAATATGAGTGCACCAGATATTGAAGTCCTTGATCAACAAAAATAAAATAAAAAAATTGACATATACAAAAAATTTCTGGCGTTATCACACGATGCATTGTTAATGCGAGATTGTAATTTGTTTGACTTTGAAACATGATTAAGGGAAAAATATTCAATAAAAATATCTAACCAAGTGACACTAGATATCAGAGTTACAAAATCTAAGAATTTGAAGAATTAGAATTTTATCCTTCATGGAAAAAAGTTATCACGTTATCACGATTGTCGTCCACTTTTAAAATTTTGTTTTATGAAAAATCTATTTTACAAGTGGGAGATGGAAAAAAGAAGTGCAATTTTATTCCAAATTTTTTGAAAAAAATATATTTAGAATCTACAGACAAAATGTCACAAATCACTAGTTTGCGTCATCTTAAAATTCCTCACGGTTTAGCCACTATAGGTGCCTCAAAGTGAAGATTTAGTTAGAAAATAATAATTCCGGTGTCGGTTGGCCAAAATTGTAAACCACTATTATGGGATCTTATTCCCAGACTCAAGGATGACAATAACATCTTCTACCATTCTACCAGGTTTTACTATAGAACTATCAGCAAGCTACAGGATGGTAGGTTTAGACCGAATGTTTAAGATATTCAAATACTCCATTGTATTCTTGGTCATTACATTGATGGCTGCACCAAGGTCAATCAAAACATTCTTTACTATTTGTCCATTAATATTTATTTGTACCACAAGACTCCCAGGGTTGGTATATTTTGGAATGACTACCTTCCCTAAAATAATATCTACCAATTGTCCTAGAACATGGATAGTTTGGGGATCCTTTTTCTTTCTTCCTAGTTTCTTTAAACAAGCCTCCTTAATGGCTTTTCCATAAATTGGGACATCTTTAATGGCTTGAAAAAGGGTAATTTGAATGTGTACATTCTTTAGCTGATCCAAAATATCAAAGGTAGGCTCTTCCATAGATTTAGATGTAGTAATTTGCAATCTCACGAGGAAAAATGAGTTTTAGCTTTGATGCTCTGAGACAAGCTCCTTAGAGACGATGTCTGAATGCAGTGTATATGTTAAATAGAATCGATGGAAGTTGTTAGGAAATGGAATCCTCTAATTCTGACTGTGGAGGCGGGAAGGGGAAGTAGTTCAGACCTAAGATAAGATATCATGAATATTTGACATAAATTTGAATCTTGATTAGCTTCTATACAATACATTATGGTACATTGTTGATCTTTGCTTGCTTATTATTAAGTTGAAATGATTGAGCGAGGCATGAAGGTTTGTTTGGAGGCGGTATTTATTTGCCGGAGGTGCTACGGGGAGGTGGCATGAGGCCGAGGAGGTTGTGGCTCTTGAAGGCTGCAAGGATCGAGGATGGAGTTCTGCCATTCTTTGAGCCTCTCTCCATCGAGGATTTTGTTACCCGATTACCTTGGGGTGGAGTCCATTGTCCTTGTGGCTACTACCAACCTCCTTGAGTCCATGGAGGACTTTTATAGTTAGACCAGTGTGGTTGAGAAGTATTCCAAGGTGGTGATGGGTCATATGTAGGTTGTCATTGGTTATTGTAATTAGAATAAGGATTACCAAAAGTCAAAGGATCTTGAGGCATACCTTGTCTTTGAGCCCATGGTCGCCTTTGTGCAATGAAGAACACTTGGTCATCATCACCCTCCACTACCTTAAAATTAGTAGGTAATTGCTTAGGCTCCAGGTTAGCCACCATCTTACATCTATAGTCATGTTTCTTCTGTCTGCAATGTGGACAGAACTCAGCCAAGATTACTTCAGCTTCCTCATGTTTCTTCGAGCATGAAGTATCCAGCTATGTAGCCATATTTTTATGATATCACGAAATCAGACTAACAAAATTTGTGATCTCCATCCATGAAACTCCATTAATAGAAGACTTTCCTACTATGGCTTGATGACTTCTACCCTTCTTAACAATTGCTCGAGAGTAGTTGAGACATATTTTCTTGATATCATCCCAAGGCAGTTGGGTTATATCTCCTCCTCCCATCAGATCCAAGGCATCTATACAGGTATCACTGATTCCTCTTAGAAAAAGTAGTTTATGAGATTCTTCATTAAGAGTATGGTCTGAATTCTTTTTCAGGGAAAACAAGAATCTTGAGATATAGTCTTCCAGGCTTTCATCCTCTTTTTGTTGAATTTTGAATATATCGTCACCCTTACTACCACTCTTACAATATTCCTTTTATTTCTCAAGAAATTTTTTTTGCATGGCTACCCAACTATCAACAACACCCCTTCCCAAACTCATAAACCATCTAAGAGCTCCTTCATTCAAAGTAGCAAGAAACAACTTCAGCCTGTGAGCATCTGAAGTGTAATCATAGCTGTGACAAAGGATGTCAAACTCAAACAAGAAAGTGTCTGGGTCCTCTGTAACTAGTCCATAGAACTTGGGAAGTAATGAAGAAGGAATATTTTTAAGGTTATCATTATCTTGTTGAGCAATGATGGGGAATTCAAAAGCGGGAGGTCGATTAGGTGGATTATGTGCCATATTTGCTAGATGGAGTATCAAAGCAAAAGGATTTTCTTCAGGTTCTTCGTCAGCTGGGTCAAATGGTAATTCAACAAGCAGGTTTTCAGCAAATGAATTGATATCTTGGTCTCCTCCTTCCTCAAATAGATTATAGGCTAGTTCAAAATTGTTATCAATGAATGGAAAGTTAGGGAGGAATCTTCCCAGAGTGTCTCTTCTTCTATGCATGCAATAGAATTAACCGTAACTTAAAGGAATTTTGAAAATGCTTGAATAACACACTAAACTACTGCTAATAATGACTATGGCAAGTTCTTAGCTTGACACCATCCCAGGCAACGGTGCCAAAAATGGTCGCGTCCACAAAACGATATAAAAGTCATAGCAAATCGTAACCTGAGAATTGGACATTCCAGTAGGTGACTAACATCTTCTTATGGTCGTTCATTTACATTGTCAAACCAGGGAACGTATACTTGAAATGGAGCGGCACTGTATGTGCACTAAGAACCAGTTTCAGTCATGATTTACCAGAAATAAATGCTTGGAAGAAATTCTACTCATGCTATAGGAATGTAATGTAGAGTCTTCTTAACTTAAGCATAACTTAATCAAATCAGACATCATGACAACTGTTACTAAGAAACAAACTATGAACTGGCCTTATGCTGCAGGAACAAACACAGGGATGGATTCCCGATACTGCAGGAATAATATAAGACTAAGTTTGCGCTAAAACTTTCAAGAATGAAATCTAACTTATCAACAACAGAAGATAAACAACTAACTAACTATAGATACTCACTAAGTGGGCCCCCTTAGCAAGCATCAACCAGTTATGCAAGAATTGAACTCAAAACTTCATCAAATTTTATTCATAAACTTGGAACCATATACATTGTTCTGCTTATAAGAAAACTAACACAAAACACTGCTTCTTATTATCATACTAACTTTTTCACACTCTGTTGCTCACTCACGCAGGAGGAGAACTTATTTATATTAGAAAAGCAACTAACTACCTAACTCTAACAGAGAAAGACGTGGACATAAGTGCATCCTGAAATCGAGGAACAGACTTCTCATAAATGAAAGCATATCTGTTCAACATGATTCAGAGAGAATTTAGCATTCCACTCTTCCTAGATTAATGATCATTTAAATTTCTTCCCAAGGACCCGGTCAGAGAGTCTTTGCTGGAACAACTTCCTCGTTGCCATGCTGGAAATGGACTTTACTGTAGGGCCGAGATCCGCTGTGCTTGACTCGTTCATGCTCCCTTCAACAACCTACGATGCACATGGCAACAGAAGCGAAAGAAAGCACGCGTGGAAAATAACATGATACACATTCATTAATCACATATTAAATCTATTTCATTATCCAAAAACCATATGCATTATATCAGTCATTCAGGAGGTCAAACAGGGTAATTAATACAAACACATAGAGATGTTAAGCTGCAGGAATATAGGAATGTATTGCTACAGGATACTACCCGATTTTAGATAAAAAGTCTTTAATCAAAGAGTTAAAACAACCATTAGCAATAAGAGTAAGGGTATTAAAAATACAACATAATACTCAAATTATGAGCATATTTCAAGCTCATCAATTACACCATAGCTGATCTAGGGGAAGCTTTTCTTCATATCTCTACCTTGACCCCTTTAAACAAAAATCTCAAATACGCAATAACTACATGTAGGGGTAAACCGACCCTTCAAGGGGATCAATCCATGTTATTTTAAAAATCTAATTATAACCTCCTAGATCATATAAAGAAAATTATAGCACAAATATCCATTCTAGAGCTTTTAAAATTATCTTCAACACATAAGGAAATCTTAGACAAGGCCCTTCAAGAGTCTTTCATACCCAAATACATAGATAAATTGCTCAATTTCAAGCCATGGTTGGACATATTTCAGCTCCTCATCATTTGGTGTTTATTGAAAAAAAACTTTCTCTTGATGATCCATCCCCATAATGAGGGCTTGAACCTTGAGGTCTTCATTCATAGGCATAAAATCAAAAGTCATGATTGATGGTGGAGCAGATCTAAACTTTTTTACCCTCTAGTTAGTAAAATAATTAGGATACTTTGACAATGTCATTGATTCTCAAAATAAAATCACCATAAAAGCTTACGATGATGTTGAACAAGAATCTAAATAAATAATAAAATTCCTTGTTCAAGTTGGCCCCACTATAGTGGATACTATTTTTCAATTATTGGACCTTGATCTCCCATATAGAATTATTCTTGGCCATCCATGGATACATGCATTGCAAGTTGTTCCCTCTACCTATCATCAATGCCTAAAATTTTCCTCTTCCTAAGTCATTTTTCTTGAGGATCCTCACCCTTTTGAGTATTGCAAAAACTTGAAAGAAAAATATCACAAACTCACCCAAGTGCCTAACAATTAAGCAACTCCATCCTCATCATCTTACATAAATCCATCCATCTTATCCTCACTTTCCAACCCACATGCCTCTCCTCCTGAGATCAAGGTTCAATTTGATGACAATTGGTTAGGATAATATAACATGCAATAAGCTTTCTTTGTGGGCCAACTTCATCTTTCACCTAAAACATATGGTAGACCTAAACTTATGTAAGATATATCAACTATGATTATCAAATCTAAATCTACCACATTCTTGCATTGGGGTGAATTAGGAAAATAAAACATTGAAGATGATGTCTCAATATGGTTATATAAGAATTAAGAGGATCATGTCCCTATTCTACCTATAGAAAGCTATCCTAAAGAACTTCAAATAATTAAGAATATGGGTTATCAAGATAAAGGCCTAGGTTGTCAAGAACAAGGAATCGTTGATCCTGTATCTATCACAAGGAGTAATGATGAAGGGCTTGGATATAACTCCCCTAATAAGGTACCTTTCAAGCTAAAATCCAATCTAACTAAAGGAGCTAAGGCTTCTCCCATGCTTGAAACTCCTAATCAAGATACCTTTCAAGACTCCATGCCTATCACAAATCTATTCCAAGAATATTCCATTTGCACTTTATCCATCATATCATTTACTTCCCCATCATCACAATCTAAAGATCTTTCACTTATTTATCCTTAGCTTAAAGATTGGGATCAACAAGGTCCACCAATTCTAGATGTTGGAACACAACTATCTACTGAGAAGGGGGATGAATTAGTCGATAAATTAAAATTAGTTCATTAATACTTTTAAACCAAGATAAAAGTATATGCAGAGAGACAAACATACACACATACATACATAACACCAGATGTACATGGAAAAACCAATATGGGAAAAACCATAGTGAGAATAGCTACTAGGATCTATTGTCATAATCTAGCCTCACAATAAGACCCTCACTGGTTACAGTGTTTAAGGGCACCAACCCTAAGGAGACACCAATCCCCTGATTTGTGAGCACCAACTCTAAGGAAGAACCTACTCCCTAAGCTGAGCACCAACTCAGTTTTTGATGGCAACAACAAATCAAATTTACAATGAAATTTGGGAGTAACAAACTCCAAATTACATATGATTCATGAATGAATCCAATTCAATGTTACAAACCTGTTTTGCAATTGCTCAAACTGTGCTTTACTTTTCTACAAAAATTCTCTCTTTGCTACTGCTGACTTAGACACTCATTCATCTCTCTTCTCTTCTCCCCTTTCTCTAATCTGTTACACACACATGTTATTTTGAATGCATATCCTAGATGATATTCTATGTAATTCAGTCTAGGTCTTCTTCTATCAACATTCTCAAATCAAAACCATACTAACTTACTTTTTTTATAGACTCATCTCATCTTTTCTTCACTAAAAATTATTTTATTCTTGATCCATGCACCACCAACCTCATTCAATTAATTTTCTATATTTAGCATTTTTCAATCTCATGGTTTGATTTGCAGTTAATGCCCATATTTACATGATTTGGTCTATATCAAATTTTATAACTGACTGTTCCTTTTTTGCACCATCCACACATCTCAATCACCAATTAAAAATGTAGTTGGAGTGGTTACAACAATTAATCTTATCCTTTGTGCTAGTTTCTTGGCTTAACTGAGAGTTTTTCACCATTTTCCACCACCTAGCCATTGAGAGAATCTAACTTTAAATTTCAATTGTAGATCTACAACCTTCACACCACAAATTGATGGTTATCGTTTAAACCCCTCTACTTTAGAACAAGGTCATCATATGAGATTCTCTTTAAACTCATGTCATTGATCTCTATCACATTACATATACCTATCACATTTATGCTTTAGTCTCAAAAACAACTTGTGTGATGTGAAGGAGCCTTGCGATGCAATAACTGATTGCCATCTATCACTTTGGACACACATCATAATTTTTCGCCATCATTGTTCTCAACCTTGGACTCACTTTATCTTCTATGAAATAGAGGACACCGTCTAATCTTCAACCTTCATCGACCATTGTTAGATCTCCATCTCATGCAGTAAGCCTAGCACTTGTCAATCAACGTTCACGATACGAAGGACCTTGGCGATGCAATAAGCTTCTGCCACTTGGTATATTTTTGCATATCGCATCTTTACCCTTGTCAAAGCCATCCAAAACTACGATACTACAACCACCATTGATCTCTCTTTGATACAACGTTGACCATTGATCAAGCTCAAGCAAATATTTGAGTGTCAAACTTAGGAAATATTAAAGTCTTTAATCACTCTACCAAACCGATAACCACTAGGATGAAGGGGTCGGTTTCCCGATGACTCGCAAGGCTTAAGTTATGACTTAAGCTACCTTCTACAATTGGCATCCATTCAACATCAAAAAAGACACTTTGTGAGGGCACCATGATTGAAGCTTTTAGGGTTTCTCTGCTAAACCATAACTAGATCAGAGAGCAAAGTTAAATCATTTTTGAGATCCATTCTTATCCTCTAATCATGTGGATCATACCACTGGAATGAGCACAAAAATACCATATCAAATCTACCATTTGAATTCTTCGTAGACTTCTAGAAATAGTCTTTATAATTGCATGAAAACAATGCAAAATTTTGAGAGACTTTGCAACAATTACAAAACATGCTCTTTTCTCCATCGTACTTCACCATTCTTTTTTAGACTAATCCACTGTCATCAATTACATTTAGACTATCATTGATCTTCTCCTTTTTACATCAATCAACAATCTCCCAATTTGATATCACTTAGATATACTTTTGACATCAATGACAATCAACTTTCCAACAATATCCCCTTTGTCATTGATGGAAAAACTAAATGCTCTGCAACAATAGAATGCTTTGCACCTTCATCAACATTGACAATTATGCACAACCATACTCAAGTATTCAAATTTCTCTTTAGGAAGAGGTTTTGTGAATATTTCTACAACCCGATCCTTGGTTGGCACATATTCCATGGTGACTTCTTGATCTACAACCTTTTCTCTTAAAAAGTGATACTTGATTGAATTGTGCTTAGTTCTTGAATGTATCACTGGATTCTTTGATATATTTATGGCACTTGAATTGTCACAAAGAATAGAGATAGGTTCTTTGTACTCTACCTTGATATCTTTAAGTGTTTGCTTCATCCATAACACTTAAGTACAACATACCACTATTGCCACATACTCTGCTTCAACTATAGAAAGAGTAATTAACTCTTACTTTTTACTCAACCATGAAACAAGTTTGTTTCCGAGAAAGAATGCACCACCACTTGTGCTTCTTCTGTCATCCACACTTCATGCCCAATCAACATCTGTATATGTTGTCAAAGTGAAATCTTCACCTTTGGGATACCACAGTGCATATTCAATAGTAATCTTGATATATCTAAATATTATTTTCATTGCATTAACATGAGACTCTTTAGGGGCAGCTTGAAATCTTGCAACCATGCACATTTCTTACATGATATTCGGTCTTGATGTAGTTAGGTATAGCAAGCTACCTATCATTGATCTATACGTGGTCTAATTTGCATCTAGGGATTCACTTGTCTTGGTCAATTTACATCCAGTTATCATGGGGGTACCAACTGGTTTGCTATCTTCCATCCTAAATTTCTTTATCATTTCCTTAGCATACTTAGTTTGAGATATGAATATCCTTTCATCAGTTTGTGTTATTTGTAGACTAAGGAAGAAAGAAACTTCTCCAAGAATCGAAATCTCAAATTCATTTTGCATTTGAGTACCAAAATCCTTGCACATTTTTTCATTGCTATCACCAAAAATGATGTCATCCCCATATACAACAACAATTATCATATGCTCACCTACTAATTTGAAGTACATATTACTATATGCATATCCTTTATTGAATCCGTGTTGTTGCAAGTATTGGTCTAATCTTGAATGTGATGCTCTAGGTGCCTATTTTAGACCATACAAAGCTTTCTTTAGGCTGAAAAAATAATATTCTTCTTTTGACAGGTGAAAACCTTTAGGGTGTTCCATGTAAACTTCTTCTAGTTTCTCATTCAGGAAAGCAGACTTGACATCCATCTGACAGATTTTGAACTTCTTAAAAACAAAGAATGCTAGAAACATTCTTATGGCTTCCAATCTAGCAGCTGGTGCGAATGTTTCTTCAAAATCTATACCTTCAACTTGTGCATACCCTTTTCACACCAATCTATCCTTATTCCTTACAACAACTCCATTCTCATTGAGTTTGTTTCTAAAAACCCATTTTGTACCTATCACATTCTTGCTTTGGGGTCTTGGAACTAATTCCCAAGTTTTGTTTTTCTCAACGTGGCTCAGTTCTTCTTCCATTGCCTTTATCTAGCTTTCATCCTTGTTGGCTTCTATATAGCTCTTGGGCTCTATTTGAGACATGAGAAAAATTTACTTGCTCTTTATTCTTTGCAGCTCTTCTCCTTATCTAAACTCCTTCATCTATATTACCAATAATCTATTCTGTAGAATGATCCTTTTGGACATATCTTGTAGGCGCCTTTTTAGTTTTCTTCTTCAAGATCTTCGTCAATAACTTCTTCTTCAGAATCTAATTCAACTTCATACATGTCTCTCTCAAGTTTAAATACTTCAGATCTTCATCAACCTTGACATTGATACTCTCTATAATTTTGAGCAGCCTTTTGTTGTAGCATTTGTAGGATTTTATTTGGGTGGAATATCCAAGAAATATTCCTTCATCACATCTTGAGTCAAAGCTTCCCAAATTATCTTCTTCTCTTCTAATGTAGCACTTGCTACCAAACACTTTGGAGTACTTCATTGAAGAAGGTTTTCCATACCATAATTCATATGGTGTATTTTCACTGTTCACCCTTAATTAAACTCTATTTAGGGTATATACTACTCTATGTACAAATTCTCTCCAGTAAACATCAGGTAACTTGGTCTCATTTAGCATTGTCCTAGCCATTTCTTTGACTGTTATGTTCTTTCTCTCAATAACTCCATTTTGTTGTGGAGTTCTTACAAAAAAATATTTTCTTTTAATTCCATGCTTCTCACAATATTTAATAAACGCATTTGATGTGAATTATCCACCTCTATCAGATCTTATGCATTTGATCCTTTTTTCAATCTCCTTCTCAACCGTAGCCCTAAAAATTTTGAATCTTTTAAATTCCTATGACTTATCCTTCAAAAATTTTACCCATGTCATTCTTGAGTAGTCATCTATTAGTAACATGAAGTATCTTTCACCTTTCAATCCTCTTGTCCTTGTGGAACCACAAAGATTGGTATGTACCAATTCCAAAGGTCTTGTAGTTGTGTATTCTTTTGTTTGAAATTTGACCCTTATTTGCTTGCCTATTTGACATTCCTTGCAAATGGTGTTTACAGGTTTGGTTATCTTAGGCATGTGTCTTACAAGTCCTTTTGAGCTTACTTTAACCAAATTATCAAAATTTAAATGGCCCATTCTCCTATGCCACAACCAACTTTCATTTATTTGTCCTATCGTGCAGCTTTGACCTTTCACTTCACTGAGATTGTAGATATTGATTTCAGTTCATGTGCCTTCTATAACTAATCTCCTTGATTTCCTTATCTTGCATCCTTCTACATTAAATGAAACATTTATACCCATTGTCACACATTTGAATGACACTTAGCAGATTGTGCTTTAATCCTTCAACATAAAGAACATCACGGGTAAGCGATTTTCCATCTATACTTAGAGTTCCTTTACCACATATCTTTACTGCAGTTTTATCTCCCAAGCTCATAAATCCTTCCTTACACTTTCTAAGTTTGATAAATTTTCTCTTATCACCAATCGTGTGCTTAGAGCAACCACTATCTATTACCCACAAATTATGCTTTTTGGCATGGAGTGCAATTTTAGCTATTATGGATTGTGTAGAATTCTGCTCTTTCTCTTTCCATACTTTCTTGGGTTTCTTTTATGTTCTTTCCTTCTCCTTTTTAGGGTCTTGTGATCCTTTATTCAAACTAGGAGGCATGCTTTTCTTTTTACTCTGTATTTTGGTCTTACAAAGTTTGCTCTACATTACTTAGCTATGCAACCAAGATTATTGCAATTGTAGCATATCACATTTATGTCTACCAAAGGAGCAAATGGATTTCTACTCACAAATTTTGTACTCCTTTTAGGCACAACTCTACATTCACTAGCCCTATGACCAAATTGATTACATGTATAGCAGTAACCATATAAAAATGAAGAGTACCTAGTCATATCATTTCTATGTGTAGGATGAGGAGGCCTTCTTTGCTTTGACTTCTTCAAGTTTCACTCTTGTGAAACTATTTGCATCAACACCCTTTGTGTTTTGCTTCTTCTCCAAGTTTTTAGGGGCACGCTTGTTATTCTTCTTGTCTTATGCAGGATTCTTTTCTCCATCGTATTTCTTCATCTTAGTAATGCTTTTGTTAGATTTTTTATTCTCAAAGGCATTCTTTTTGCAATATTTTTCATTCTTAGTACCAAACTTTTCTTCTACTTTGAATTTATCATATAGCTTTGTAGATGCATTGGTAGTAGGACTCTTTCCTTTCTCAAACCCAAGGCTAAACTTCTCTTTTGAAGGATATTGTGAGTTAATTAACTCATCAAGTATTTCAGATCCTCCCTTTAGCTTCAAACCTTTGTCTATCTATTCTTTAGCCTTTTCTAATTCCTTTCTCAAAGCCACTATTTTTTCCTCCTACTTCATGCATTCATTAGATTTAGACTATAGTTCAAATTCGACTACATATTCTATCCTCTTAGTCTCTTCAACTTGAGTCTTCAAATTGACTACCATCTAATCAGATTCCTTGAGAATTTCAAATAGTTTTTCAATCTCCTTTTGTGCAAGCTTCTTTGGATTTTTTTCTCCTTTCTTAAGTGATCAATCTCATCTAGAGCACATATGAGTTCACCCTCTAGATCAACTTCTTCTTAAAAAGCTTCAAATTCTCCATTTTCTTGATCTTCCATGAATAGGAATTCATTTCTCTCAACCATAAAGGCACAATCATGGTCATCTATCTAAGCTATCACTGACATCAAATGAAACACTTTCTTCTTGTGTATACAAACTCTTCTTATTTAAAAAGTTCCTCTTCTTGGGGAAGTAGGGTTTCTTATGTTTATTGTCCTCTTCTTTCTTAGAGTTATCCTTTTCATTATAGGGGAATTTAGTAGAAAAAATTCCTATCTTGTAACCATAGTTAAAGCATTTAAAGGGTAACTTACCTTTGTATTTTTCAGAGCCTCTACTGTTATGCCCCTACCCCTATAGTGTGTATAATGTTATGAGTAGCTAGTTTGTGGCTACCTTAACTCTTAATTAAGTCATATTTTCATTATTATATTGTTATTTAGTTATTTAGGTTGGCCTAAGGCTTATATAGGGTTATATAAGTTAGCTTGGGTGATATCCTAGGCATAAGTATGGTATATATAGGAGATATAGGTAGGTTATTATCATCATGTTGAGTATTGAGTTTATATGAAGGCTATTGGAGGTATCCACCTCAAAGTGGATTAGGAGGTTTCCCCCTAAAAGTGACATATTATTATCAAGTATTTGCAACATATTTTCTATCATATTCTTCTATTGTACAAGTTATTTCATAACAAGTGGTATTAGAGCATGATCTTGGCACTGTGACAACAAGGCAATTTTTTCAATTTTGGAGGTCATTTTGTGAAATGAATATCTCCCAAATTTTGGTGAATTTTTATCTAAGTTTTAAAGGGTTTTTGAAGAATATATTGGAGCACCTATAGTCTAGATTTTAGTGGAACTAAAGAATAATTAAGTCATTTATTGCAGAATTAGGGTTTTTTCCCAATTTATTTGAAAAGTATATCTTCCAAATCTTGTTGATTTTATTCATAATTTTTAGTGGCTTTTTGAATAAGTAATAGAGGAGCCTACAGTAAAAAAATTAGAGTAATTGGAGCATAATTAAGTTATTTATTGCAAAATTAGGGTTTCCAACAAATTCTCTCTCAAGGCTACAAAACACTTAATTTTTGGGAGATTTTTCTAGAAAAGTGCAACCTAGGCCTTGGTAAGTTAAATAAAAAATTCAGATTATTTTGAATTCATTTGTGTGATTTATTGCAAAATTATTTTTCTAGAACTTCTTCACAACAAAAAGAATCAAAAGAAAAATAACAAGAAGTAGAACAAGAAAAAGAGCAAGATCAAGAGAAAGAGAAAGAACAAGAGTAATCACAAGAGAAAGAGAAAGAGAAAGAGAAAGAGAAAGAGAAAGAGAAAGAGAAAGAGAAAGAGAAAGAGAAAGAGAAAGAGAAAGAGAAAGAGAAAGAGAAAGAGAAAGCGAAAGAGAAATAGAAAGAGCAAGACAAGAGTAGTAGTAGAAGAAGTGGAAGTAAAAAAAGAGAGAGCAAGAACAAGAACAAAACCAAGAGAGAGACAAGAGTAGGAAAAAGAAGAAGAACAAGAAGCAATAGTATAAAAAAAGGTAGAAGTAAAAAAGGAGATGAAGAAGAAGAAAAAGATAGCATTGAGGTTAATGCTTTTGTAAAGAGGGGGGCAATGTTATGCCCCTACTCCTATAGTGTGTATAGTGTTATGAGTAGTTGATTTGTAGCTACCTTAACTCTTAATTAAGTCATACTATCATTATTATATTTTTATTTAGTTATTTAGGTTGGCCTAAGGCTTATATAGGGTTATCTAGGTCAGCTTGGGTGATATCCTAGGCATAAGTATGGTATATATAGGAGATATAGGTAGGTTATTATCATCTTGTTGAGTATTGAGTTTATATGAAGGCTATTGGAGGTATCCCCCTCGAAGTGGCATATTATTATCAAGTATTTGCAACATATTTTCTATCATATTCTTCTATTGTTCAAGTTATTTCATAACATCTTCTCAATCTTCTGACAAAGTTAGCTTATTATTCATTAGTCTCCTTAGATCCATATGTAGATGCTTCTACCTTTTCCTTTTTGGTTGCTTTGAATGCGACTTCTCTCTTGGTAGTTTCTACATCTCCCATTCTCATCTCATAAGCAGTAAAGGTTCCATGCAACTCATCAACTTGAATTTATCCAAATCTCTTGCTTCTTCTATTGTAGAGATTTTAGAATCATACCTAGATGGTAGGGATCTTAGGACTTTCTTGAAAATGATTGATTCTTTCATCTCTTCTCCAAGGCCTTTGATTTCATTGACTATTTCATATACCCTTAGAAGGTAGTCTACAATTTTTTCTTCATCACTCATCTTAAGGCTTTCAAACTTTCCTTTGTATGTTTGTATCTTGTCTTGCTTTACCTTATCATCACCTTCGTAGATGCTCTTTAACTTGCCACAAATATCATGAGTTGTTTGATAGTACATGACTTTGACAAACTTTGAATTAGACAACCCACAAAGAATAACATTCTTTGCCTTTACATTGTTCTCATATGCTTTATTGTATGCCTAATCTATAGGAGACATAGCAAGAATGGCATATGCATTTACAATTGACATCCATACATCAAACCCTAATGATGATAGATATGCTTCCATCTTGAGCTCCAAAATGCATAGTTTGATCCATCAAAGAGAGGTGCTTTGTTTGAGGAAGAGCCTTCAATACTAGCCATCTTGTGTTCACTATCCAAGATCTACCTGAGTTGATTAAGCTTCTCCAAAGGAACTAGGGCTTCAATACCAATTGTTGGAACAAAACTAATTATTGAGAGGGGGGATGAATCAGTTGATAAATTAAAAATAGTTCATTAATACTTTTAAACCAAGATAAAAGTATATGCAGAGAGAAAAACATACACACATGCACACATAACACTAGATGTACATGGAAAACCCATTATCAGAAAAACCATGGTGAGAATAGCTGCTAGGATCTACTATCCTAATCCAGCTTCACAATAAGAACCTCACTGGTTACAATGTTTAAGGGCACCAACCCTAAGGAGACACCAATCCCCTGATTTAAGAGCACCAACTCTAAGGAAGCACCTACTCCCTAATATAAGCACCAACTCAGTTTTTGATGACACCAACCAATTAGATTTACAATGAAATTGTGGAGCAACAAACTCCAGATTACATACGATTGATGAATGAATCCAATTCATTGTTATAGACATGTTTTGCAACTGCTCAAACTTGCTTTGCTTTTCTACAAACATTCTCTCTCTATTGCTGCTAACTCAACAACTCATTCCTCTCTCTTCTCTTCTCCCCTTTCTTTGATTTATTATACACACATTATTCTCAATGCATATCCTAGATGATATTCTCTATAAGTCAATCTATGTCTTCTTCTCTCATCATTCTCAAATCAGAACCATACTAACTTTTTTGATGGACTTGTCTCATATTTTCTTCACCAACAAATGTTTTATTCTCGAGCCACACACCATCAATCTTATTCAATAAATTTGCTATATTTAGCATTTTTCAATCCTAGAGTTTGATTTGTAATTAATGATAATATTTGTATGCTTTGATATGCACAAATTTTCTAATTGACTGTGCCTTTTTTCCATTGTCCACACATATCAACTACTAATTAAAAATGCAATTGGAGTGGTTACAACAATTAATTTTGTCCTTTGTGTCAGTTTCCTAGCTTAACTAAGAATTTTTTGCCATTTTCCATCGCCCAACCATTGAGAGAATCCAACTTTAAAATTTGTCCATAGATCTACAACCTTCACACCACAAACTAATGGTTACCATTTAAACCTCTCTACTTTAAAACATGGCCGTCACATCATATTCTCTTTAAACCTGTGTCATTGATCTCTATCACATAACATATGCCTATCACATTTATGGTTTGGGCTCAAAAATAACTTGTGTGATGTGAAGGAGCCTTGCGATGCAATAATCGATCACCATTTGTCACTTTGGAAACATGTCATAATTTTTCACTATCATTGTTCTCAACCTCAAACCCTCCAAATCTTCTACAAAATAGTAGACATTGTCCAATCTTCAACATTCATTGACCACTATTAAATCTCCATCACATGCAATAAGCTTAACGTATTTTACTTAGTGCTTATCAATTAAAATTTGTGATGTGAAGGACCTTAGCAATGCAATAAGCTTTTACCACATGGCAGCTTTTTGCATATCACATCTTTACCCTTGTTAGAGCCATCCAAAATTGTGATACGATGATTGTCATTGATCTCTATTTGATACAATGCTAACCATTGATCAAACTCAAGCAAATTTTTGAGTATTAAACTCAGGAAATATTAAAGTCTTTAATCACTCTGCCAAACAAGTAACCACTAGGACGAAAGGGGCTAGTTTCCCAACAACCCGCAAGGCTTAAGTTATGACTTAAGCTACCTTCTACAACCAGTATCTAGTCAACATCAAAATAGACACTCTGTGAGGGCACCATGACTAAAGCTTTTAGGGTTTCTTTGCTAAACCCTAACTAAACTTGAGAGAAAAATTAAATCATTTCTAATCTCCATTCTTATCCTCTGATCATGCAGATCACACCACTATAATGAGCACAAAAAACCCATATCAAATCTGACATTTGATTTCTCTGCAAACTTTCCGAAACAGTATCTATAACTACATGACAAGTTTGCACGACAATAATGCAACATTTTGAGCAACTTTGCAACAATTGAAAAACATGCTCTTTTCTCCATCACACTTCACCATTCTTTATGAGACTGATCCATTGCCATCAATGACATTCAAACTGCCACTGATCTTCTTTTGACATCAATCAACAATCTCCCAATTTGATGTCACTTAGATTTCCTTTTGACATCAATGACAATCAAATTGCCAAGACTAGATACATTCCAAAATGATGAGGCCATTGCATAATTTTTTAGATTAAGAGAAACTATACCTTTGGGAGATCATAAAGGTGGTTTTGTCATTGTGGTTGATGAAAAAACATATTTTTGGTGAAACTTAAAAACCTTTCACTTGCAACAAACAATTGAATATCATAAGGAAACCCTCTAAGGGAAAGCATGCTCTATCATTAACTAAAGAGGGTAAAAGTACAAAGTCATGTCACACTTCTAGCCAACTTATTAGAACAATTGAATTTAAGTATTTCTAACTAAAAATCAATTTTGGTCAAACATATGATTTAGTAAAATTCATTCTAGCTAAGTTAGATATGTCCACAACTTTTCCAACTAAATTTTTTTGCTAAATGCATATGTAGCACCACATTGAGGCCAATTTACCAAACAATATAATTATTTGAAAAAATTGATATTTCAACAACTCCTACTTATGTAAATAATACATTTTTTAATATAAAATACCCTTTTGTAGATCCATAAGTGTAGTTTTCAAAAATATATATTAATAATTTAGTTTTTATTTTTATTTTTACTAAAATTAGGTTATAGGCACAAAATATTAGGTTGATTACCATGTCAAGAAAAAATACTAAAACTTATTAAAAAATAAAAAATATGATGCACTAGATAAAAGAGTCTATATCAATATGGTATAATTTTTTTGTATTTTAGATAAATAGTTAATATGAAAGTTGACATTGAATGGAAACAACTATGTTTTAATACACACACATTTTAATAATTATTTAAAAATATATATTTATCAAAACTGGAAAAAAAATCCATGCACTAAAGTTTCAAGTTATAAATATACACACAAATTTTAAGGAAAAAAAAAAAATTTACTATATAAAGATCGACATCTAATGTAACTTCATTTTTCAGCATTTTATCAACACCTAAATTATAGTGTCAATTTAAAAACACGATATTCAAATAAATATTTATTTTTTTCAAAACAATACAAACATAAAAATATATTAAAAAATGCATATTTTATTAGTTTACATCATTTCAAAATTCAAAACATATATGCCACTTTTTAGTGATTCAAGTTTAAAATTTGGATAAATGTTGGTTGATTCTTTTATAAAAGTGTGACACAACTTTGTACTTTTACCCAAGGAGAAATTTGGAACCTTGACCTTCTTATCATATCTAAATATCAATAAAAATCCTCTACCTTGAAAGAAGTGTCACAGAAAGAAAATTTGGGTACAGCTAAAAATCCTAAGATCACATATTTTATAGCATCTTTATCATCACAAGAGAATGATGACTTCATAGGATTTTTAGAAAATAGAACTACAAAATTTGTGTGGTCTTATGTGAACATGTCAGGCCTTGACCCTGAGTTGGTAGTTCATCATTTGACAGTTTTTATCGATGCAAAATCTATAAAACAAAAGCTTTGTAAGATGCACCCTCAAGTAGCCTTGTTGGTTAAGGTGGAGCTTCAAAAAAGATTGGATGTGGGACTCATTAGAACTATTGAATATCTTGAGTGGATTTCCAAACTAGTTCCAGTTAATAAACCCACTGGGGGCATCCAC
>VDFB02000008.1:258195042-258379335 GCA_007258455.2 Sequoia sempervirens | reverse complement strand
AAGAGAAAGAGAAAGAGAAGAGTGGGAACAACAAAAACAACAACAACAAGCAGTAGTAGAAGAAGTGGAAGTAAAAAAGAGAGAGCAAGAACAAGAACAAAACCAAGAGAGAGACAAGAGTAGGAAAAAGAAGAAGAACAAGAAGCAACAGTAGAAAAAAAGGCAGAAGTAAAAAAGGAGATGAAGAAGAAGAAAAAGAAAAAGATAGCATTGAGGTCAATGCTTTTGTAAAGAGGGGGGCAATGTTATGCCCCTACTCCTATAGTGTGTATAGTGTTATGAGTAGTTGATTTGTAGCTACCTTAACTCTTAATTAAGTCATACTATCATTATTATATTTTATTTAGTTATTTAGGTTGGCCTAAGGCTTATATAGGGTTATCTAGGTCAGCTTGGGTGATATCCTAGGCATAAGTATGGCATATATAGGAGATATAGGTAGGTTATTATCATCTTGTTGAGTATTGAGTTTATATGAAGGCTATTGAGGTATCCCCTCAGAAGTGGCATATTATTATCAAGTATTTGCAACATATTTTCTATCATATTCTTCTATTGTTCAAGTTATTTCATAACATCTTCTCAATCTTCTGACAAAGTTAGCTTATTATTCATTAGTCTCCTTAGATCCAGATGTAGATGCTTCTACCTTTTCCTTTTTGGTTGCTTTGAATGCGACTTCTCTCTTGGTAGTTTCTACATCTCCCATTCTCATCTCATAAGCAGTAAAGGTTCCATGCAACTCATCAACTTGAATTTATCCAAATCTCTTGCTTCTTCTATTGTATATATTTTAGAATCATACCTAGATGGTAGGGATCTTAGGTCTTTCTTGAAAATGATTGATTCTTTCATCTCTTCTCCAAGGCCTTTGATTTCATTGACTATTTCATCTACCCTTAGAATGTAGTCTACAATTTTTTCTTCATCACTCATCTTAAGGCTTTCAAACTTTCCTTTGTATGTTTGTATCTTGTCTTGATTTACCTTATCATCACCTTCGTAGATTCTCTTTAACTTGCCACAAATATCATGAGTTGTTTGATAGTACATGACTTTGAAAAACTTTGAATTAGACAACCCACAAAGAATAACATTCTTTGCCTTTGCATTGTTCTCATATGCTTTATTGTATGCCTAATCTATAGGAGACATAGCAAGAATGGCATATGCATTTACAATTGACATCCATACATTAAACCCTAATGATGATAGATATGCTTCCATCTTGAGCTCCAAAATGCATAGTTTGATCCATCAAAGAGAGGTGCTTTGTTTGAGGAAGAGCCTTCAATACTAGCCATCTTGTGTTCACTATCCAAGATCTACCTGAGTTAATTAAGCTTCTCCAAAGGAACTAGGGCTTCGATACCAATTTTTGGAACAAAACTAATTATTGAGAGGGGGGATGAATCAGTTGATAAATTAAAACTAGTTCATTAATACTTTTAAACCAAGATAAAAGTATATGCAGAGAGACAAACATACACACATGCACACATAACACTAGATGTACATGGAAAACCCATTATCAGAAAAACCATGGTGAGAATAGCTGCTAGGATCTACTTCCTAATCCAGCCTCACAATAAGAACCTCACTGGTTACAATGTTTAAGGACACCAACCCTAAGGAGACACCAATCCCCTGATTTAAGAGCACCAACTATAAGGAAGCACCTACTCCCTAATATAAGCACCAACTCAGTTTTTGATGACACCAACCAATCAGATTTATAATGAAATTGTGGAGCAACAAACTCCAGATTACATATGATTGATGAATGAATCCAATTCATTGTTATAGACATGTTTTACAACTGCTCAAACTTGCTTTACTTTTCTACAAGCATTCTCTCTCTATTGCTGCTAACTCAACAACTCATTCCTCTCTCTTCTCTTCTCCCCTTTCTTTGATTTATTGTACACACACATTATTCTCAATGCATATCCTAGATGATATTCTCTATAAGTCAATCTAAGTCTTCTTCTCTCATCATTCTCAAATCAGAACCATACTAACTTACTTTTTTGATGGACTCGTCTCATATTTTCTTCACCGACAAATCTTTTATTCTCGAGCCACACACCATAAATCTTATTCAATAAATTTGCTATATTTATCATTTTTCAATCCTAGAGTTTGATTTGTGATTAATGATAATATTTGTATGCTTTGATATGCACAAATTTTCTAATTGACTGTGCCTTTTTTCCATTGTCCACACATCTCAATCACTAATTAAAAATGCAATTGGAGTGGTTACAACAATTAATTTTGTCCTTTGTGTCAGTTTCCTAGCTTAACTAAGAATTTTTTGCCATTTTCCATCGCCCAACCATTGAGAGAATTCAACTTTAAAATTTGACCATAGATCTACAACCTTCACACCACAAACTAATGGTTACCATTTAAACCTCTCTACTTTAAAACATGGCCGTCACATCATATTCTCTTTAAACTTGTGTCGTTGATCTCTATCGCATAACATATGCCTATCACATTTATGGTTTGGGCTCAAAAATAACTTGTGTGATGTGAAGGAGCCTTGCGATGCAATAATCGATCACCATATGCCGCTTTGGACACACGTCATAATTTTTCACTATCATTGTTCTCAACCTCAGACCCTCCAAATCTTCTACAAAATAGTAGACATTGTCCAATCTTCAACCTTCATTGACCACTATTAAATCTCCATCACATGCAAAAAGCCTAACGTATTTTACTTAGTGCTTATCAATTAAAATTTGTGATGTGAAGGACCTTAGCAATGCAATAAGCTTTTACCATATGGCAACTTTTTGCATATCACATCTTTACCCTTGTTAGAGCCATCCAAAATTGTGATACGATGACTGTCATTGATCTCTATTTGATACAATGCTAACCATTGATCAAACTCAAGCAAATTTTTGAGTATTGAACTCAGGAAATATTAAAGTCTTTAATCACTCTGCCAAACAAGTAACCACTAGGATGAAAGGGGCTAGTTTCCCAACAACCCGCGAGGCTTAAGTTATGACTTAAGCTACCTTCTACAACCAGTATCTAGTCAACATCAAAATAGACACTCTGTGAGGGCGTCATGACTTAAGCTTTTAGGGTTTCTTTGCTAAACCCTAACCAAACTTGAGAGAAAAATTAAATTGTTTCTAATCTCCATTCTTATCCTCTGATCATGCAGATCACGCCACTATAATGAGCACAAAAAACCCATATCAAATCTGACATTTGATTTCTCTGCAAACTTTCTGAAACAATATCTATAACTACATGACAAGTTTGCATGACAACAATGCAAAATTTTGAGCAACTTTGCAACAATTGAAAAACATGCTCTTTTCTCCATCACACTTCACCATTCTTTATGAGACTGATCCACTGCCATCAATGACATTCAGACTGCCATTGATCTTCTTTTGACATCAATCAACAATCTCCCAATTTGATGTCACTTAGATTTCCTTTTGACATCAATGACAATCAAATTTCCAAGACTAGATACATTCCAAAATGATGAAGCCATTGCATAATTTTTTAGATTAAGAGAAACTATACCTTTGGGAGATCATAAAGGTGGTTTTGTCATTGTGGTTGATGAAAAAACAAATTTTTGGTGAAACTTAAAAACCTTTCACTTGCAACAAACAATTGAATATCATAAGGAAACCCTCTAAGGGAAAGCATGCTCTATCCTAAAGAGGGTAAAAGTACAAAGTCATGTCACACTTCTAGCCAACTTATTAGAACAATTGAATTTAAGTATTTCTAACTAAAAATCAATTTTGGTCAAACATATGATTTAGTAAAATTCATTCTAGCTAAGTTAGATATGTCCACAACTTTTCCAACTAAAATAGTTTGCTAAATGCATATGTAGCACCACATTGAGGCCAATTTACCAAACAATATAATTATTTGAAAAAATTGATATTTCAACAACTCCTACTTATGTAAATAATATATTTTTTAATATAAAATACCCTTTGGTAGATCCATAAGTGTAGTTTTCAAAAATATATATTAATAATTTAGTTTTTATTTTTATTTTTACTAAAATTAGGTTATAGGCACAAAATATTAGGTTGATTACCATGTCAAGAAAAAATACTAAAACTTATTAAAAAATAAAAAATATGATGCACTAGATAAAAGAGTCTATATCAATATGGTATAATTTTTTTCTATTTTAGATAAATAGTTAATATGAAAGTTGACATTGAATGGAAACAACTATGTTTTAATACACACACATTTTAATAATTATTTAAAAATATATATTTATCAAAACTGGAAAAAAAATCCATGCACTAAAGTTTCAAGTTATAAATATACACACAAATTTTAAGGAAAAAAAAAATTTACTATATAAAGATCGACATCTAATGTAACTTCATTTTTCAGCATTTTATCAACACCTGAATTATAGTGTCAATTTAAAAACACCATATTCAAATAAATATTTATTTTTTTCAAAACAATACAGACATAAAAATATATTAAAAAATGCATATTTTATTAGTTTACATCATTTCAAAATTCAAAACATATATGCCATTTTTTAGTGATTCAAATTTAAAATTTGGATAAGTGTTGGTTGATTCTTTTATAAAAGTGTGACACAACTTCGTACTTTTACCCAAGGAGAAATTTGGAACCTTGACCTTCTTATCATATCTAAATATCAATAGAAATCCTCTATCTTGAAAGAAGTGTCATAGAAAGAAAATTTGGGTACAACTGAAAATCCTAAGATCACATATTTTGTAGCATCTTTATCATCACAAGAGAATGGGGACTTCATAGGATTTTTAGAAAATAGAACTACAAACTTTGTGTGGTCTTATGTGAACATGTTAGGCCTTGACCCTGAGTTGGTAGTTCATCATTTGACAGTTTTTATTGATGCAAAATCTGTAAAACAAAAGCTTTGTAAGATGCACCCTCAAGTAGCCTTGTTGGTTAAGGTGGAGCTTCAAAAAAGATTGGATGTGGGACTCATTAGAACTATTGAATATCTTGAGTGGATTTCCAACCTAGTTCTAGTTAATAAACCCAATGGGGGCATCCACATATGTACAAATTTTAGAGACATAAACAAGGCATGTCCTAAGGATGTTTTTCCTCTACCCAACATAGACATGATTATGGATTTAACAACTGGGCATGAAATTTTGTCCTTAATGGATATATTTTTTGGTTATAATCAAATATGTATCACTAGTGAAGATCAACATAAAACAACTTTCACTTATGCTTGGGGAACCTTTTGTTGGAATGCTATGCCTTTTGGTTTAAAAATGCAGGGACTACCTATCAAAGAGCAATGACAACAATATTTCTTGATTTTATTCATAGTATCATGGAAGATAATGTGGATGATTTATTAGCAAAATATGTCACAAGAGTTTCTCATTTGACTATCCTTGCAATAATCTTTGACAAACTAGAAGAATATAAAGTAAGATTAAACCCCAAAAAATGTGTCTTTGGTGTAACTTCTAGGAAATTTCTTGGGTATATTATTTCCCATAGGGGCATTGAAGTGGATGCCACTAAAGTTAAAAATATAGTTGACATGCCTCCTCCAACTAATCTTAAACAATTGCATAGCCTTTAAGGAAAACTTCAATCAATTAGGCGTTTCATAACTCAATTAGTAGATAAGTGTCAACCTTTCATGCATCTTTTGCATAAAAATGTCACATTCAAATGGGATGAGAAGTGTCCACATATTCAAGGGAAACCTTTGTTATTATACATCTCAACTACTACAATTTCATTAGGTGCTCTCCTCACATAATATGATGATACAAGAAAGGAGAGAGTTATCTATTATATTAGTCATAAATTGGTCGGATATGAGATTAATTACACTCAAATAGAAAGGGAATACTTGGCTATTGTTTTTCATCACAAAACTTGAGACACTACATGCTTAATCATCAAACAAAGCTCATATCTAAGGTGAATCCTTTAAAGTACCTTTTGTCTAAGGCTGCTCTAACTGGTTGTATAGAAAAATGGGTCATGATCCTAAGTGAATTTGACATTGATTATGTGGACTGTAAGGCTATCAAAGGAAAAATCATTGCAGATCAACTAGCGGATGTACCTTTAACTGTAGATCATCCCCTTATTTTAGAATTTCTAGATGAGAAATTTTAACATTAGCTCTTCATGCTTGGGGAAATTATTTTTCCATGGCTCCCATACTCAACATGGATATGAGGCTAGAATTATTTTTATCACTCTAGAAGGTGATTTTATCCCAAAATCATATAGACTTGATTTCCCTTGCACAAACAACATTGCAGAGTATGAAGCTTTAATCATTGGTCTTAGAATGACAATTCAATGGCAAATAAAAGAACTTCAATTTTATGGAGATTCACAATTGGTTATAAGACAAGTAAATGATGATTATAAAATAAAGGATGAAAAAACTCTCCCTACAATAGAATGGTAGACAATTTTAAACAATACTTTTCAACTATCATCTTTGAACAAATCCCAAGGTTAAATAACAAAGCCATTGATGCTATGACTACTATTGGATCTCTCTAGGACATGCCTCATAACAGTCATCATTATGAATTCTTGGTAGAACAAATTTTGATTCTAGCTTTTAATGTTCGAGAATCCAAACTGGTGTGTGAGCTTGTTCCAATATTAATTCTCCTTGGTAGCATTATGTTTATACCTGTGTTTTTGATAGTACCCTTCCTCCTAACTTATCTAGTGCTCAAAAGAAAACATTTATTTTTTGATCTTCCCATTTTGTCAACATGGGTGATACCCTTTATTGAATGATTCTTGATGGTGTCCTCCCTAAGTGACTAAACTCAAAAGAAGCTAAAACTTCCTTACATGGGGTACATGAAGGTATTTGCGGGGCTCATTATAGTGGACCTACCCTTGTCAAAAAATTGTTAAGAACTATATAGTATTGTCCAACTACGAAACAAGATGCAATAAAATTTGTTAAGAAATACAATCAATGTCAACAACATGGAGACTTGATTCATGCACCCACCCAAGAGTTACAATCGATAAATACTCCTTGGCCCTTTTCACAATAGGGACCTGACCTCATAGGAAAAATACATCCCCCCTCATCCAATGGTCATAAGTTAATTATCACCAACACTCAATATTTTACAAAGTGGATTGAAGTTCCATTATCCAATATTACTAGAAAGAAAATAGCTAAATTTATCCTAAACTATATTATTTGTTGCTATGGTATTCCTCATGATATCATTATAGACAATGAAAAACCTTTCAAAAATCAAGATGTTCGTGATCTTTGTTATCAATTCCATATCCAACATCACTTTTCCACTTCTTATAATCCACAAGGTAATGGTCAAATTGAGGTCTCAAACAAGACTATATTGAAAATTCTCAAGAAAATGGTTAATGAAGTTGGTCGTGATTGGCATTTATAAATTAATCTTGCTATATTGCTTTATGGGCCTATCACACTAGTATTTGCACACCTACAAGAGCCACTTTGTATTCCCTAGTCTTTGGAACCAAAGCCATTTTTCCTATTGAGGTTGAACTCCCCTCCTTAAGGGTGTATTTAAAGCATGTCATTAAACAAGAAGAGTATTGAATATCTATATTATATGAGCTTGAGTTATTGGATGTGTTGTCACAAGAAATCACACCCTACTGAACATGGGTTCAACGTTCCAATGACACAATGGAAATGACCTCAAGGTGTGGGACCTTGCAAATAAAGCTCAAGTCTCTTGAGAAGGCCAACTTCCTCTTCTAATCAAAGTGTAGATGTGTTGGTCCAACCCAACACATGAAATCCTACCACTACCCTACTCTAACCAACTCACAAAGGAAAAGGGATAGAAAGAAAGCATACAAGGGAAAGGGGAGGTGATAAACCAAGAAAGAAATGTTTCTTCTTGATTGTGATTGCATAGTACATCAATGAAAGGGACCAAAGGACTTACATAGTTCTCTATTTAATTAATCTTCAAAGGAAAATATGGAGGTTAGGGTTTGATAGGGTGTTGGAAGGAAAAAAATATTCATAAACAACAATAGTAAACAACTTTACATAAAATATATGCATAGAAAATGATAAAAATGTGTTTAGATATGAAGGTAATGAAAAATTACACAACATATACAAGGAAAGAAGAGATAAAATAGTCAATTTTATTAATATAGAGGTATAGAGCCAATTTTTTATAGTTACAAAGAGCGAAAATGCAAAGTCTGTTAGATAAATTTTTTGGAGGAGCTAAAGGAAGAACCCTTAAAATGAATACAATCATTGCCTTTATAGTGCAGGCATAACTTGGGTGAATTCATACCAAACCTTGACCCAACTAGGGTCAGCAGTCAACAGGAAATTCGATAAGATTGAAGGCAAGAGAGTTCGCTCCTCAAAATTTGTACTGAAGGTCTGTTAGTATGGCCCTGTCATGCACACCATGCTTTTGATTTAAATAATCTATAATTGTAGAATAGAAACTCCCACAAAATCTACCATGAAATTCGGCCACGAATGGTCTGCTATAGAAGGAATGGTCTTCCAATCATAAAGAAGCATGGGCACCATTTTGTCTTACCTAAAGTTGTTGAGAAATACATTTAATATCATCCATGTAGCCCCAAGAAGCAAATATGGCAGTTGAGAAGGTTTTTGCACCATTAATGGTGAAAAGCGCAAAAATATTATAGGGCATCCAAAATTTCAATTAGGTTTTGAAACCCTGAAAGGATACTAAGAAAGGGACAATTGGAGGACAAGAGCGGAAACATAAATTAGACTTGGACATTTCGACCAAAAGTCTGAAAATTTGAGAAAGGTTTGAAGTTTCATCAAGGAAGAAAGTCAGGTCTAAGAAACCAAAATAGATTCAAACTTTTGGACCTTTTGGTCCAAAAGGGTCCAAAAGTTCAATCGGGTTTCAAAAGTTTGAAAGGAACAAGTAGAAGAGAAAATAAGTTAGGAGTAGAAGTCACAAACAAATTTAGAATATTCAAACTGTTGATCTGAAAGTCTGATAAGGACTTGAGACCCCAAAATGATCTTGGAGAAGAGAAGAAAATAGATAATTGGCATTAGAGCTCGAGGGTGGTTTCAAAGCCTTCATTGGGGTTCGATAAGGTTTTGAAAACCATGTCAGAGTCTAAAAAGAAGATAAGAAAAATAAGAAAAAAGGAAAAGAAAAGAAAAGAAGGAAGAAGAAAGGTGGTTTCAAAACCTTCATCAAGGCCCAACAAGGTTTTGACAACCATGTTGGGGCCTGAAAAATTTCTCAAAACCACTTTAAGTTCCAAAAAGAAGAGAAGAAAAGAAGAGAAGGAGAAGAAAGGAAGGGAAGAAGGAAGAAAATAAGGTTTTGATAACTACATCGGGGTCGATAATTTTATGAAAACCACATCAAATTTTGACAAGGTTCTTGAAACCACATTGAAGTCTAAAAGGTTTTGAAAACCATTCAAGATAATGATAAAGAAGGGAAGAAAAGAGGATTTTGACAACCACGTCGAGGTTCGACAAGATTTTTGAAATTGCGTCAGACTTTGAAAATGTTTTGACAACCATTCAAAACTTCAACAAAGAGAACTTAGCCATTTTTGGAATTTCTACGAGATGGGTTTTTGGGTACAAAATAGAAAAAGGGAAATGCAACTATTAGAGACTTTTTTAAGCATGATGAACCATATAGGATCTCTCAAATCAGTTTTTATTGATGGATCATACGAGAAAAAGAGGGGTGGCACAAAGTGTCAACAGGATGAAAGGCATCTTAATGCATTAAATCACTTACAAGATTATCAAAACCATCTTTGTTGTAGCTATAAAAAAAGATCAAAAGTAAAAGGTTTGAGATTGGAGACATGGTCCTAAAATGGAATCAAAATAATCAACAAGATAGAGACAAGAGAGCAAATTTTGAACCTAATTGTTTGGGACCCTTCATTATTATTGCAAATGATGGTTCTGGATCTTACAAACTTGCTACACCTGAAGGAGAATCTTTGGAAGATCCTATTAATAACATTCATCTTAAAAAATTTTATGCTTGAACCTTGGGGTATCCTAGTAGTTTGTACATACTATTCTCATTATTGCATATGTATTCCATTTCATCCACTCATTTGCATCTCATCCACCTATCATTAACCATTTGCATATCCTTTTCATTGTTTGCTATGGCTTGGTTGTTCATATCTATTATTTTCATGACTTTTACCCATGCCATTTCTCATTTTCCTAACTAGGGGCACTTTGTGCCTTGACCTTGGTTTTGGGTTGGATTTTTGTATCTTGTGATCATATGCAAATCATAAAACATTGATCTTTCATGAAAATCATGAGCAAAATTAATTTCAACAATTGAGCTAAATCTTTGGTTTGGATAGCTTGTTTCCTACCTTTCCGTATCACTATCAAAACATATTTTCATGTCCTAACAAAATTATCTTTCCTATGATGGGAATTATTAAAAAAAATCTAAGGTCCTAACAGATGGATCCTTCCTACAATGGACCTTATCTATCAATTTGAGCTTATTCTTTTGGCAAGAGATATGTTTGTTGTTGATTTTATTTCTCAGTTGTTTTTATTTCTTGGTTTTATCTTTTATATCCCATTTTCTCAATGAAATCTTCTCTTAACATGTTTAGAGCAACTTAGGTCATAACACAAGAGTCTTTATATAGTATGTTTTAATTTCTTTTGTCTCCCATTTGCTCAATGAAGGCCTGTATCTTAATGTGCTTAGAACATCTTGGGTTTAGACACGAGTTTCCTTCTTTTCATGTTTTCATGTGTGTTGTGTGTATGCAAGTTGGGTAAATGATAAGTGATATCCACTTGTTAAGGTTCCTCTTCAAAGTAACATATCTTTTTTTCTTTTTTGGATGTCATTCATTTTGTATATCATCTTTTTATTGCATCTTCTTTTTATAGGTTTCATTTTGATATTTGATCCTTGGTAGAGATTGATTTCATTGCATTCACAAGTCATAGTATGTATCAGAGTATCATAATCATAACATGCGTGTCATAATCATATATCATAAATCATAAAATTCATCATCATATATATGTATGATTATAACAAATCATCATCATAAATAACATCATAAAAAATCAATCTTTTCATAAGCCCAACCAAAAAATGATTTTCACTGGTCTATCTCTCAAGAGGGCATCATATCCTCCATCCCACGGTCCATTAGGGCACACTAGGGCATATAATCAATCTTTTTCTTTGAAACAACATTTTAAAACATATTGTCACAAAGAGGGGCAAAACGTAGACACCTAAAAATGACATACATTTTTATCTTGTCATTTCATCATTATCCTTATCATTTCTTCTATCTATAAATTAAATCATTTTAATTATTTAATTAAACTAACATTTTCCTCTTTTCATCCATAATAATTAAATATTTTGTAATTATTTAATTAATTCATCACTTATCATTTTCCCTCCAACATTAATTAAAATTAAATTCAATTTATCTTTGGTCTTGGTAGTGTATTTTCAATATTTTATGTGCTCTTCGTTCTTGCCTTTATGTAGAAGTTGTAAATGTTGCAAAATGTTGCTTTTTTTTTGTGTGTGTTTAGGTCTAAAACTCTATATGCCCTACTTGATTCTACATTTTGGTTTTAATTTCTCATTAACCTTTTGGTCGATGAACTAAGTCATTTTATTTATGTCCCCTAGCATTGTGAAATATTTGGCCCCTTTCTTTCCCTAGCGTTCACTTGTTAGGATTGTAGCACATGCATTTTAAAATGTTCAAGTGACCCTATGCAAGTGGCCCCGCTTAAGAAATTTTTTGATTTTTGCTTCCTTAGTGCATAAGCAAAATGCCCTGAGTGGTATTGGATGGAAGAGGGACACGTGTCTTCTACAGAGTTAAGCACTTAGCTCCTTCATGACACAGTTCCAGGTATTCAACACGTTAGTAAAATGTGATGGCTTGGTTAGTGTTGACTCCAAGGGACACATGGAACCCATTTAGTTGAGCATATAAGCCCTTCAGAGTGTAGTTTTATATCCTCTACACATAGAGAGAATGCACTAGGTGATACCAATGAACAAAAGGACATGTGTCTTGTTTTGATTGTAGTGTGTGTCTCATCTGCAACGTGATTTCTAAATACTTAGTGCGTAAGTAAAATGTGTTGTGTGATGACTAAAGGAAAAAGTATGCATGTAAATCCCTTGTTCTGGTGCTAAGTATCTTTGCACTATATTTTAGTCAAAAGTAATTCAAATAATTTATGTGGTGAACTATAGACATACATTGACCATTCATCATCTTGCAAAGTATTCAGATCAACAGTTGTATTTCAAACAAGAACGACTACTTGCCAATGATTAGTTTCATCAGCGTGAGTAATTACTCAAGAAATTAAGGCTCATTGACTATTATTTTTGGGATGATAAAGTAAAGGATTGTTTTGTTTATTATCATAATCAAAGTTCTCTCAAAAATTGGATGAAGATTTAAGCTCATGGAGAAAAATTGCACGAACAAAGCTAGGGTTTTCAAGTGAATTTAATGAGTAAGTTTCTTTGGTCACCTATAATCTCAAGTTGTTTGTGAATTATCATAAGAGTTACAATGAAAGGATTTAAGGTTGGTGTTCAAATTTGAAGTCCTAAGTCAATCAATCTTAAGAAAATTTGAAACCCTAGGTCAATCTAGAGGTATTTTAAAAGGAAAGCCTAAGTATCAGAAACCAAAGAACCTTCAAAATGAGTGAATCAAGTGCAAATTCTAGGAGAACTAAAAGGTTTATGGAGGATGATTTAATGAAATAATTTCCTAGACAAAAAAAAGAGAGTCAAACATTCCCAAGGAATTGGAGTTCTAACAGACAGATTAATGGATAGGACATCCCAAATTAGGAATGCAATTATTCCTCAACAAGGTTAGACCCTATTTGAGTATCATTAGAAGAGAAGCCAATTTGATAGAACAATATCAAATTTATGGACTCAAGATTTGGGAAAATTGGTTGTTCTCAATGTTTTCATAAATATTGACCTAATTAAAGCCTTAGCTCATAAATATGATATAGAGAATAGGGTTATTGTGAGTGAAAAGGGAGCCCCATTGCTTACAATTTTGAGAAAAACTATTGTGGAAACTTTTGGTCTAAATGTTTTAGCAAGTGGCAGTATTGACTTTGGAGCCCCAAACAATGAATGCACAAAAGATAAACATAGTTTTAGTGTCTTGTGGTTGCCTCAACATTAGAGAAGAGGAAAGAATAGAAAATTGGTTAGGTTTCCCAAGGATGAGATAAGTCCCTTTGATTTTGATATATTTGAGGAATATTTTTTCAACACTTACTTTGCATTGTGTCAAGTGTTGGGAGAAGATTACTAAGTTCAAATGCCCATTCACATGATGATGTGTGTTGTTGATATTCAACATAGGGATGTCAATAAATTTTTTGATTTTGCTTCTTACATTGCTAAGGAAATTCATAAGCAATTGAGATATTTGAAGGACCTATATGTTGGGCTATACTTCAAGTGGTATTCTCTGTTATGCCACTTAATTTGTATAGTAGAATGAAGATATAGAGTAAGCCCTTGAATTTGAAATTAAATGATGAAGAGGGAAATAGGCTACTAGTCCAAATGTGGACTTGTCTTTGGGATTCTCATTGTTCCTCTGCTAATCATTTAGCTTTTAAGAATATTTTTGTCCAAGATATTTTGCAAAATATTGGCCTTCAGCCAAAGACAAGAATATTTGGAAAGGTGATCAAATTACTCAGGCCATTGTAGTTTGACCCTGAAAAGGAAATTGACCACAACTAGGGAGATTGGTACTTGCATCAAAATTATACAATTTTCAAGGTTTATGGTATCCCGGTTCAACCCTATTATTTGACAAAATATGTATCAGATAGGTTGGAATTTATGGAGATAATGTGGCAATTGAATGAATTAGATAAGTTTCATTTTAGATTGATCAAGAAAGGATCACTTATCCCTATTGGGATGCATTTCTCTAATTTTACAATCACTACAAAAGAGGGATTAAAAGTTTTACCTTCCATGCTACAAAGTTATAGAATGAAAGTGGATAATGCAAGAAATTATGATCCCGAAGGGTATATAAATAAAATGAGGTTGGAAAGGGGAAGATCACATTATTACCACAAATTCCATACCTCAAATAATATAATTAGGAACCTTTAGACAAGTGAATTGGTGAAGGAGAGAAAGCAAAGATGGGTTTTCATAACCCAAATAGAGGAAAAGAGAAAATTGGCCCATCCTTCTTACAAGGGTGCTTTCTTTGATGTTTCAAATCTCATTGAGAGGATAGAAAAATTGCTCAATAGCTTTGAAACTTCTTCATATTTTAATAAACTCCCTCTTGAGCAAGTGCCTAGTGAGTAGGAGGCTGAACAACCAATTTAACAAGAAATATTACATGCACAATCATCAAAGCATCTTATAGTTGCTCCTCAAACATCAACTGGTGTTCTACCATTAATTGATTATTTAGTAAATCCTAAAGAAATGGTGGAGAGTAGGCAAGAAGAAGATGTTGTTGAAAACTTACTTGGTAATGAGGAGGTAGATTAAAACTTTCCCTCTCCTCATGTTGATCAAGGAAATGAACATGTGCCAACCAATAGGCTCATGGTGAATCTAGATTATCCAAACATAATTGCCAATAATTTTAGAGCCTTAGCATGCAGTCAATTTTTGATTGATGATAATTTTGTAACCTCCAAAGAATTCAAATATTTTATTATAAGGATTGAAAAGGAGGAATTCTAGGAAAAAGTGGAAAGGGAAAAACAAGGGTACATCCTTCTCAACATGAAGAAGTTACAAATCAAGTCCTCTGAGAGATGGGCTTTGATGCTTCAAAGATTACCCCTAAGAAGGGGAGAAGAATTGTAAAGGAAAGTGGTGTGCTCTTGTTGCTAGAATGGGACATTGCTTCAACATTTGCACTAGACACCATAAAAAACCGGGATGGAGAAGCATTCACATCAGATGAGCATGCATAGTAGATATATTTTGGATCAGGTTTCAATCTAAGATTGGAGACCCTAGATATGTGGGCTATGGTCCCAACTTATGATAAGCTAGGAGTAGTAGATATTGTTCAAGATTTTTTTAGAAACTTGATTGTAGAAAGAGTATCAGATACATCTACTCCTTAGGCTACATCCTTGGTTGTACACACTGCCTTATTTAGTGAAGCAATTGCTTAAAGGCATGAAGCTAAGTATGAAAAGTTGCATGAAATGCACTTGAAATTGAAGAATGAATATTATAAAGTGATGGCTCAACTACCTCAACCATAGGTTGCTTTTCCTTCCCCTCCTGTAACTACATCAGTAAAATTCTCAGTGTAGGATAGAGAGACCTTGTCTCTCAGAATAAGAGAATTGAAGGAACAACTAAAACAAAGTCAAGAGAATGAAAACTTAGCTAAGGAGAATAAAATTGCAACTATTATTGATGATCTACTTGGCCATAGACTTTCATGTATAGTACAAAAATTGAAAGTGCCTGGATAGTATATGATGGACTATAGAAAGCATATGCCAAACATATCCAAATACGAAATAGCTTCTAGGAGGTGTTGAATAAATGGATTCTTAGAGCCATATCTATTAAGGAAATTATCATGATGAAATATTTTTTATAATAATGCTCCTAAAAACTCGATGCAAATTATTTAACGTATTCTCCTATTGGAAGAAGTTTCAACTTTTCAAGCTAAATTGGGTATGCAATTAAAAGCTAAGATGAAAATGTTTGAAACTATGGAGCAAGGGGTAATGCCTCAAATTATGGATAATTCAGGAATGATAAAATATTTATATGTATGGAAAGTAGAGTTTTTTGGCATTATCCCCTCCTTGTCATCATATATCTATACAGATGGAAAGGAAGATTTAGCACTACTTAATACATCAATTGATGATTTATTTAAGTCAAAGTCTAATCTGGATATATTTGCAAAAAAGACTAGGGCAATAAATGATGCAAGATATAATGCCCATAGTAACAAGGTCCTAAAATTGTTGAGTTTTCAATGGTCTTCTAAGGAGGAATATAACTCATGGTTGGAAAAGTATACTGAATAAATGTTTCCTTAGGTGTCTTTTATCTTTTTGCAAAGATGGAGATCTTTTTATCTTTTGCGGTCTAGCTAGCATCTCCCTTAGTGGGTTTTCAAATAGTAGCAGTTTCAAAAGTAGTGGAAGAGTTCAACAAAATGATTAAGTATCCCTCCATTTTGTTTCATCATTTCAGGATCAATGAGTATCTTCTTCAATGACCTATGCAATTATTTTATCACCTAATGAAATTTTTTTTTCTCTTATAATACAATTTTAACCTTATTTTTGTCTTATCCTAGAGCTTGTTGCTCCCTTGTTTTTATAGAAGGGAATTCATGGCCATTTGACAAGGATCTTGGATTTTTGTAAGCAAAAGAGTTTATATTCTAGTATGTATCAGTCTAGTCTAAGGTTTCTAGGGAAGAACCGTGAATGCAATTATTAATTTTGTATAACAATACTAGCTTTGTACATGAATATATTGTGACAATTTCATAATTAATTATCTCTTGAATTGCATACTTATTTTCAATTATGAATATAAATTGATCAAGGATTATTTCTATTCATTGTTGCAATTTTTCTACATATGATTTTTTTTGTTATAGCCTCTATTCAAGTAATAGATTAATTTTTTGTAGTATAAATCTTGAGGGTGCAAAGAGTATACAGGGATTGTTAAGAAGAGTTGATTGTAAATTTTGAAAGATATTAATGTAAGGCATTAATATACTAGGTTTTATAGAGCTTGGTTAAAACCTATTATTCAATATTTAATTGCATTACTATTTGACTTCGTGACCTAGGTTTAAGGCACGAGTCTGAGTATGTATTCTGATTCAATATCCATGGTCATAAAAATTCAAAATTATGTTTCCCTTTGTGTCGTAATTTATTTCATAATATTATTTCTATGTTCTCTATACCAATAAGCAAAAATTTCCAAGAATCTAGCCAATCAAGTCTGTTTTATTTGTAATTCTTGGTCACCTTGAGAGACTATATCTGTTTTAATGCAATATCTTGATATGAATTGTGTAAAATCCCATTAGATATTGTGAAGGATCACCCTCCTAGGTCTTGTAGAACCTAAAGTGTAGAGGAGAAACTTTTCTAAATATTTCTCCTTTTTATTAGCCAGTCCCTGAAATATTTGAACATAAGAGCTTACTACTTCTTTAAGATAGTTTCAAGAATTAGTTGAAAATTACCAAAAAATAAACCAACAGGTCCTCTATAATTAAATAATTTTCAAAAATTGTTTAATTAGCTAACATTTATCTTTTAAATAAATTAAAAGAAATTTATTTAAATTAAATCTTTTCCTCTATAATTAGCTAACACTCCTCTTTTAAATAAATTAAAAAATTAATCAAAAAATATTTAATTAGCTAACACTCATATTTTAAATAAATTAAAATAATTTATTGAAATTAAATATTATCTTCTAAAATAAATAAATAAATAAATAAATATTTATTTATTTCTTCAACTATCATTTTGAATTAAATAAATTTATTTATTCAATTATTCTAATCTTTCCCTCCATCATATTCAAATTTGGGTCTTATCCTATCTTGAATTTTCCTATCCGTTAATCTTGCAAATTAATCTTCACCATTGATAAAATATTAAGTGAATCATAGAAATAAGAAGCTCTCATTTCATTCAAACCCCCTAGCACTTTTATTGTCAAAATCCCCCTAGCACTTTTATTATCAAAATCCCCCTAGCACTCTTATGAACTTAACACTCTTGTTATTAAAAATCTATCAAGCATTTAAGCATTTAAGCATTCAAGCATTATTAAGCATTCAAGCATTCAAGAATTATCAAGCATTATCATTGTCATTTATGAAACATAGGTATTGTTATCTTTGAGCCTTTATCATTATCATTGCATCATATCATTATTGTTCTTTCTTAATTTGTTACTTTGAAGAGAAACCGATAATGGAGCAAATCAAGATCTTAGCTATAATGACTTTGCTTGTCATCTAAATTCTATATTCTATAGCCAAGATCTTGAACTTCATTATGTGATTGCGAGAGTGTGAGTTTTACATTGTTGTTATTTGTGATTCACATTTTCATCATCCACACTTACCAAAAAAATACATGCTGAAAAATAGTTTTTGGCTCCCCTGTTATCCCAATAACCTATGATCTTCTAAAGTTGGGTTTACTTGTAATAAAATTTTGATTTGAATTCTCAAGAGTAGATGGCTAAAACATCATTCATCACTAAGAGGACTATTATTTTATTGGAGGGAGCACTCTATTGTTTTAATAAAGTAGTCCCATGAATTGGCTATTGGAACTAAGGTTGTGGAATATGGAATATTATTAGAAGAAGAAAATTAAGCTATAGCATAAATTATATTTTGTGCAAGAAAATAGGAGCCCTACTATTTAAATTTTAGATTTTAAGGGGTATCTCCAGGCTATGGTCCCATGGAAGTAGTGTAATAATTTTCTTGGATAGGGAGAGGGGCCAATAGTTGGTTGGAGTCCAATTGTTGGTATTGTAGTTGTGATTATATATCCTAGTATTAGAATAAATTAATATTATATCATGTTAAGATTTATCATATATTAATTAAAATATTATCAAATATGTGACATATGAGACCTTTAAATAAACACTTTAAACTTGTCAAACTCAGCAAAAAAATCATAAATACATATATTATTAAATGTTATATAATATATTGCCAATAATAGTATAGTGTGATGGTTAAGTTGTGGTGTTGTTGTTCTTGCCATCAAGGTTCAAACCCTAGTAGGGTGTTATTGTTGAGTGTTTATTTTGGTGACAAGGTTCCCCATTTGTGACCTCAATTGTTATAGCTTCGAGTCAAAAAGTGTTTACCCCTTAAAAAAATGTTATGTAATATATTATGTTCATATAATATAGTATACCTATCTACCATATGTGTATCAATTTTAAAACAAAGTTATTTACATTAATATTTAAGAGTAAGTGAAAAATATGTATCTATTACATATCATATTTTAAAATAAAATATATAAACATTTGATAACATGTGTACAAATGCAAGTACAAAGTAGTACTCTCTATAACTATTGAAATATTTATCATATCTAAATATCCCATGACAAATAAAAGGTAATTGCATACATGATATATTAATAGAAATATTTAAATATTTATATAAACCATATCTAAATGTCATTCTATTCCAACTTGTAAATCCAATTCACTCATAGTTGGTTCATTTATGTCAGTTTTTAGAACTCTCATCCATCATTGTACTTGCAAGATTAGACAACATGTAAGACTCACCATAAATTCAAAATCAACTAATACAAATTCTTAAAGAAACAAGTATATAAAATATTTAAACATTGAAATTAACTTATACAAAATAAAAAACCAACCAACCAAATTAAATATGTTGGTTGTTTTTACTGTAACCAAGTTGATCTCCTAATCTACCTATGTAATTGCTTTCACCCACTTGGTAAAATAATCAGTGGCCACCAATATCCATGAGTGGCCTCCACTATATTTACATGCTATTTCTCCTACAAAATCAATACCCCATTGTTGGAATGGAGATTGCACTGCAACTGGTTTTAGAGGCAAGTTACCAGAAAATTTTAACTTACTAGAGAAACGTTGACAAGCATCACATGTCTTCACTAGTTGGTGTGCATCCTTAAAAACAGTAGGCCACCAAAATCCAACCCTCATTATCTTATGTGTAGTTGTTTTGGCCATATAATTCCCTCCACAAACTCCACCATGCATCTCACTCAGAAGTTCTTGTGCTTGATCTTGGTCAACACACTTCAACATGACACCTTCTCCATTTCTCCACTAGAGCTTTCTAGCTATGATAACATATTTGATAGCATGTAATTTCAATGTCCTTTTCTCATTTTCACTCAAGTTGTCAGGACATTTCATCTTTTGCAGATAATAGATCACATCTTTATACCATTCAAAATGCTCCATATCACATATGTGTGATCTATTTTCCTCTTCTAGCAAATTTATCTTATTTGCTTCTAGATTAATTTGGGCCATAAGCTTGGCCAATCCTTGTCCTCTCACCAACTTAGTAATCTAGATCTCAATGTTGAATTCCTGGATCCTATTGATCCATCTACACCTTCTTCCTGACACTTCCTGCTATGTGAAAATATCCTTGACAACAACACTAGGTACATATGCAACTACAGTAGCTCCCATCAAATAAGGCCTGAAGTATTTTACTGCTTTTACCAATGCATATGCCTATTTTTCATTTATATCATACTTAAGTTCTACAGCTTGTAAATATTTGTTGAAAAAGGCTATAGGCTATTCAAAACCTTCTTCATTCTTTTGCAACAACACAACTACAATTGTGTGGAAAGAAGCAAATGAAAAAATCTATAAGGGTTTAGAAAAATCAAGTGTTCTTAACACAAGAGCCTCCTTTATTGCTTGCTTAATGGCCTGGAAGGCCTGTACAGACTCCTCCTCCCATTCAACCTTGGCTCCCTTCTTAAGCATTTTGGAAATCGGGCGAACTGTCTCAGCAAAATTTGTCACAAACCTCCTTAGGAAGTTTATTTGTCCAAAGAAAGATTGTATTCCTTTGACATTGTGGGGTTGTGAGATTTTATCTATTGCAATTAACCTTTCTGGATCAATTTTTACTCCATCCTTGGAAACAATATGTCCCAACAGTTTTCCTTCTCTTACCCCAAATACACATTTCTTTGGATTCAAAGAGATACCATACTCCAATGCTCTAGTGAATGTCTTCTCCAGATGCTCACAATGATCCTCTTCTTTCTTGGAATATGTTGTCAAGTCATCTTGGTAAATCACCAAAAACAAGTTAATGAAATCTAAAAATTCTACATCCACGGCTCTCTAAAAAGTAGCCCCTGCATTTGTCAAACCAAAAGGCATTCTCACATAGACATATGTTCCCCAGGGTGTAGTGAAAGTTGTATTAAACTGCTCAGACTCTTTGACCATGAGATGGTTGTAACCAGAGAACCCATCCATCATAGACATCAATTCACAGCCTGCCACCCTTTGCAACATGCCTTCCATATTCGATAATGGATAGTTGTCTTTTAATGAAGACACATTCAAATTTTTGAAGTCTACACATAACCCGATGTCTCCATTTTTCTTTCTCACTGGTACCAAGTTTGACACCCAGGATGAATGTCTGATTGGCTTGATGATTCCTGCATCCCTTAGCTTCATTAATTCTTCTTGCATTTTGGGGGCTAGGGTGGGATTAATGGGCCTTTGTTTTTGCCTAAATGGCTTGGCACCATCACTCAAAGGAATCTCATGTTGGAATAGATCCTCCCTATATGCCTTAAGGTCATCATAGGACCATGCAAACACATTCCTAAACTTCCTTAATAAGTCAATTAGCATCCTTCTCACCTTTGGTGACAGTTTCTTTCCAATATACACCTTTTTTGGTGATGCCTCTGTTCCAAGATTTATCTCTTCCAAGTCATCAGGATGGGAAGTGGTATGATTATCCTTTGTCCTATCCTGATTATCAAACACTCTTTCTAGTACAACTAAACCCTTAGGAATTGTATTTGTCTTTAACTGAATGACCTCATTTCCAAATACAATATCTTTACCATCAATTTTTTCCACAAAGCTCCAAAGTCAATTTCTTGACTTTCATATTCATCCACACAATTCAAAAACCTCAGTATGACATCATCATTATCAAATAATTTCCAGTTTTTGATATTATCAAGAACGGATGACCTAGTTTGCACTTCAACCTTTGAAATTCCAACATAAGTCATATCATCTAGTTTTAATGTAATGTTTGCTAATAAATCTGCCACTTTGTTGTGGCCTCTCTCCATCCATTCTATGCCAAATGCATCAAAGTTCTCCAATTCATCCCAAAAAAATTCCTATACTATTTCAACCTCTTGTTCTTTGATACATACCTGGATCTAACTTGGGAAACCACAAGCTGAGAATCTCCAATTACCTTGAGCTTCTTGATCCCATGTTTTTCAGCCAATCTTAACCCCAATAACAGGGCCTCATACTCCATCACATTATTGGTGCATTCAAATAACAAAGTGAAAGAGAACCTGAATGTCTTTCCACTTGGTGATCGTAACAAAACACCTGCACCAAATCCTTCTTTTGAACTTGCACCATCGAATTACATAGTCCACAAGCCATCAGACTCTGACAATTGTTTTACTTCTGTATCAATCGGTGCAATAGGCTTATCACAATTCCTAGGGAATTTCTCAACCCTGAATTCATTTATGCCACTGTTAATAAAACATGTCATATTCTCAGTCAGGTCATGCTCAATCATATGGGATACTTTTGACTCTCTTTCAATCTTGACATCCTTACCATCAATGGAGAAAGTAGAAAATGATAGATCACACTGCATGTTACCCCTCATTGATGCACTCCACTTTCTTGACAAAAGCATCCCAAAATGAGGTGGGATGTCTACAACTAATATAGTCATGGCTAAATCCTTCTCAGGATACTGAGTCAATTTATAAGGAAATGCTCTGATAGTTCCAACAACTGGAACTTCTCTTGAATCCAAAGCAGAGCATTTACCTTGAGTAGTATCCACATTTAGGCCCATTTCCTCCATTATTTTGACTAGAATAACATTATTTGATGCCCCTGAATCTATCATACAGTTCCTTAAAGTTTTCCCACTTAAGAAAAAGGGGTTTATATTTTCAAGGCACATATTAATAGAATTCCCTAAATATACAAGGGGAATTTGTGACACAATTCCCTCCAGTTCTTTCTCTTTTCCTTCTCCTTCATCCTTTGCTTCTTTACAAATACCTTGTTCGATCTTATTACCAGCAACACCTGTGATCAAGGCTATTGTCTTTTCCTTATGCTCATTTATTCTCATCATTTCTAGCAAATGTACAGTAACTTTAACCTGAGAAAGCACTTGAAACATATCTACGGGTGTATATTTAGGTAAATCAGATACCATACCTTCATCATTTTCCTTTTTCTCTTATTGCTTACTTCCTTCTAGTTTCTTTTGCTTCCTATCCTCTGAAGCAGGTTCAAAAAACTTTGTAATCACCTTGGTCTTCACCAATGATGAAGCTACATCTTCTTGAGACTTTGGGGTTTCATTCTTTTTTTCCCAAACCTTATCATTCTTAACCTCTTTTATTTTGACAACATCCTTTTTGCTGTCAACCTTAACACCCTTATTTTTGTCCTTTTGTTTGATAAAAAGCCCAGCAGGTTTACCCTGCTCACCACCCACAATTTTGTTTCTCAAATGAAGTGAACTTCTCATTTGAGCAGCCATTTCCTTAGTCAATCTTGCAATCTCTTCTTCTGATGGTCTCCTTAAGGACATTGAATCTCTAGCCTACTCCATATTGCAAGCATTATGGTCAAAATCACCTTCCTCATCAGAGAAGACCTGTTGATGGTACATCTCACTTCTTTGTCTCTAATTATCCACATCAGCTCCATGTAATTCGTCATCAGAGGAACATTCTGCCTCATCAATGTATGATCTGGCCATACAAACATCTACATCACCCTACTCACATTCCAGAGTCTACTCATGAGCATCCTCCTCTATTCCCTTAGCAACAAGCAACTGAGCGATACCACAGTAATTTTGATCATGTGGATGTTCACACACCTCACACCATGGTCTATCCTATACTAGATTTACTGAATGCTTCTAAAAGGGGTTTGGTATATGCTAATCATTTTTAGGCTTTTGGCCAGGAAAGATTGGTTTCCCATCTTTCCAATTTGTATTATAAGGATAATTTTGCAACCTAGGCAGTCTGTCATTCTTATTATACTATTGCTTTTCATTTCCTATACCCTTTTATTGCTTGGAAACAATATACTTTATGTCTTTCAAAGTGCTGAAGACCTTATCCCATTTTTCATCATCCTTAGGCTTTGCAGCAAAAACCTTCTCAGTCTTATCCTTAGGATTTTTTAAAAATGTGGGTTCTTCTCTCCTACCATATTTCCCAGAAGCTCTTCTATTACTCTCAATATTTATAACCACCCTAAATGCATCCCTCATAGTCTGAGGGTCCTTATCTCTAAGGAGATATACCATTTTAGCATCAAAAGCATTGAAATATGTAGTTAGACAGACGTTTTCATCAAGCCTCAAAACCTGGAACAACTTATACATTGCCTTTTGGAATCTTAGATTAAACTCTGTCACAGGTTCATTCAATGATTTCTTGATGTTATAGAAATCATTTAGCATGAAACTAGCATTGGTTTTATCACCGTATTGTTCCTTGAAACACTTTTCAAATTCATCCCATGAACCAATACTAGCATTAGGTAAACCTATGTACCAATCCCTTGCATCCTCTACTAGAGATTGTACAAACAATTTCATTACAAAATCTTCATGCTCTACCTTGTAATCATTTAGCATATCCATAAAAGCTTTTAAGTGTTCCTCTGCTATCACAGCATTGTTTCCAACAAACTTACTCATCTTTTCTCTCAGATCATCAGGGATGGGATTTGGATAACCAGGAATACCATTAAAGAATAATTTCCTATACCTTTCCAACTGTATAGGTCTTCATTGGAATAATCCTCCAGTCTTCTGAGAATCAACACCAGACCCTAAATTTTGTACCCTAGGACCATCCTGATTTAGATTTACAAACCTAGTTGCATGAACCTTCAGGCCATAATTGTTTGTGGTGGGATCCATATTATTTTTAGGACCATGTTTCAAGGCATCTTGGTGACTTGATGAGGTTGCAACTTGTGTAGCCTCATCCATGTTTGACATCTTTAGGAAACTTATTTTCCTCTTCATTTCTGCATTTGCAGCCTCAATCTTTGCCCTTTCCAACTATTCTGCAAGAGCCTCACCCTCCCTTCTAACCTTTTCTAAGGCGGTTTCAACTTGTAACGATACATGTAGTGGGGGATCTCATTTAGGAGGGTGGGAAGTCACCTTTTCACTTATTTAAATCCCCTCAGCCTTTTGTTTTCCCTTGTCTAAGACAGGCTTAGGGTTTGGATTACTTGGTTGAGACTTAATAGGGTTTGAGGGTTTTGGGTCTATAGGTTTTGATTGGGCATCAACTTGACCTATAGGATCTACCTTAGACACAAGCTTTATCTCCTTATCAACAATTTCATGTACAACAGGGCCCTCAACATCTGGCTTAGGTTTTTCTTGGTTCAAGAGCTTCACTGTTGCCAACTGTCTAATCAACCTATCCCTTTCAATCATAGCATGCATCAATTCTATTTCCCTCTCATTTTCCTTTTTCATTCTAAGCTCAACTTGCTTTTGGATCTCCCGCCTCAAGGAGTCAATGTCTCCAAAAACATCATTAGGGTCAAGAAAAGTCATATCAGAACTCGATGTATCACTTAGATCTATTAGATTGACCTCTTCAAGTACATGTTCAAACAATAAAGGAGTTCCATCATCTTCAACAGGAGGAGGAGGCACATCACTGGTGCTTTCTCTGTGATGGCTTCAACTTCTACTCCTACCTCTTCTCTTTTCAGCATATTGGACACTAACAGGCCCTTTATTTTGACATGTTACATCCTCTTGAACTGGTGTATTAAATAATGCATCAAAAAATCCATAGCTATCTGATTTTAAATTTCTAGACACCTCTTCAAGAGTTTTAGGGATAGGGTGTAAAGGCTTACTTGTACCTTGGTGTACATGGTTCTGTGATGCAGGAGCCACATTGCTAGATTATGGTCTTTTCTTTATCCAACCCTTCTTCATTTTAGGAAGTTCACCCTCCAATTTCTGTTTCAGATGATTCTTCATGAATTACCCGGTGTTCTTCATTCTGCGTACTTTTCCAAAAGATCTTTCAACTTATATTAAAACTTCAAAATAAGATGCACACTGGTGCAGAGACTTTAGAGTCGCCACCCAATTATCTTGGGAATACCAAATATCTAGAGATACTTGGTGGAATTCAAAAGACCTTTGGAACTTTGTACTGACAACGTACAAAGGTGCTTCACTAAATAACTCAAAACACTTTGAAAAATAGAAGAAATGGACAAACCTAACACAAAACCATTGGCTCGACCTTCAAATCACATAAATACTATAAAAACTCTATGCAAAATGGACAACCGACACACTGACAAGAAATATTGAAATTAGCTTCACCAATAGAGTCGCCATTTTGTTGGTTGTTTTTACTGTAACCAGGTTGATCTCCTAATCTTCCTATGGAATTGCAAATTCCAATAGAGGGCAGCTCGAAGGACCTGGACCAACTGACAAGGATTTTAATGACCTCCTACATTTTGGGCTCTGCAAGACCCAGGAGGGTGATCCCTTAATGCATTTACAACCTCTACACCATTATCATAAACAACATTAACAACAACAGATAATCTCATTTAATAGCTCAACATAATAGGATAATACCAAATAGAATTAGCTATTTATCAATAATATCAACTATTTGGAGCATGAGATAACTACAACAACATTTCACAATATAAGATAGTCATTGATTTGCAATTTATAGCAAGCTCTAGGTAAAGGAAAACAAATACTGAACCATACGAATAAGTACAACTTAGATTAGTGCCATATATCCATTGGAGGAGTCAAATTCATAAGCATCTAAGGGTTTATGACAGATTTAACACATAACATATAAGATCCTTGATAACATTGCTTTACAATCTCATTAATATGTATTCTAACCCAATACTACTTATCAAATCCTTATACAAAACATATCCACCTACAATCCCATTCAATCATTTTAATTAATTCCTTGAATTAAAGCTAAAACAAGAATCATACACACCAAAATAGTGAGATGAAGGAAACAACCCTTGATCATTTTATTCAAAATTCAGATATGCTTGTACAATGGAGAGACATGAGTTCGAATTAATCATTTCAATTCAAATGCTAGTACTGTCATAAAACATCAAATCCCCATGAATTCAAAACCTACCATAGAATGAATCAAAACCTAAATTGCATTTTCCCTAAAACCATTAGACTTTACAATTTGCTCTGCAACTTCATCTAGACTCAACCAAAAATATCTAACTTGCTAACCCGTACTTCTGGCCTTGAAATCCTTCTTATAGAAAAAGAAGGAGAAAACAAGCATCGGGCTAGAAAGCACACGTGTCACCAGCCACTTGGACCGCCTTGTGATATTTCCAAAAAATTGTTACAACAACAATCTCCCCGGAGAATCTTCTTGTTCATCTTGCCCGCTGAGAATGGTTGATGCAGCAACAAAAAAAAACTTCAAGAATTATACGCCTAGACTGTCACCAAAAAACAAAATTGGAATCTGTTGTAACTACAACAGCTGATTTTTCAACCGTTAGCAACCTACTCTGTTTCACTCTTCCTCAGTTAAATATACATTTACCCATTTTTGGTACTCTTCATTAGTTGGTCAATCAAAATTGATTACCTCATTCACCTTGACACTATAAGGTGTGTACTTAACTGCCACCTAATTCACTTCTCTTTCAAAAGACTCCAAGAATGAGCTGGTGCTAATGATTTTGTCCATACAACTCACCAATAAATCATAATCTGAGTCATCACAAATTAATCTAATTTGAGCATTGATGACCTCATTTTCCAGATCCTACCATTGTTGGAGTGACCTGATATTTCCCTGCTCATCAATTATGTCAGGTAACAATGTGTCGCTCCAATCATCAAAGTTCTTCACCGACTCTCTGATCTTCCTACTCAAGTCATCTGGTAAGGTTTGAAAACCTTGCAATGACTTAACTAATACCTGAGTAGTCCTTAATGATTGGGGCCTATTATTTATATCAAACCTTGAAGCTTTATACATTATGTCTAAATAATTGGCCCTAGGGATCCAATTTTCAATTAATGGTACTACTACCTCCTGATCCCTATCAATATTTTTTATTGCATTTAATAATAAAGAATACACATATGACAATTTATCATCAACTTTCTCATTTAAATGCCTCAATACAACATTAACAACCTCCCTTTGATTTAAAAGTACTCCCTCCTCACTTTCCCTCAAGGATGCCTGTAACTCTACAATTTTGTGCATTAGCTGCTTCTTTGTAGGATCAACAGAGCATTCTATTTCTTCATCAATTGGCTCTAAAGTAGGGTTGAGGGAAGGAGTTTGGCTGGGAGACCCTGGTGTAGAAACAATGGGAGAAGCAAAAGGCACTGACCCTGACATGGAAGGAAATGTTCTGATCCCTGGAGCACTTGATGTCTCCCCAATCTGCTTGTACCTTAACATGTCCACCTCAGTCTAGATCTCAACATTCCTTTTCCGCACCTTGCTATATTCCCCAATTATGAAATTGTACTTCTCCATTAGGCCTTTCTTTTCAGCCTCCTCTCTTTCAGCAGTCTTTTGGGCCAATTTGGCCACATTTACAGTCAAATTAGTGGCCTATGTGGTTGAGGTCTCTGACACTCTCTTTATTATCAACCCTCCTATTAAATTTGGGTTAATATCAGTAACATTTGGCTTTCTCCCTTGAGGGGCCAAAGCCCAAATTGCCAAGGTTTCGTATTCTTCACTGAAGGAAGAATCTTGCAATGCTGCCTTGACCTCTTCTTCAAAATCTTGCAAGGGATGCTTGGACTTTAGAATAGCGTTAAAAGCTATGACATCTGCAATGTCCCACTCAAGAAAAATCAAGACACTAGCTTGATTTACCAGTTTTCTCCCCTCCTCAGGAGTGATGCTCTTGAATTCATCCATTAATTCAGCTTTCACTTCATCATCATTCTCCTGGTCTTAAGGGTGTATGGTTTTCAAGGGACCCCTCATATATTACCATACAATGTGCCACCAAGAGTGGGATTTGTAGAAGTTATGTCACAGATTGGTTGTATCCATGAGGACAACCTTACTGGGAAAGGTAAAGGAACATTTTTCTCGGACTATACCGTGGTGTCAGATTTTGTCTTTTTGAAAGGAGGTTGGGTACACTTTGGGAATATTTTTGAAGAATACCATTTGAGGTGTGGTCCCAAGCAACAACATGATCCTGAGGGCTTCTTCACACTTTTTAGACAAAGGATAAAAGGTGGTAAGTTTGTGCATGAGTTCAACTTCCCTGAGGACTTGATTAGAAATGAATTTGACCTAAGTAGGCAGGAATTGAACAAGGAGAAATGGATAGCTTATGACAAGCTATTGGCCATTGTGCACACAATGGATCCAAAGTATGATCCATTAATGGAGTTTAGTCCATATCATAAGAAAATTGATTTTTTGATGGACAACTTCAAAGAAATCATGGGCATCTTGATGACCAAGAAGATAAACCTGGAGTTGGATTTGGGCATACAGGAGCAAGATACTAGGACAATTGAAATGAGGCCAACCTACCAACGTACAGAGAAATGACCTATTTACATGAGGAAAAGAAATGATAGCAGTGATGAGGAATAAGAGGTCAGAAAAGGAAAACAAATAATGAAATTGCCTGCACAACCAGGTCCAAAGCTCAAAACACCTGGGGCAATTGAGATTATTGATTTGGAATCATCACCCAGGAATAATCCCTCACCACCACCATCAGAGCCAAGCCCTACGAGGCAAAAGATTGAACAATCACAAGAGGATTTGGTGGGTGAAATTGTTGTCATTGACTAAGACATGCAGATGGGTATGCCTTCCCCTCCTAGGCCAACTGAATTGGTTCTCTCCGATCTGGATATGAAAGGAAAATGTGTGCAAGATGCAAGAATGGAAGCATGTAAGGAGTTTTTAGATGACAATGCATTTGTAAAAACTCCAGTCTTCTTGCAACTAGTATGGAGAATGAAATTGGAAGAATATCAGGATAAATGCAAGAGGAGAAGAGAATTGAGACCTGACAGGTCAGACCAGGAGAATGATGATGAAGTGAAAGTTGAATTAATGGATGAATTCAAGAGCATCACTCCCGAGGAGGGGAGAAAACTAGTAAATCAAGATGGTGTCTTGATTTTTCCTGAGTTGGACATTGCAGATGCCATATCTTTTAACGCTATTATGAAGTCCAAGCATCCCTTGCAAGATTCTGAAGAAGAGGTCAAGGAAGCATTGCGAGATTCTGCCTTCAGTGAAGAATACGGGACCTTGGCAATTTGGGCTTTGGCCCCTCAAGGGAGAAAGCCAAATGTTATTGATATTAACCCAAATTTAAGAGGAGGGTTCATAATAAAGAGAGCTTCAGAGACGTCAACCATAGAGGCCACTAATTTGACTATAAATGTGGCCAAATTGGCCCAAAAGACTGCCAAAAGAGAGGAGGATGAAAAGAAAGGCCTAATGGAGAAGTACAAGTTCATAATTGGGGAATATAGCAAGGTGCAACAAAGGAATGTTGAGTTGCAGACTGAGGTGGATAGGTTAAGGTATAAGCAGACTGGGGAGACATCAAGTGCTCCAGGGATCAGAACATTGCCTTCCACATCAGGGTCAGTGCCTCTTGCTTCTCCCATTGTTTCTACACTAGGGTCTCCTAGCCAAACTCCTTCCCTCAGCCCTACTTTAGAGCCAATTGATAAAGAAATAGAATGCTCTGTTGATCCTACAAAGAAGTAGCTAATGCACAAAATTGCAGAGTTACATGCATCCTTGAGGGTAAGTGAGGAGGGAGTACTTTTAAAGCAAAGGGAGGTTGTTAATGCTATATTGAGGCATTTAAATGAGAAAGTTGATGACAAATTGTCAACTGTGTATTCTTTATATTCTTTATTATTAAATGCAATAAAGAATATTGATAGGGATCAGGAGGTAGTAGTACCATTAATTGAAAATTGGATCCCTAGGGCCAATGATTTAGACATAATGTATAAAGCTTCAAGGTTTGATATAAATAATAGGCCCTAATCATTAAGGACTACTCAGGTGTTAGTTAAGTCATTGCAAGGTTTTCAAACCTTACCAGATGACTTGAGTAGGAAGATTAGAGAGTTGGTGAAGAACTTTGATGATTGGAGCAACACATTGTTACCTGACATAATTGATGTGTAGGGAAATATCAGGTCACTCCAATAGTGGCAGGATCTGGAAAATGAGGTCATCAATGCTCAAATTAGATTAATTTGTGTTGACTTAGATTATGATTTATTGGTGAGCTGTATGGACAAAATCATTAGCACCAACTCATTCTTGGAGTCTTTTGAAAGAGAAGTGAATCAAGTGGTAGTTAAGTACACACCTTATAGTGTCAAGGTGAATGAGGTAATCAATTTTGATTGACCAACTGATGAAGAGTACCGGAAATGGGTAAATGTATATTTAACTGAGGAAGAGTGAAATGGAGTAGGATGCTAATGGTTGACAAATCAGCTATTGTAGTTATAACAGATTCCAGTTTTGTTTTTTGGTGACAGTCTAGGTGCGGAATTCTTGAAGTTTTTTTTTGTTGCTACATCAACCATTCTCAACGGGCAAGATGAACAAGAAGATTCTCCAGGGAGATTGTTGTTGTAACAATTTTTTGGAAATATTACAAGGCGGTCCAAGTGGCTAGTGACACATGTGCTTTCTAGCCTGATGCTTGTTTGCTCCTACTTTTTCTATAAGAAGGATTTCAAGGCCAGAAGTACGAGTTAGCAAGATAGATATTTTTGGTCAAGTCTAGATGAAGTTGCAAAGAAAATTGTAAAGTCTGATGGTTTTAGGGAAAATGCAATTTAGGTTTTGAGTCATTCTATAGTAAGTTTTGAATTCATGGGGATTTGGTGCTTTATGACAGTACTAGCATTTGAATTGAAATGATTAATTCGAACTCATATCTCTCCATTGTACAAGCATATCTGAATTTTAAATAAAATGATCAAGGGTTGTTTCCTTCATCTCACTGTTGTGGTGTGTATGATTGTTTTTTTAGCTTTAATTCAAGGAATTAATTAAAAATGCTTGAATGGGATTGTAGGTGGATATGTTCTGTATAAGGATTTGATAAGTAGTATTGGGTTAGAATACATATTGATGAGATTGTAAAGCAATGTTATTGAGGATCTTATATGTTATGTGTTAAATATGTCATAAACCCTTAGATGATTATGAATTTGACTCCTCCAATGGATATATGGCACTGATCTAAGTTGTACTTATTTGTATTGTTCAACATTTGTTTGCCTTTACCTAGAGCTTGCTACAAATTGCAAATCAATGACTATCTTATACTGTGAAATGTTGTTGTAGTTATCTCATGCTCCAAATAGTTGATATTATTGATAAACAACCAATTCTATTTAGTATTATACTATTATGTTGAGCTATTAAATGAGATTATCTGTTGTTGTTAATGTTGTTTATGATAATGGTGCAGAGGTTGTAAACGCATTAAGGGATCACCCTCCCAGGTATTGCAGAGCCCAAAATGTAGGAGGTCTATAAAATCCTCGTCAGTTGGTCCAGGTCCTTCGAGCTGCCCTCTATTGGAATTGGAAATTCCATAGGTAGATTAGGAGATCAACCTGGTTACAGTAAAAACAACCAATAGAATAAACATAGCTCAATCTATGACAACAAAAATACAATCAATAAAAATCAAGTTCTAGATCAAGCAAACCTAGAGAAATTTATATTCAAAATGCTATAAAATTCAATGCTAGAAGTAGTCATTTTTTCACTAAATTTATTTAGAACTTTAATTACTTATAATTCTATATATGTTGCTTCACAAAAGTTTTAGTATATAATTCTCTCATCAATAAATTATGCAATCAATATGTTGGGCATTATCCAAGTACTTTACCTTTGATTTATTTTTTCAACTCGCGTTCAATTTGTTTGAATCTAAATATTTTTTAATAAGTTATCATCTTAGTTCATACAACTTTAGTAGATATTAAGTATTGCATAAGTGGCCATTTTATTTATCTATGACAATAGGTGTTAAAAATGATCTAAACAAGATTGCAAATATATTTAAATGTATTATCTAATTTCCTAGACTTAAAGTTATGTTATCCAAGATAGTGATAGCAATAATTAATAAACAATAAATTTGCATTATCAGATATAATACTTACTTGAGAAAATTTAGTATTTATCCTCTTCTTGAACTGTGTTTGGTTGTCTTGAATATATATATATTTTTGATACATAAGAGTTAGATTTATATTATTAAAATAAAGTTTACAAACATCTTCTAATGAAGGAAATCATCAAAGCCATATATATGCCATATTGGTTTAACTGCTACTATCAGCCATGAAAAAGACCCATCCAAAAAACTTCTGAGTGCAAAGCAGCGAGGAACCTCGGCCCATAGGCCCATTGCAAACCCGACCACTTCTACCTACCAAATTTGAAAACCACCACCCATATGCCACTACCAACTAGACGCAAAAAATCATATGATCCATCCTTTACAAAATTTAGAAAAAACTAGACTACAATTACTAAGATCACTACCATACCCGAACTATACCAAGATGCAGATGAAGAAAAATCCAAACCATAAAAATTCCCATACTCACAGAAAACCATTGGCCTTAGCAAAGGCTTTGAAGTCCACAATCTAGTCAATGTCCTTCACAGCCATGAGCCCAAATTTTTTTTTCATATACTCCACAGCCACGATGATGATCATTTGATGTCACATGAGAGCTAGACCATTTAAATCTAGCAAGAAAGGAAAAAACTTCACTGCCTCATCCGAATTTCGCAGCAGCTCCAAATCACCAGGGCAGGGAATACTAGTCCCCACAATGGCAGCCTTCAACACCTCATCCACACCCAACAATAGATCCTTTTTGAAAACCTTTTCCAACAACACCTTAGCCTCCACCTTCGACACATGGTTGTCTAAAAGAGACACCAAAAACCTAGAGGTGACAAAAGTATTGCCCCTCCCAAATTCACTTCTGGTTAAATGCCTATCTCCCAGCACCATTTTAACAACCACAACTAGCAGATAATAATTATTGAGCATAATCCTCTTAAGGCGTTGGTCTGTTATTTCCCTAAAAGTTGTTTGACAAGTTTTGGCACCCAAAGAAATCGGTGTGTCCGCACCAAACCAAACCAAACCCTCCATCGAAACTTCAATTATGAAACGTGAGCGCCCTGCCATCACAGAGCCCTTCCACTCACCTGACGAAACAAACACTTTAAGAAGCACAAACCAAACTACCAGAGCTAGGCATAAAGCGATGGCCACCACATCCACTGTAACTACATTTAAACCCAGAGAAGTTGCTAGAATTTCATCATTAAACGATGCGTAACTGGGAATGACATTAATGCCATGACACTACACATGGGAGAGGTCGTCCTCATCCTTGAATGCCATACAAATTGCTCTACGGGCTATGTATGATTTCGTACTCAAAATCTGCCACTCTAACAACATGCCACTCCTTGTATTAAGTGCCCATTATGGGCTCCAACTTGTCAAACATCACATGGGAACTCAACTGACGTGTTCATTAAGGGTGGCCAACTATGACCGCCACCCCTGGGAATGATCTCACTGTTGCCTAGGCCCCCAAAAAAATGCCATACCCCATCCACTTCACCTGCCACATGCCCTTCGCTGCTCATGGAGGGCCGCCCTCCCTTCCGCCCATGGTTGTCTTGAATAATTAATAAGCATAAAATGATGATATGAAAATGAGCAATAACAAATGTACTATGATGTTTGCTTGATGACAAAATCAATTAATGGAACTAAGTAGCTTACACATTTCAATATAATATAATATTTATATTAGATCACATAATTCTATATATTATAGTATTGTATCACTATAATTAGATATTAGTTCACAAATAATATAGCATTGTATTAGTATGATCCAAGGAAACTATAATAGTAACATCTATGTAATCTCTTTTATGTTATAATTTGCAACACCCATGTAATAGATTTCAAAATAACATTCTAATAGCTTTCTAAAAAAATATATATAATAGATTTTGGAATAATTATTTAATGCCTTTTAGATAGGTTGTCTCTTTGTAATCATTTCAATTATATTGATGATTGCTCTACCATATTGAGAGGTAATTGTGAATTTCATTTATTTTTTAATGTCAAGAGTATTAAACTACTTGTATGGTCAAATGGAATACCTACATAGGGATTGGAACTCAACATGAAAATGTAAAAAAATTACTTGATTTTAGTGTCCTTATGCATTTGGATTTTGTAGGCACATTATATCTCTTGGGAAAAGTTTCTTAAAATTTTGTTCCTCTTATCCCCCATGTTCCTATAGTATGATATAAGTTACATTTTTTTTTATAAGTCTAAGGTATTTATAATCATTTTTTTGCTACATTTACATAACTGTAGAGTTTCTACAAACTTCTAGACTTCTTTTGATTGTTTGACCTCCTATTTGACCATCAGTCCTGCATAGAAATCTTGTTGTCGGTTCCTTCTTCACTTCATTTTCATTTTCTTCTTCCATTTTCAAGTTTTTGATGCACATATGAACTTATTCTTTATCTCAACCTCCCATCCTCTTTTTCATTCATATATTTTCTCATTCTCTCACTCCTTTTCCATTTTCATCCACTTTTGGAGTTGTAGGGTTCATCCAAAATTCTTCTAATCCTTGTCTATCTCTATGTCCCTTAACCTTCCATCCTTCTTTGTACCCTCACAATCTTCTATTTCCTCTATTTTGAAAACTTTTAAATTTCCAACAAACTTATTTTGTTTCACCTTCAAACATCCAAACCTCTGATTCCTTGATCATTTTTTGCATTCCTTCTAATTTACCTTTTTATAGAATTCTACTGCACTTCTAAACCTCTAGACTCCCTATAATTTTACCTCCTCTTCTCTTCATTAGTTTCACATGTTTTTACTACATTTGTTTTGATCCCTTTTCATGTGAACTTTTAGTGGGTGTCTTAACTTCCATCCTAATGTCATGTCTTCACTTCCACTTCTACCCTCTAGTTCCACATAAAATTCTCCAAAAGTGTTCCAATGCTTTTACCAATCATTTCTTCTTATGAAAAGTTCTAGCCAACTTTTAGACTTCCAATCTTCCATCTAAACATCCCATTCAAACGTTCGATTCCATATATTTTCCCTACATTACTTCCAAATCATTTCATTCATTTATTTTCATCTATTTTCGGTGTTTTGATGGAATTTTAAATTTTCATCCCTATTTCCTATCCTCATCTCTAGCCTCATAATGAAACATTGCATCTCTCATTCTAGCATCTTGTCATGCATTAAAGTTATTCAATTTCTCTAGAGTACCTCTATCACTTGTCAAATCCTACCACAATGCCATTAATGACTACATTTGACCCCTACGACTACTTCAAGAAGGTTTTCCCAACTAAAAAACATTTTCCATCCAAAGGGTATAAGTTTTCTTGTATTTTTCTATGGTGGATGATGAAGACTTATAATTCACCATGAATTCAATGGAGTTCCAACTATCAAGGACCTTCATGTGATCCATAAATTTTTCATTATATTGATTCCAAGGGATATCACTTACCTTACATGTCATATTTGTGACCTCCAATACATCTTATTCTTGTGTTTCCTCGAGACTATCTACCTCCCTGCATGACCTACAATTCCATTAATGGTCTCTACATGGAATTGAAGAAATAAAGGAAAGATTTCAAATAACTCTTGGTACTGTGTACCCCTTAGAGACATTATTTGTGTGTAGGCATAAGGTTGTTGGTGTAAAAGGTCTAGCTCCAAGTTCATGGCCATGTAAAGACGATGCAAGTAGACATGAGTAGCTTGTGCAATTACATGTGACCCTAGTTCTTTCCCCAAAATTTCTTGATGGTGTTGGAAGACATATATATGAAGGTTTTGAAACAAGAAAAAGGAATACAAAAAAGGTTGTAGAGTTGAAACAAAAGAGAAAGGGCTATAGACCATGAAGAGTTGCTCCCAACAACATGTTTAGGGTATTTTTATTAATAATATTGTAATATAATATCCCCCATTAGGTATGTTCAATAATTTTATTCGATTTCATTCCATGGGATACCACATTTCAAATCAAGTTTATCCTAATAGATAATAAAATTTCAAAAATATGCAAAAATGAATTGTAAAGCCTTATAAATCAACCATAATAATTATTTATTCCTCTTAGTATAGTAGGATATCAATTTAGTTTCTAGAAAAATAATACTGATATTATTATCAAAATTATAACAAATTGACAACAAAGGGGGTGCTATAGAAGCCACCACTAAATTACAATCCCTAGGTGCTAAGAGAGAGCCGCCTAGCTTAGACAAATAGGTTTTGAAAAGAGTAATTGAAAAAAAAAAATCAAGCTCAAATGTATTCCTAAATGAAATTACTATTGTTGGATAGGGATTTTCATCCACTAGCTGGCTGTGGGGATTAGGGTTTTTTTTTCCCTCTAATATCTACTGACAAACAAACAAGAAGTATGGTTTATTTGAGGAATAAAATCATAAAGCTAAATGTTGTTGCTAAAGTTTTACTTAGGATTAAATAGGCAATTGGGTGCTCACTTTCCATTTAAAATACAAACTCAAATCTTATTTTTCTCTTCAAGGAGCCTTGCACACACACCCTTGGCTAACAACACAAAGGAATAAATCTTTATTACATGATACCCAAAGGGCCCCAAAATTTGAGTGCACATATAATAGGATACACTAAATTATTACAAAGTCATTTCCATAATTTATTTTATGAAGCCTACACGAAATAAAAAAAATAGGCCTAAGGAACATCCAATAATCTTATGGGAAAAGGGGACATGATAGTCCTCCATGAGATTTCTTTCCCTTAAGAAATTCAAATTTGGATGCTTTAGGATGTTTGCTCCTTTCCATGTAGCATCTTCAGTTGGTAGATCCTTCCACCTCATCCATTACTCACTAACTATTCTATTTGTTAGCTTTCTTTCCTGAGTGTCCATGATATCTTTTGAAATCACAATGAGTCTTCCTTCATCATCCAAATGTGGAAAGTATTTGGATGGTACAATGTGCTACCCCAAATTTTTTTTAAGGAAAGAAACATGAAATATGTTGTGGATTTTGTTGTTCATGGGTAGCTCAATCTCATAGGCTACTTCTCCCACCTTTCTTATAATCTTGTAGGGACCATAGAAAATGGGTTTTAACTTCTCTACTCCTTTCTTATTAATGAATATTGTCTTAGGTAAACCATGTCTTTGATTTCAAAAACTCTTTTTGTATGCCACTAGTCTACATAGAGCTTATACTAGTTCAAGTTCTATCGAAGATGGCCCCTTAGGTATTTTAAGACCTCTTAAATTTTCTTGATCATATATGTTATTTCAAACACCCTATTTTTTATGATTGCAAGATTCACAAAGGTTAGAACAATATATGCATACAAATTCATCAAAAATGACATACCTATGGACATGGTAGGAGGTATTATAACAATGTTATCCTAAATGTATCCACTTGACCCAAATTATTTACTACCCAAAAATGTATTTTCTTAGGTACCCTTCAATACATTTATTAACAATTTTAGGTTGTTCGTCCATATGGGGGTGATAAATCATGATAGGAATGAGATTTGTTCCTACCAAATGAAATAATTCTTATCAAAAGTGACTCAAAGACATGTTTTCCTTGTCACTAACAATGTTCTTAGGTAACCCACGTAATCTAAAAACCTCCTTGAAGAATAAGTCAACAATTTGGGAAGCCTTGGAGTTAGAGTATATGGAATAAAAATGTGCATATTTGGTGAGTTTATTCACCACCACAAAGATTTAAGTTTTTTCATTTATCTTGGGCAATCTAGTGATAAATACCATAGATATAATTTCACATTTTTCTCAAGAATGGGTAATGGCTAGAGCAAGACTACAGGATAAAATTATGTTGCCTTATTCTGCTAACAAGATGAACATTTCTTAGTTTTCTTAAGCACATAACTTTTCATTCCTTTTGAGGAGAATATCTCTCTAATATATTTATATATCTTAAAATAGCTTGAATACCTAGCCATGCATGGCCCTTAAAATATTTTCCTTCATCTTTGACTCTAGAATAAGATATATCCTCACTTTATGTAGAATTAGGCCTCCTACCACTTTGAACCTTTCATCTTCTACTCTTCCATCTAACAACTTAGTAGTAAATTAATTCTTGGCATGTTCAAATATGATGGTGACTCGATCAACAAAGATGTAAAAAATGGAACATAGAGTGGGTCTTTGATATAACACATCAACAACTACATTATGCCTACCCTTCACAAATTAAATATTAAAATCATGTGCATGTAGCTTGCTAACCCACTTCTATTCTCTTTTATTAAGGTCTTTCTAATTTATAAAGTACTTTAGATTTTTATGGTCAATCCTAACTGTTGTCAAACAGATTGCACCTGAATGCTTGAATAACTAAATTCAACAATCTGTTGAAACATTGGATCAAACTCAGGTTGTGGGTGACCTATAATGAGATTGAACCTCTGGATTCTAGGCTGGCTTCCCATATGATTCTCAAATTAATAACTGGTAAATTTTTGGAAAAGGGATAGAAGTACTGAAAGTAAAGCTTAAACTGAAATGAAGCCCATTGATGCACCTGATTGGAAATCTAATTGCAACCTAACTCACAAATAATCACTCAACACTTTAATTCACACAACCTGATTTGATAGCTCAGTCACTTGAATTCTTTAAACAAAGGCTTTGATTTAATGCAATATTGAGGGAAAATGAAGTTTTCATGACTAAATTGATTAATCAAGTACATGCACAGTGTCTAAACAGTGAACTTAAACTAAATTGCATACAGATATGTGAAAAAGACAGAAAAATCAGAGGTTTCAGAACTGAAAACACAGTAATTTCTCAATGAAATTCCTCACAATAACGATGCTTGAAAATTGGAAGGAAAATTCAAAAATACTAAAAATTAGAAGGAATCCTTTGCAAATCATAAACTAATGAACCTGTAAAACACTGCTGTATTAATCTGAAAACTGAGTTACATGACAATTCACTTTGCAGAATGCAAAGGCTGAATAACAAGAACTAACTAAAAAAGATAAACTTTTTCAATATATACAGTGAGAATGCACTTCAAAGTGCATGAACAAGTAACTGAAAGTCAATTTCAGTGTCAAAATGATAACCCCAAGGTGAAATTTGAGCAGAAGCAAAAATCCCTGAAAATAAGGTTCAAACTCATGCAAAAATGAGTGAACTCAGTCTCGAATTCGCACTCATAAAGCATGCAACTGATCTGCAACTCAAACTGAACTGGAAATCTCTGAACGTGAGCCAAAACATGCAAAAATCCTCCTTGCTTTAATCAATTCACCCATGATAACTTAAAGTTCATTTTGCATGACAAATCTTCAGTTAAGTCTAATGTGTAACTGAAGTAAAATTGTGACTCAGCTTTACATAATATCTTCTCCACTTACATTTGAAAATGATGAATTAATTAAATGATTTATAACACATCATTTAATTAATTCATTTACATGGAATAATGCAAATTAGTTTAAAAAACAAAGCTAATCTCATACTTAGCATATATTTGAAAATATGTGACATTTGAAAATATGCGTTCTTCATTAACCACTGACCACACATGGCATAAATTTGTCAATAATTTAAAACCCTGCCATAATATTTTAGCACAAAGTTCATATGTTGATAAGGTCGACCATACTTTAGCTAGGCTCATTGACTTAAAATCCATGGCCACGGGAAAGACATAATGATTTACAAAATGATTTTTTTCAAAGCCAAAAGATAGTCAAAAAGGAAAATCATTGATCCATGCCAAAAGAGAGATATGAGAACCCTAAAAATCATTATGTCATTCTCTTGACCTTGAAGAAGCTTCACGAAGAATCTGTCAGTTGCCACTGCTGAGCAGGGTTTAAAGTCGAACTTGACCTTCCTCCTGCTGATTTTGATGATTCTTGAGAGATCTTCGAAGATTCTAAACAAACAAAGTAAGGTGAAGTTCGTTTTGTTGCAAATATGAGTTCTTTTGAGCATTTTAATGTGTTCTTGGGCCTCAAAGCCACGGCTATGATGATATTCTGACATATTTTACTATTCTCTTTTGTTCTTGTTGGTTTCAACACTATTGTTGGCTCTGGCCACCATGAGAGCTAGAGTTGAGCTCGATATTGCTGAGTTCCTTCAGATTTCCTCATTAATCTTGGTCGCCCCTCTCCCTGTGACAAAGGTAAGCTGATTTCTTTTATTATTATGGCTTTGGCAGTGTCTTTGTAAAGCAAAAGTGGCCATAAGGCCATGGCTATCCCCACTTTTCTTGGTTGATTTTTCTGCGTCTTGTAATAAGGACCAGAGGTGCCATATAATTCAAATTCAAATTTTGAAAGAGACAAACACAAATTTTAATTGCATTCTGAATATGAATTTAAAAAACTCCATCTGGGTACTTGTAATTCATTGCACTCTTCTCTTTTTGAGAAAAACCCTTACATGGTGAGAAGAAATCTGTATTTTCCTTTCATATTTTACTGTGCATTTGTTAATATAAAGGTCACCATGATTTAAAATCAGCTTCTTCTTGAAAAACAAGGGAACAAATCCATACACTGACCTTCTCTTTTGTTGTTTCCATGAAAGGTGAATACCTGTAGATATTTCTGACGTTCACCTCATATGTTATCATACAAAACTTTAAGTATTCAAAAAATATTTCTGATGTCTTTTCATTATACACCTGAGCTGCATTGATATTGAGCTATTTATCATTCATTTAACATGACTATGAAAACTTTCATGATGACCCCATAAGCATTTGTTGTTCCAAAAACTGTATCTTGCTCCTTTTCTATTGGAATATATAGTTGTTCATTTTATTAATCCATTCCTTGAAAGCTTGGCTACCCATCAAAAGTGATTCATACTCTTTGTATATATGCACTGCTCATTCATGGCTGCCTCCTTTGATGCTGCTACAGATTACTTCTGTCAAGTCTATCAACCATAAAATCACTCATAAGAAGTAGCCTGATTTGTACATTCTCATCATTGATGAAATCTTTGAGACTTAGCATGATTGTCCTACCATTATGTGACTGCAAATTTTGATATTTCATTTGCACAGAATATGATATCATGACTACACCTTCTTGTTTGATGTCTCACTTTTTAATTTAATGCCATTATATTAACTTGAATATACAGGCTGAGTCTCCATTTGATCTAGACTGTCTCTTTTGATTATGATACTGAAAATTCACTACTCCCCTGCTGCTTTGATCTGGCACTTGTAATATGTATGCCTGTTTGATAAATGATGATGCTTCATTGTGCATAGTAAAGTTCCACTACACTTCATATATATCTTTCGTTATTGCTCTGTACCTTGCGAGCATATCAATGACTAGTAATAGCTGGAACTGTCATTTGCTATTAAAATTAGCTGTGGATATTGTTAAATCTAAACTTTCTCTTCACTCTGTTAGTAGCAGTTGAATGCTTATCTTTCCAGACTCATGACTTAATAAGCTGCATGCAACAATATGATGAAGGCATTACCCTGTAGCATGATCCTTCTAATATTCCCATTTGGTACTTGAAACAAACATGCCTGTAGATACCTATCTATATCTTCCATACCTCTTAAATGCTGACTAAGCCATGATTGATGCTTTCTGTTAAAGAACTTGTAGAGAATTGGATTATTGCAAATCTGTTATACTCCATGATTATGTAAATACTTTGTACAACCTTTGGACTATCCTGTACGGTGATATGCTTCTGAAGTTATAAAAACATTCCAATGCTCGAATATTTTGTTTCTCTTCAATGCAAAGAGGCTCTATACTTCATTTAGATATAATGTGAAAATGTAAAGCAGAGCTGAATAGAATATGAAATTGATGAGCGCAACATTGATGCTTTTAATGACTGCTATCAATATTCATGAACTTACATATGAAACTTGAGAGTGTATCCTCCTTGATATGCTGAGCTCAACCCTTGTGGGAGCCCGTTTTGCTCCACATATCTGATAAAATGATCTTGAACATGATGAACCCATTCCTACATATTGAAACAAACATGTTAGCAAAATAAAAGAGGTTGAAAGCTTCCATTGAGTTATGTTTTTCTTGATTGTCAGCATTTCATCTGGTGAATGCTTGATTTAATGAAAATTACATTCCTGTTGGTAGCGTAGGCATAAGGTAGAATGTAATTCATCATTGCTTAGAGTATAACTCTAATGCCATTCCTTTATAATTTTGTAGGTTCATGGAGCGCGAAAACGAGGCTGCAACAACTTGGAGATGCGACGACTGAAGACACCAACTGAAGTGATTCATCATTACAGGCAATGATGAATTACTCATCTTCTTTACGCTTATGTTATGTTCAGTAGTGTAGTTTTTCTTGAATTGTGTATTCATCATTTGATTTTCATAATCAAATTCAGTTACTCTCGCGACTTGTGCGAGATTCAGTTTTTTAGAAAATGAATAAAAGGCATTACTATGCAAATTTTCAATTTTCTGTTTCAAATACTTGAACAATAAAATTGAAATTCAGATGTAACTTGATCTCTATGATGATCAATGAATACTTAATCAGCAAAACTTCAAAATTTCTGTACCTATCAATGATGAACTTGATTCAGCTCTACCTGTTTGAGCTGGTAGTGAAAAATAGGTAACACTAACCACAAACTCACTAATGTGCCATAGAATTGACTAGTTTCCTGCTGTAATTTCATTTTTTCTATCTTATTTTTGCTAAGCTTTTAAAGACATTACTAAGACCTTTTATATACCTTTAAGTATTTCAAAAATTTAAAGACTATGTATGTGGTATTAATGAATGTATGCATGGGTTTTAGATATCTATAAGTTTAGTACAATTTATTGATTAATTATAGTGATTAACTATGAATGTGCCTTAGAAATAAGACTAACCCTTGCAACACAAATACCTGTCAACCTATAGTAGAATGATTTCTAACCCAAAACAAAGAGGTGGCAGTTCAATATAACAAAGGAGTCAATCAACTACAACATCAATATTTTTTCTAGAATGGGATGAAGATGACGGTTGGAAGTCATGGGTAGTTATTCATGTGTCATTCCATTTTCTAAATAAACTTGGAAGAAGTATTTTCTAATAAGGAATGATAGTTATGATAAGGATGCTCTATCCAACACATTCCTATGTTATAACAACTTTCTTAAAAGATGTAGAATCCTTGTTTGATTTCTGCACTCTTGCTTTCAGTAGTTAGTTATTTTTACAACTTTAATGAACTCAAGTCCTCCTATCTTATGAGAAGATTTAACATTTATGGATAATTTTTCTTATAATTTGATAATAATCAGACTCCAACAAACCCTATTTAGGAATGTTTCCTATTGAGAGATCGAAGGAGTTAGAGTATGTGCTATATCTTTGCAGAAATTAGATTAAATAGAAGTTGTTACACCATGTTTTTATGTTGGATATATTACAATAAAGAAGATTTCTCTAGATATTTGATTTGTTGAGTTAATTGAAGATACTATGGAACACAACATTCAAGCAAGGTCCACTTGAGATATTACCAATTCCACATAATAGTTATTTAGATTATGCATTGAATTTTTGAATTATGTTTCTTAGTTTACATTGCAATTCATTGGTATTCTAAGATTTTTAATTAAATGATTTATTATGTATTCATTTCAATGATTAAGTTAGGATAAATTTACTTTGCAGCATAGGATTAATCAGTTATAGTCCATGGAAGTAATAGGTACCCATAACAACTAGCAATAATCATATTACTTACTATGTTTCTTTAAGTAGAAGTTACTTTGAATTAGTCTTTTAGTTACATGCACTCAATTGATTAGGATAGGATTCCTGAATGCATATATAGTGCCAACATTATCTTAAGTCTATGACTCCCTGAATGACAATTAAATAAAGCCCTCTTTTTAATAATGAACAACTTAGATATGAAGGATCTTCAGGTCCATTAAGCCACGTGTATGATTAGTTACACTAGTTAATTAGACATTAGGGGAAAGCTCTATATTTTTGGCGTCGTTGTAGAGTATTGTGCTAGTTCATAATTCCTAGTTGTGTTTAGATTAATTTTGATTTCCTTTTTTTAAAGAACTAATAAGTTTTCCATTTATAAGCACTAGGAATTGTAGACACTTATAATTTACAAGAAAAACTATTTACTAACAATGTGCAGAGACCATTGATTAAAAAGCAAGAACTATTTTATGTGGAGGTAGAGAGACGCTCTAGGAATATTTTTCCCCTCAATACACAAAGAATTTAAAGATATTGGTGTAAACACAAAATATATTGAGGGAATTAATGAAGAAGAACCATCCCTCACACCAGTAGCTACCCCAAACACATAGGAGACTTTCAAAAGACATTTTGACTTCATGGTTCAAGAAGCAATAGACAATCGAATAGAGCATGTGATGTTTGAGTTTCCCATAATGAACCAAGAAAGGGTTTCTACTCTTAAGAACATGCTCCTTAAACATTACCCATTTTCTATGGATTAGATATTGAAGATTCAAACACATTCCTTTTTGAATTCGATGTGTTATGCCAAAGTTATGACTATGATACAAATGCACATCGGCTCAAACTATTTGCAACCACACCAAAGGATGTTACTCTGCGTTGGTTTATGGGGTTGGGGAGAAATGTCATCCCTAATTGGGAAATAATGAAGACAAAATTATTGGAGAAATGTCATGATTATTGTAGAGGTATAGACAGGAAGAGGGATGACATCTTTAAGATGTCACAAAGAAGATGAACCACTTGAAGATTATGTGGAGATATTTTAATTATGTCTAAGGAAATCACCCCAAAACAAACTCTCCCGAGTCCTTAAAATTGGTATTTTTGTGAGGAGTACATGGAGATTGCATGGATTCTCTAGATCTCATAGGAGTAGGAGATATCTCTCAACTACCTTTTGATGAGATTTGCAAGGTATCTAGATCATCTATAAAGAAGACCAGGGTCAACAAAACCTCTTCTTTCAATAAAACATCCTTTGGGGTGTCAAGGGTGGAACTCAGTAACCTCCTATCTAATATGAAGGAGGAAATAATCAACCACCTTGCTACCCAATTGGACACCCTTCATATCAAAAAGAAGTAGGAAGAAGCTAAGGCAACCCTAACTGAATTCTATCCACATTGCTGCTAGAAGAGGATCAATTGCAAATGCAAGATGCTAGCCAGAAGTTGACTAGCATTTTTGAAGAAAAGCAAGGCAAGCCTAAATTTCACACCCTAGAGGACAAGACTTGGCCAAGTGTTTTACATCACTCAATACAAACCATGGTAACCAATACAAGGTATGCCTCAAGAACTCTTGTCTTACAATATGTCATTTCTAGGTGGTAATTCAAACTTCCCAAATATGAACCCTCAACCTTGGACTAATGTACAAAAACCACCACAAACAATGACCCAAGTATCCAATTGGACTCACCAACAATAGGGGATATGGACACCACAACCTTACTAGGCCCTAAATTAAGTTTCATAGTGGCCACCCTAGCAAAACCAATGGCCATCACTATGGCATGAAGGTCAATAATGGAAAAACCAAAATACAAACTACCCATAGCCAAAACAACCCTCATAGTCACAAAAACCTGCTATAATACCAAATCCAACCATGGCTACACCATCACAACCAAGAGAATCTCAACTACCAGCCCAACCTACACCTAACCCTAACAATAACCATGTTCAATAGGCTTATACTAATGACACCATCCAATACTCAACCTATGGGGTTGAGGTGAGTGATGTTCATCTATGTTCAAGGAAAATGCTAGTTGGTACTTTAACCCCTCACACCATAGAGATTATTGATGAGGAACCACCAATAGAAATCATGGAAAAACAAACAAGGGAACCTGAACAAAGTCAGGCTCACCTAAATATCATAAGTCCAAAATCACCATTCCCTAAAAGACTAACTATACAAAAGCATCATTCTGAAACTGAATCTGGTCTATTAGGCCAACTTAGAAATGTTCACATAAAAAAACCTTTGATTTGAAAGCAATTAAGGAAGTACCAATATACACAAAAACAATGTGAGAGTTATGCCTTAAGAAGCCAAGAAAAAATGAAAGGACCCCAAGACTATTCATGTCTTAGGACAACTTGTTGACATCATGTTAGGAAATATAGTTGTTCCTAAATATGTAGACCTTGGGAGCCTTGTATTAGATGTTCAAATCAATGGAACTATCATAAAAAAAACCTTAAATGACCTAGGAGAGCCATAAATGTTATGAAAAAGGAAACCATGAAACAACTTCAATTAATGGAGCTCCGACCTACTCCTACTATTTTGCAACTAGTAGATAGGTCAACAATTAAGCCAGAGGGTATTATAGAAGACTTGTTCATCACATTGGACTCATGGGAATACCCTACAAATTTTATGGTCTTATAACCTAAAGCAAACCTTGCAGGATACCCCTTAATCCTAGGAAGGCCTTGTTTGGCTACTACAGATGCATTCATCAGTTGTAGGTTTGGTAATATGATCATCTCCAATAGAAATGTGTTTAAAAAACTAGTCCTTTACCCACCTGCACAACCACATACTGATTTGGATCAAAATATATGGCCTGCCCTTGATAAGGATGACTAATATTCATTACAAGAACTAATGACCATTGAACAAAGCCCAATGTTGGAAACCCATGATGAAGATGAAGTCCTTGCAAACATTATGCATAACTCTTATGGAAGGGACCCACAATAATACAATTGTTTAACATGCTTACATGACCCTTTGCATAATATAATACTTGACAATGCGTCTAAGTCTTCTTCTTATCTTTTTCATACACTATTACCCCACAATTGCAATCCCAATTTAGTAGGTCTTGACATTGCCTCTATTAAGTCATCGGGCTTGACCATAAAATTATGCAAGGTAGAAGATTAAATGTCAACAACTAATTGAAAACTACACAATAGTCTTCACTATTAACCATGCTGCAAGCACATGCAACCACATTCACATGGGACTACTGTGATATGTAAGGTATAGATCCTCATCTATGCATGCACAAAATTTATATTAATGAAGGCTATAAATTAGTGAGGCAACCTTAGAGAAGAATGAATCCATCTATACGTGACATAGTCAAAGTAGAATTATAGAAGCTACTAGATGTAAGGTTTATTTGTCCAATATCTGACAACCAATGGGTATCCCCATTAGTGATTGTTCCAAAGAAGGGAGGTAAATGGAGGGTATGTGTTTATTGCAGATAATTAAATATAGCAACACGAAGAGACCATTTCCCCCTTCCTTTTATTGATTAGGTACTATATTCATTGGGAGGGAAGCAATATTTATCCTTCTTAGATGGGTTTAGTGGGTATAATCAGATAAAATAGCTCCATAGGACCAAGACAAGACAACCTTTACCTACCCATGGGGTACTTATGCCTATTTTGTCTTGCCATTTGGGTTATGTAATGCTCCTGCAATATTTCAAAGGGTAGTCTTAAGTATATTCTTAGACTTTGTGATTCCCTAGAAATTTACATGTATGATTTTACCACTTATGAGAATGCTTATGAAGAAACATCGGCTAATTTGGAGGAATTCCTACAAATGTGTCAAGATCACAACCTTTCCTTGAGTCATGGAAAAAGTTTCATGATGACAAAAGAAGGAGTGGTCTTGGGACACTTTGTGTCCAATAAGGGGATACAAGTAGACCCAAAAAAGATAGAAGTGATCTCCACTCTCCCTGTTCCTTAAAATAAAAAGGATGTCAAAAGTTTTTTTGGTCATTTTGGTTACTATAGGAGGTTTATCCGGGATTTCAATAACATAGCAGCTCCATTATTTGTTCTCCTCTCTAAAGATGTGGAATCTGATTGGACCCCTACATACCAAAACACCTTTCAAGACCTCAAAGTAGCCCTCACAAAGACCCCTATCTTAAGAGGACCGAACTGGACTATACTTTTTCACATACACATAGATGCATTTGATTTTGTATTACGTGTTGTTTTAGGAAAAAAAGAAGGGAATTTATAATATACCATTTATTATATCAACAAGAATCTTCAAGGTGTTGAGCTTAACTATACAGTCACTAAAAAGGAAATGTTGGTAGTAGTCTATGCTATTAATAGTTTGGTATTACATTACTGGATACTCTATCTTTATTCAAATAGATCATGCAACAATTAGATATTTGATGATTAAACTAGTGGTAGGAGGAAAACTTTTCAAATGGTTATTACTCATGTAAGAATTTGATATTATAATTATGGATAAACCAAGAAAGGCCAATGCAGTAGCATATTCCCTCTCTAGATTATCAATCAAATACACAAAGGATATTATTGATGACTCCTTTCCCGATGAACACTTCCTTTACCTCTCTTTGCATACACCTTGGTATGCAGATATATCTAGTTATTTGGCTGCGAGGAAGACACCACCACATCTCTCACCAAGGGAAAATATACATCTAGTTAAGAGAAGTTTTCATTATTCATGGGTAGTTGGATATCTCTTTTATACAGGACTTGATAACATAATGAGAAGATGCATCAGGAGGATGAACTCTATGACATTATGAGGGCATGTCATGATGAATTTTGTGGAGGAAATTTTGTAGCTAAAAGGAAAAATCTCAAAATCTTTAACACTGCCTACACTTCACAAGGATGTAGTCAAGTACACAAGATGTGACAAATGCTAAAGGATGGGAAGACCTACTAAGAGTGATGAAATGCCACTCTAGCCCCAATTATTCATTGCACCATTTGAAAAGTGGGTACTGAATTTTATTGGTCCCATAACCCCAACATCAAATAACAAAGAATATATTTTGGACTACACAAATTATCTCACAAAATGGGTGGAGGTAAAAGCATTACAATTTGCAAGGGATGGAAATATTGTTAAGTTTCTTTATGAAGATATCTTTTCAATGTATGATGTTCTTAGAGAAATAGAAAAAAACCAAGGGACTCAATTTAATTCTAACCTGATCAAAAAATTAGTACAAGAATATGAGATATGACACAGGAAATCTACACCCTACCACGGTCCCTAGGCTAATGTTCAAGTGGAAGTTACCAGTAGGAAATTAGAGAGCATTCTTATCAAAACAATACAAATTCACAAGAAGGGCTAACCAACAAGGTTACTTGAAGTAGTTTAGGCTTATAGGACAACCTAGAAAACTACAACATGGTTTACACCATATGAACTGGTGTATGGAAAAAAGGTTGTCCTTCCCATTGAGTTTGAATGTAAGACTCTTCGTACAACAATACAAATGGGAATGGATATATTTGCAACAAAAAGAGAAAGATTGCATAATCTTAATCCTTTAGATGAGCTACGAATGGAGGAAATGCATCATAATAAATTGATATAAAAATAGAGGATGTGATGACATGATCAATTTATCAAGACAAAACAATTCAATGTAGGCGATTGGGTCTTGCTTTATGAATCAAGGTATAAAGACCATAAGGGGAAGTTGTAAACAAGGTGGCTCGACCCCTATGAGATTCAACATGTTTTTTCCCAATGGGTCAATTTAGCTAACAACCATTGATGCAGTAAGATTCTCACTCTTATTAAATGGCCATTGACTAAAAATTTATAAGAAGCCATTACAAAGGATGAATTATTGCATTATCTACAACAACAATTCAAGCCAGAATAATATGATACATCTGCAGATACAAGTAATACATCAAGTGAATTCTCAGTAGACGAGTCACACAACTTTCCTACTGATACTTACTAGGCATAATTACTCATAAACCAACACCTCTCACATGCACATACATGCATAGGTTACGATTACCAAAATTTAATTTTCTAGACATACAACAGATGCTCACAAAACTTGTAGTAACAAGTTGTGAGGCATATGCATACAAAGGGAACTATGTTGTAGCTACTTGCAACACTGTTTCCTCTCCATTTTTCAACATGCCTCAAAGAATTTTATTTTATTCAAATTCATTTACCCATAGCAATTAATGCTTATCATAGTTTTCATCACCCCAACATGCAGCAACTACAAGCCTATACAATTCATTCACCATCACATCACATCATCACGTACTTTGTGTAGCCTTCCATTTTAACTTGCAACCTTCCATACCATGTGCCTTCATTACACCGTGTATTGTTTCAAAATGTTCGCTCACCGTGCTGTCATTTCAATTCCATCATGTCAACCATAATTCCTCATAGCTTCATGATGGCGATCATATCTCCTCACACACATCACCTTTCCATCCTACCACATTCTTAGGTACTTTTCATGTTATTTATTATAATTAAACATTAAGTTTTATTGATTTATTTCACATCTCGATATCTTACATGCAATTCAATTTATTACATGTATTATCTATAATTTCTTTGAAATCTTTTCTCCCTGTCCTTTTCATACCATGCTATTTGAGGACAAGTAGCCCAATTAAGCTGGGGGAGTATACAAGGTCTAGTCTATCATTCTGTTATTTTCCATTTTAAAATTTATTTCCATTTCCAAATTTACCTTGTCCAAAGAAACAAATAATTCCATAAGCCATCTGTTATAATTTTCTACAGAGTATAGAAGTAGTAAAATTGAAAATCTTAGCAGAAGAAAAAGCAGTAACATCCAAAATTTTGGAATACAAAGAAATTATAAGCTGTAGAATCTAGCTAGTAGAATGGGAGGTGATATTATACAAATGGAGCCATCAGAGAATAACCTATTATTGGAAGACCAACAATGCCTTCCAAATTTTCAACAAGCTCGTTGGATGGACTATTTATTTCGATTGAAAAAATTTAATGAAGAAATCATCCAACAATTTGTTGGCATATTGCAAAATGATGAAGCTAAAATCAAGGGGTTAAGAGTGGATGCATTAGAGGTAGCAGTAGCATAATTTTTAGGGCTACCTAGGACAGGGAAGAATTCTTTGTCAAATCAGATGCCATTGCAATAAGAAATGAGTTTAGACTACCAAAAGAGAACCTATAATCTTTAACTAAAGGTACTAAGCGACTCTCTTTACCTTGGTTATGGGCCTCTGGGGCCTCTTACATAGTTAAATACTTAACTTGTGATGGTAGATAGTCTCTCCTGTATACTGTACACTTTAAGCTCCTCAATCACCTATGCCACCAAAGGTTGGTGAATATTCCTAAAGCCTACCCTCATCATCTTTAAAGTTTTGGAACTTCTTGGAGAAAAATTTCCACCTGTTGCTCCATCATGAAATTATTGCAAAACCTTTTCAATCTAATTTTTCTCAATGCATATCAAAAGAATTCCATTTACATTATTTTTAAATAAGATTCCATCCAAAAGAACATAAGGGATCAATTGAAGTTTGAAATACCTTCTCTTAGCTTTGTCCAAGCCTTGAGGACACTCACATGTTTAAAGTAAATGTATCATATCTTGATAAATCAACTTGTTTGTAATGGAGGTGCAACTGATTGTTGATCATTTGGAAGCATTGAACATCTTTATCATCATGCAAATTTGAAGCTATTTGTTCACACATGCCCTTTCCTCTAATCTACTTTATGACTTTGATATTCATATCATATTCCATCACCTTCATGATCCAATTGCTCTCTTTTCATTTAAATATTCTCTCAGAATAAATTCCTTGACACTTGGATGTGAGACTAGTAAATGAATTTTATTGTTATAAACCAAATTTCTAAAAAAAAATAGACTCCTTCTAACAAGTACTTGTTTTTCTACAAAAAAAAATATTTCCTCATATCCTTCCAAACCATGACTGAAAAAGGCTATTGGTTGTTCCATTTCTTAATCATTCTATTTTACCAATCCTATTGAGATAGTATCTATACACCCAAAGGCATATAAAATGAAATCCTTGGAAAAATCAAGATTTATGAGAGTAGGAGCTTGTGTTATGGATTTCTTAATGGCTTCAACACTATTTTTTCCTTCCTTGGTCCACCTAAAAGGAATGTTCTTAACCACCGATGTTAGTGGTTTTATAAGATTTGCAATATCAAGAATAAACCTCCTAACAAAATTAGTTATCCCCAAAAAATTTTACAACCCTTTCTTGTGGCTAGGCAATGGCAATGCTAGAATAACACTAACTCTATCAGGATCAATTACAACCCATTTTAGGGTTCAAATAATTTTGCAAACTTGATTCATGGTTTATAGAAGCGAGTGAAGGAGAAATCAAAGTGTGAATCCTTACATCTATCTTCAACATCTACAAAATTATAAATCTTTAAAGTATGGTTCAAGGGAGAAAACAAAGATGGTATCAATAATTATCTTTAACATTTGTGCAAGATATCTATCTTGTATTTACATATTTTTGAGTTCTTATAGTTCAATAGCTAAGTTTCATATGCTTTAATAGATATTCTAGGAAAATTCAAATATTAGACCCTATTTACTTGAAAATCTATCCATAATAGATGCATATATCCCTTCTTTTTATACCGATATGGTTTTGAATTATTATTGGATTAGATCATGAACAACTATTTTGCATTGTGTATGTAATTAACAATACCCCATGTTGATCATGGAAATAAATTACTTACCAAGAAAAGACTAGTGAAGACATTACAAATAATTACATTTGGTTGTTCCATAAAAATGTAATCTATATGTTGGTTATATATAATTCTTCATAATAGTAGTTTTTGGACTAGTTGATAGAGTATAATTTTAATGACTTTGTCAATATTAATTCCATAAATTTTTTATATTATCACTTATCACATCATGAGCACATCCTACATAAATTGTCATATGGTCAATAATAGAAAAATGATAAACATTAGGATTAAAAAGTTGGTATTAGAACAATAATTGTAGGATTAAATTTATTACAATATTTAATTGAATTTTAGATAGTGGAATATCTCATTGAATATGATAAAATTGATTCACCAATGTGGTAAAAATAGGGTCTTATCTAAACAAATTCCTTCAAATTTACTTACTTTATGTTGATTGGGCTTGACCTATATTGTGAAACTAGTCTAGCAAATAGAATTGAACTTAAAATTATGGAAGTGAATCCATGGAGAATTGAAGATGGTAATAGATGTTTTTCAGTTCATTGTACCTATGTTTGAAATAGAGTGGTATTTTATGTTGGAAATTCAAGGTGAAAATTGCAACAATATGAACTTAAATATGTGGTTGTAAAATTGAAATTATGTATGCAAGATTGCCAATTATGTGATTAGTAATTGCAACAATGAAAGAAAAACAACAATACCACAAGTTGAGAAACATAAGTGACACAATTTATTCATGGAGAAACCCTTACGAGAAAAAATCCACACCCAAAGAGATGCAATTCTTGTATTAATCTTCAAATAAAGTACATCAATACAACAATCCTCTCTGAATTTTGGCAACACTTCATTACTTTGTGAACCTGCAAACAAACTCATGAACCACCATCTCAAGGCTCCAATATTTAGAAGTTTGTGGGAGAGAATATGATGTAGAGGAAAGAATCAACCTAACACAACTTAACACTTTCAAAATACTGATCCATTTGTAATCATGCCTTGGTGCACACTAATGCAACTTGGTAACATTGTCCTTGAAGCCTAAAAGCCATTCAACAAAGGAAACAACATGAAATATGAAATACATAGGTTGTATAGACATCCTACAGTGCATTATAGTGATTTACCATCCAACCATGACCAAACAATGCATTGGTTTCATCAAACCCTCTAGAAACTATGATTTTATGACATTTTTCAAGAAAATTAGAACACATAGACTTCAAAAACTCCTTCACACATGCAAACCAAGGACTTCCCTTCTGCAAGGATGTAGATAGGCATGGGATAGAGCTTTCCACCATATTTCATGATTTTTGGATAGTGGAAACTTTGCGCATGATTTGTTTATGCTCCCTGGAAACCCTAGGTAGGGTTTAGACTTGTTGACACAAAAATTGCAATATCTTGCACAAAACTAAATGAAATTCTACCAAAACAAAAGCATCAGAAATCTAAAAATCTTCTCCAACTTTCTCAATCACTTTCAAGGTCATACTAGGTCGTACCATGCTATACAACGTGTTTCTCAAACTATTTTACATAGAAAATGCAAGATAGAACGTGCAAAAGTGAAGTTTTTCTCATTCAATCCTTCTCCAACCTTGGCCTGTGTGTGTCAATATCCTTTACATTCAATTACCATAAACAACCACTTCCCAACCACCTTCTAACCTCTTGGTTAACAATAATGACAACTTTTATAAGTTTTGCTTGACAAGAATGACAACATTTTGCAACTTTTACAACTTTTAACAACATTGCACCCAAACATCCCAAAATGGTCCTAAATGACCCCAAATGGTCTTAAATGACCTTATTAACCAAAAAAACCCAAAAAACCCAAAAAACCCAAAATTCAAGGTTTTACAAAATGGAAACAAAGTGCATCAAAGGTGCATCAAAGGATGCCCCTGCATCATACTCCCCAAAGAGAAAGAATTCAAGTTCCACTTGAATGGAGGTCTGCAATAGTACAACCATGCTTGAGAATGTCTACTTTAGTCATCCATGTAGAATATTTAATGGGAAGTACAAATATTGGAGTGAACACTCCATTTAGCTTACTTTTATGCTTCACTCTACCATAACTCCTCTTGAAAATCTGCATAAGTTTCCACACTTTATTTGTCTCACTATCCACTTTACCTTTCTACTGACAAATGGTGTACACTTGTACCTGGATGTATTATTTATGTATAACAATATCAAAATTATTATCTTTCTCTAATGAGACATACACTTGTCCAAAAGTACTTAAGACCTTCAAATGTCTTCTTTCCTGCTGCATGACAACAAATTGACTTTTGTCTTTCCTTTCAGAATCTTTCATTTTGACTTTGACTACAATATTGTATTTCAAGACAAGTTATTGCTATGTACTCTCCAAGAAATGAAATTAACTTTCATTCTCATGAAGCAACTCAATTTCCTCATCTAGTTTAACACCTATAATCTTTGTACAATCCACCTCAACCTTTGGATTGATCAACCAATCCTCTAAGAAAGTTAAGTCTTCAGCAAAGTCAGTCAGCATTGTATCTAGATGTTGTTTGGAATCTCTTCTCTCTTTAGAAACAATCTTTAGTAATTGTTCCTCATCCTCTTGACTACCTTTATGAAAGGACACTACTTCATATTCTTCTATAACAAAAATAAAATGATGTTCCTCTCCCTTTGTATCTACACATGCACCTAAATAATTAGATTCAAAAAAATTTAACTCATTAGGTACTTCAAGTATCTCTTCATCTTTATACTTCTTATTTTCAATTTCTGTGCATGCTTTTTCGTTTGTTGGATTAGCTAGTTATTCCCCTACAAACCTGATCTCCTTACCAAACTTCATGAACAGTGCATTTGAATGGTGTGTTATAATTTTGGTGCCTTGCACATGGCTATCCTTAGAAGTCACTCCACTACTTCTTCCTTCACTTGGAACAACTTTCAATAACTGTGCTTCCTTTTGACTACCTCCATAACTCAATGCTGCCCTGTTCATTGTAATAACAAGCTCTTGTAATTATTCTTCAAAATCTGCATTGTTCAACTATGTATGAACTCCCATTTGGTTACCTTTAGTAGAAAAATCATCGTCATCTACAACTTCTTTCTGTTGCTCCAGTTGCAATTGCTGTTGGTTTAATTTTCCATTTTCCATTTTCAACTCAGTTTGAAAATTGTGTTGCTCTAAACTTCCTTCCTTCACCAAACATTTCTTAGTCAACTCTGCAATTTCCTTCATATCAAACTTGTTTCCTTTAGCACCCAAATTCCTACCCTTTTCAACCTTCCAAACAAGTTTGTGTGTATCACCTTTGATGAAACCATCTTTTACTCTAGATATCTTACATTATTCATTTCATTTTTCATTAGGCTGCTTTACATGACAGACCAACCCCTAGTATAAAGTCTATTGGGGAACTAGTACCTCTCCTTGAAGGCACAAAATCAGATAGTTCATAAACTACTATGTCCACATAACCCTTGAAAAATTCCCCCTCTTCCATTGGTTTTAAAAACTATTTCTCACTCATTAACATGACACTAGATCCCACTTGTTGTTCTTGGCTTTCCTCTTTCAAAGGTGTTAAAGAATAAGAGACCCCATCCTTCTTTATGACATAACTGTTCTTTCCACCATCATGGACTACTTTTCTATCATATTGCCATGGTCTACCAAGTAACATATTGCAAACATCCATGGGAATGATGTCACACAAAACTTTGTCCTTATATTTCCCTATTTGGAATTCTACCCAACTTTTCCCATTTACTAACACTTGTTGCTCTTTATTTATCCATGAGACCTTATATGGAGTGGCATGGGGTAATCTTTCCAATTTTAACTTTCCTACCATTTCCACAAAAACTAAGTTATTAGTACTACCAAAATCAATGACAACCTGACAACATTTACCTTGGAATTTGCAAGTGGTCCTAAAGAGTGATTTTCTTTGGGGTGGCTCCTTCTTCATGGGAACTTTGATCAAGGTTCTTCTCATCAACAAAGACTCTCCAACTTCTAGTTCTGCAGATTGTGGTAAAGAATTTACACTTTCAACATCTCGACCTTGTGCTACTTGATTCCTCCTTTCACTCCTAAAAGAAGTAGATGATGGTTCTTCAGGGCACTCCCATGCTTGATGGCTGGAAAATTTATTACATTTGTAGCATTTTCCAGTGAAGCCACTTGATCCTCCTCTATGTCCAAATCTGCCCCTAAAATTTGTTCTTTCCCTAAAATTGCCCCTTGAATCTGAAGTTTGTTCTTGAGAATTACTTGTCTCTCCTTGACTCTCTTGTGAATGTCCTGAACCAACAAAAGATCCTCTTCCTCTAAAATTCCTTCCCCTACCTCTGATTTGTTTTGATTGTATGGGAAAAATAGGTTTTGAAGGGACCCAAAACCCTTTACAACTAAACAAAAAAAATGTTGCTTAAAGATAAAAACATTGAACCATCAATAGTAGCCAACAACAAAACAACAAAAAATAGAGACCTAGAAGAAAAAGACTATAACAGAGAAAAACATAGAAAGGGACACTATTTCATGTTCTTTAATATGTTAGTTGCCTCAAGTTCCTAGTTCTGATGTAGTTTTCCCTACCTCTGCTTTGTTTCTCTTGTCTTCTTTTCAAATTTTCTTTAACCTTCATGGCTAGTTGGTAACATTCTTCTACCATTCTAGGGATTTTGAGACTTAATTCATCTTTTAGGATATATTTTAGTCCATTCAATTACCTTGCAACCTTATCAACATCCTCTTCCATATGGCCTGATCTAATACTCAGTTTGTAGAATTCTTCTGTATAGGCCTTACATCCATGTCTTTTTGTTTCAAGTTTTGTAGTTTCCTATACAATTGAGTGGCATAATCACTAGGTAGAAATTTACCTTTAAACTTTGCAACCATTATGTCCCAAGAGGTGATATTTTCTTTGTCTTTCTTCCTTCTCTCTTCTTGCACATAATCCCACCAAAGGGATGCATGGACTTTCAACTTTGTTCTAGCCAATTTCACTGTTGCTCCTCAGATACATCTTCAAATTCAAAATATTTGTTTGATTCTCCTATCCAACCAAGAAGTTCCTCACTGTTCAAGCTACCTGAATACATCGGGAGTTCCATCTTCACTTTGGAACCTTCAGCTTTGACTACTTTAAGCAATCTCTCCATCCTTAACTCTTCAACGTCTCTTTCTTCATGGGGTTCTTCTTGTGGTGGATTATTTTCATCCATCTCTTCTTCCTGATCACTCAAATCTCCTATGATCACATCTCTTTGCTGATTAGTCTCTACTGCCTTAAGTCTTACATCAAGACTTTCTCTCATTTCTCTCATCTCTTGGGCAATTTTGTCTCCCATCTCTTTGGCTAACCTTTTTATTGCTCTTTCAACAACATTCACCCTTGGAGGCATCTTTGCTTATCTTCAATTCATTGAATTAATTTTTTGTCTTTATTGGCTTTGATACCAATATGACGCAGAGGAAGGAATCAACCTAACACAACTTGAAACTTTCAAAAGACCGATCCATTTGTAATCATGCCTTGGTGCACACTAATGCAACTTGGTAACATTATCTTTGAATCCTAAAATCCATTCAACAAAGGAAAAAACATGACATATGAAAGACATAGGCTATATAGACCTCCTACAATGCATTACAATGATTTACCATCCAACCATGACCAGACAATGCATTGGTTTCATCAAACCCTCTAGCAACTATGATTTTATGATAGTTTTTAGGAAAATTAGAACACACAGACTACAAAAATTCCTTGACATGTGCAAACCAAGGACTGTCCTTCTACAGGGATGTAGATAGGCACGGGATAGAGCTTTCCACCAGATTTCATGATTTTTGGATAGTGGAAACTTTGGCCGTGATTTGTTTATGCTCCCTGGAAATCCTAGGTAGGGTTTAGACCTGTTCACACAAAAATTACAATATCTTGCACAAAACTGAATGAAATTCTACCAAACCAAAAGAATAAAAAACATGAAGCTCTTCTCCAACTTTCTCAATCACTTTTAGGGTCGTACTAGATCATACCAAGCCATACAACATGTTTCTCAGACTATTTTACATATAAAATACAAGATAGAATGTGTAAAAGTGAAGTTTTTCTCATTCAATCCTTCTCCAACCTTGGCCTGCGTGTGTAAATATCCTTTACATTCAATCACCATCAACCACCACGATCCAACTGACTTCTAACCTCTTGGTTAACAATAATGACAACTTTTACAAGTTTTGCTTGACAAGAATGACAATATTTTGCAACTTTTACAACTTTTAACAACATTGCAACCAAACATCCTAAAATGGTCCTAAATGACCCCAAATGGTCTTGTAGACATTGAAAAATGTCTTAATCGATATCATACACTTAAAACAGATTTACTAACATCATTTCCTCTTTAACCCATCCTCTTTTTGCTTAATTGATTAAATTAGCCTAGCTATTTAATTAATTGCATCATTTTCATCTATTGGCCTAATTAATTTAATCGGGTTAATTCATCCCTTTTTGTGCTAACATTTTATCTCATTAAATTAAATACATCAAAATATTTTATTTAATTCCCTAAGTCATCTTATTTAAATAAATAACCTTGAGATATTTAAAAAATAATCATTTCACCTCTCCCACATTTATTAAATCATTCAATTTAATAAACATCCCTTTAATTCTTCTAATCCCCTAATTGCATGATTAAATCTTGTTTAATTATTAATTAAACTAACTTTCCTCTAAGCAAAGGGAATATTCCTTATCCCCTTTTTGCACAATTAAAACTTTGTTTTAATTTGCAAATTGCCTTTTTCCTCACCCATGAGAATATTCCAAAAGAATATTCTTATTCCTTCATAATTTTAAAAAGGGATATTTTCACTTGGCTTCTTGAGCAAGTTTTAACCTTCAACCTTTTGAACAAGTCACCTTTGACCTGTGTGAGTAGGTCAAAAGTGTGTTTTTTTGAGGCAAGTGTGAACCCTTGATTAGAATCTCATCATGCATTCTCATCTGTTGATGAAAATCCATGATCCATGCCTCTCATCTCCTTCATCTTGGACCGTTGATTAATCTTTTTAATCTCAACACTTCATTCCTCATTTGATCTCCTATAAATAGATCACTATTTGGAGACAAATGGATCCATCTTTCAATTGCAAACTTATGTTGTTGAATCTCAGATGCACTACTCATATTTACTCACTTTTTAGCTTATATTAGTTCATTTTAATTGCATAATAGCTTAGAGCATCCATTAATGGCTTCCATGCATCCATCTTAGCTTGTTTATAAATTAGGGTTTTCATCTTTTAGCTTAGAAATAGCTTAAAATAGCTCAGAAATAACATAATTAGTGCATTTTTAGAATAAAATCACGGTAACTTAGTTTGCATCATGTTCATTTGTAGCATAAACTAGGTTTTCATACATCAATCACAATGGTTTCATCAATTATCTTCCATAGAATCGACTGAAACAGGCTCACTGATCACAAGATTGGGAAAGGGTTGTCGTTTCACATCAACACGACACCAATTCCAAAATAGGATAAATTTCAAATGGGTTAGATTAGGAATTTAACTATTTTTGTGTAGTTTGTAGCTTTCATTTTCAATTAAATGCTTAGTTTAATTTTCCAATTTGAATGATCTTGTTCTATAGATGTACGTTTGTTTGGAAAAGTTATGCTTCGATTCATCATGAGTCAAGCATAATCGAACCTCACCGACATTTCCTCGTCTCACAGGTCTTAAATGACCTTATTGATCGAAAACAAACCCAAACAACACAAAATTAAATGTTTTACAAAATGGCAACAAAGTGCATCAAAGGTGCATCAAAGGATGCCCCTGCATCAGAATACCACATATGGTATCTCAAAATAACAAGTAAAACCTCTTGGAAAAACCCATTCCCTCTTAGTGGACAACCTGAAAACATGGTGAAAAATATTAAATTATCACATGCCCTTCACATGGGTGCCTAACCCATAACCAATGAGAATTGGTCAATCCTGAGTGCTCCATTACTCTCTAACAGAACCAACGGCTCAAACCTAGAACATGCAAGCTTGGGTGCCCAACCCAGGATAACATGCAAATAACATGCAAAAACATGCATTTATGGGTGGTCCCCACCCAAAAAGTGGATGCCCAAAATGAATATGCTCCCAAGATGCTTTGTAACTATCACCATAGTAGGTCCACCTCTATGAATACAATTACAATTTGTCATAGGAAAATAAATAATAAATATTTTTCCTCTCTGTCCTCTAGGACACTTTCCAAAGAATGTGGAGACACATAAATCAACTTAGGATAACAATTATAATGTCACCTATCCTAACATTCTCCCACTTGAAATCATACATTACAATTACATCCATGAGATACAAATAAAAAATTATAATCAAGTATAGTGATCAAGGCCCATTGTCTTCCTCCACTAAGAGAACTTTATCCATGGTCACTGGCTTCATGATAGAATCTGCAAAATTATCCAAAGTGTCAACCTTCTCAATTTATACCTTACCATTTTCAACCATCTCATGGAACAAAGTGATACTGAACATCAACATGCTTAGTATGATCATGGTACATAGGATTTTTGGCTAAACATATGGCACTCTGATTGTCACATCCAATCCTCACTGTCCTACAATCAAAACCAATACCCTTACCAAGTCTCTGTAACCAAACTGCCTCCTTAGAGGCATGTGTAGCAGCCATATAATCTACTTCAATGGTGGAAAATGCAATGGTAGGTTGTATTTTACTCATCCAACTCACTACACCTCCAAACAAAGTAAACACATAGCCACTAGTGGACCTTCAAGTGTCCAAGTCACTTTCTCAATCGACATCAACAAAACCCTGTATGTCCAATGACTTAACCACGTCATCATTAGCATGATAAACCAAATAGTAATTAGAAGTACCACATAAATATCTAAACACCCTCTTAACAAAAGTCCAATGCTCTCTACCGGGGTTAGATATAAACCTCCTCAAAACTCCCACTACTTGGGCTATATTTGGTCTAGTGCAAACCATTGCATACATGAAACTACCAACATAACTAGCATAAAGAACTTTATAAATCTCTTCAAAATAATCTTCAAAATTAGGGATTATGTCTAAACTCAACTTAGTAAGAGTAAAAAATGGAATATTTATTAGTTTACAATCATGCATACTAACCTCTGCAAAATGGTATCAACATACTTACTTTGACTTAACCAAAGCTTTATATGAACACAATCTCTATTTATCTCCATTCCAAGGATATATTTTGCAACCCCCAAATCCTTCATATAAAATGTTCTAGAAAGTTGATTCTTAAGCTCCCTAATCATCACCTTGTTGTTACCCATAAACAACATGTCATCAACATGTAAGACAATGATTAGTATCTAATAATCAATAACCTTAATGTAAACACAATAATCCTCCTCACTCCTATCAAAACTGAAATTCAATGTAAAGGCACCAAACTTCTGGTACCACATCCTGGGTAATTGTTTTAAACCATATAAAGATCTCTTTAACCTACAAACCAAGTGTTCTTTTCCTTTCACAACAAAACTATTAGGTTGTCACATATGAATTTCCTCCTCAATATCCCCATGCAAGAAAGCAGTTTCAACATCCATTTTCTCTATTTCAAAATCATAAGCAACATCAATATACAATAGGAATCTAATAGAAGTTAACTTATCAACATGAGAGAAAATTTCACATAAATCAACTCCATCTCTCTAGGAGTGGCCCTTGGCCACCAATCTAGCCTTGTATTGCTCTAACCGACCATCTACACCAAATTACTTTTTAAATACCCACTTGAAACCAATGGGATTCCTTCCTTTGGACAAACTGACAAGATCCTAGGTATCACAACTATCCAAAGCCATCATCTCCTCTTGCATGGTTTGCATCCAAGACTCACTTTCCTTTGAAGAGAGAGCCTCCCTGAAAGATCTAGGGTCATCATTAGTACTCAAAAAATAAAATACACAATGGTAATTTGATGGGCTATACCTGTCAACTGGATTTCATTGCCTTGTGTATCTCCTCAAGTTAGGAGTAATGGGCTCTACCTATTCTTCCTCTATTGTGTGATCATCCTACACATCCTTTGAACTCTCTAAACCCTCTTCTTCTTCTTCTCCATCCTTAGATCCATCTGATTGTTCATCCACATGTGCATCTTTTTGTTTTTCTATCTTTGTCTCAAAGTGCTATGTTTTTGTCTTACCTTTCTCCTTTGTTTGTTCTTCACCTGAGTAAGATCTAAACTCCCCAAAAATCACATCTTTAGAGAAAACCATTTTATGGGTTATTGGATTCCAAAGCTTATAACATTTTACATTCTCATCGTAACCAACAAGGATGCATTTATATGCTTTTGGATCTAATTTGTATCACTTCTCTTGAGGTACATTAACAAAAGCCTCGCAACCAAAGACCCTTAAATGTGAAACAAAAGGATTTCTACCTATCCACACTTTATAAGGATTTTTATCAAAAATATCTAAACAAGGAGATTTATTAACAAAATAACATGCAACAATTACAACTTCTACTCAAAAGCATCTTTCAAGCTTAGCACCACTCAACATGCTCCTAGCTTTTTCCATCAAGGTTCAGTTCATTCTTTCTGCTACCCCATTTTGTTGGGGTGTATAAGGAGTAATATTTTGTCAAACAATACATGCATTCTTACAAAACTCATTAAATTCCCTAGAACAATATTCACCCCCATTGTCAGATCTCAACATCCTTATCTTATAATCCATTTGTTTCTCAATTAAGGCGTTAAATTCCTTAAACTTAGTGAAAACCTCACATTTTGCAGGAATAAAATAAATTCAAGTGTATCTTGAGACATCATCAATGAAAGTAACATAATAACGAGATTTTCCAAAAGATTCAACATCCACTGGTCCAAACACATCTGAATGAATGATCTCTAATAATCTCTTAGCTTTATTAGTTTCATTAGGAAATGATGATCTATTCTGTTTACCAAACACACAATGCTCACAAAAATCATTTTTTCCAACAGAATAATCATAAATACCATCAACCAATTTTTTATTCAAAATGGTCTTAAGACCCTTTTCATTTATGTGACCCAATCTATTGTGACATTACATACATGAATTTTCAGTGCTAGTTGCATTGATTGAGTTACAAAAAGTGGAGGCATTAATCCTAAAAAAAGTACTTATCCAAGATCCTTTAGCAATCACCAAACTCCGTCTGACCAACCTGTAACTAGACTTGTCAAATGTCCCATACATTCCAAAATCATTCAACTTTGATACTAAAAGTAAATTTCTCACAATTTCTGGAATATGTAAAACATCATTAAGGGTTTTAACTCTTCCATCATTGAAACATAACTTTACCTTTCCCTTACCAACAATATTCTTCATGTTGTTATCACCAAGGAAAACTTCAACCCCATAATAGGATGAATATGAATTAAACCACTCCTTGTAAGGAGTCATATGGTAGGAGCTGTTGGATGTTGTGGATGTGTTTCTGATATGTGGTTGTCATTGATGTCAACACTATTAGCATTTGTTGTATCAATTGTTGTATATGTCGAGGATATTGAGAAAATTGTAAAAGAAAGTATTCTAGGTTCCCAGTGGAACTGTGCAGGTCATGAAGACGTCTTGTTCTTCACGTTTAAGATTAGTTGGTGTGGATTAAAGGGTTTTTTTTAGTGTATCTAGATCATCTACCGGAAGTTTCAGAGGTCCGCGTGAAGTTTTGATTGTATTATGGTCTGACAGTGTTTCTGTGGTCTCTATTAGTGTTCCTGAATGAATATTTTGTGATTCTGTTAATCTCAGTTGTTGCGGATGTTTCTCTGTTGTTTCTTGGTGCTCTTGGATGTCTCTAGATCATTCTCTATCTTTGTGGTATGTCCACATTAATTAGAGAGCTCGTGGTTGGAGATATTTTCTTGTGCATATTCGGTTTTTCATGTTCCTTGCCGACATGTTGGTGGTAGTGTGTTGTGAAGTTTCGTGGTGAAATAAATTAAAGTATTTTTGTGTTGGAGATGTTAATTTGGGTCTCCACTATGTTGTGGCCAACCTTGGTGGGTTCACATAAAAACCTTATTTGTAAATTTGGGCCGACATTGCAAATATGTTTTATTTTCCTGGGCGACTAAGTTATTGATGAAATCTCATGTAGTGGATATATAAGTGCATGTTTTCTTCGGTGAAACATGTGCTTCGTATGCTGAGAGTGCTCCTATGTGTGTATGTGCAAATATCATTCGATAGCAGAGTAGAGTGTGAAGGAGATTGAGCGAAGTGTGAAGAAGGTTTTTTGAGCTTAATTGGAACTGTAACCAGGCTTGTGCAGAAGCTATTTTCTTAGTTCATACCCTTCAGATTTTAATCCTATTCTATATTGTTGGGAAGTGATCCCCTTTTGTATTTGAGCAGTGAGCTCTAGGTAGTGTGCCTGAATGCATGTGCATTCCCCTTATTATTTCTCATTATACTTTTACTAGAGTATAATCTTGTGGACTAACATCCACCGTGGTTTTTCCCCTAACAGGGTTTCCACGTAAAAAATATTGGTGTTCTCTATCTCTCTGATGTGTTAATTGTTTATGGTTGATTTCTTATTCATCAGATCTGAGATTAAGTTAAGTTAAGTTAGAAAATTTTAAGTCTCTGTGACAACTGATTCACCCCCCCTCTCAGTTGTTTGTCCTTATTTTTCCAACAGGAGCAACCTAAATTAATAAGCCAAGCATAATTACTAATAGTGTTTTGTGGAAGTGTATAAACTCTTTTTCTTGTTTATGCACTCCTTCTTCACATGTCCTCTCTTACCACAGTTCCAACACTTTACTTTACTCTTCCCGAGTGTTTTAGAACATCCTTTAGACTTGTCTCTCTTTTTTCCCCCTTTAGGCCCTGTGTCACCATAAAGTGTATACCTTGCTTGATATGGGAATAATTGATGACAAATTGGACTTAATAAGGCCTTTATTTAGTGTTGTTAGGTGTTTTACACATCCATACTAGGTCTTGGACCCTTGCAAACTGAATAATATGCATCTATTGATGTATTGTAAAGGCGTTGTAAAGTGTTGTAAGTAACTTTCACACTTTTCTAGACTTTTATTAAGCATCTAAGTTCAATGGACCTATTTTCCCCCTAATTCAATGTTATAAAATATATTCTCACATTAATCTAGAAGGCTTGTAAACTAAACCTAATTCTAATCTAGTTTTGTAATGTGTTCTACATATTCACATTGGATGTTGTGCCTTTCTAGGCTATGTGGACCTCATTATAATATTGTAAAGTGTATTTAATCACTTTCACATTGAAATTTGTGTCCCTAGCCCTAATTACCCTTTACATCATCATTAATAAGCCCCTATTGCCCCATATTATGCATCTCGAGGCTTAATTTGATCAAAGACATGACCAGAACAACCTAGAAGCCTAATTTCTCCATTCCCCGACAATCTAGCTGGAAAAAAAACCCCTGTGCGACCAAGTCACCGATTTGGAAAAATTAGTCCCATCCAAGTGGGACTGAGTCACCCAGCCTAGCGACTTAGTCCCATTTGGGCTATTTTCAAGGTTCGGGTGGGAAAAATTGGAATTTAAGTTTATTTTTCTTTCATGTCAGCCTTGGGGATCAAATTAATGGGAAAACTAGGTGGATTGCCTATAAATACAAGTCTCTAAACCCTAATTCATAATTTATCTCAACTTATCATCATTTTATTCATCACTCTTCTTAAATCTCAAATCAAGCAAACTAGGGTTTTAGCATTCTAAGTCATCAAGATAGCTTTCTAGGGCATTCAAGGGTAGATTCTTCATCCATTGTTGTAGAAAATGAACATCAATCATCATGGAAAGTCTCTAACTCCATTGCTTAATGCTTCATTGTCTTATTTCTTCATTTTTGTTTAATTACCTAAAAAAGGGTTCGACCAAGGCAAACCCCCATGCCCTAACATTCACCATTTCTTTCTCTTTCCTTTTGTGTTTGTAGATTTAGGTACTTTGAAGGTTTGAAGATCATTGAAGAATAGTTTGCAATTTTTTTGAAGGAATCTCCTTGTTTGCAAAGCCACAATATCCATTAAAAGTCACTTTCAAGCCTGAAAATCAGAGTTTCAAAACTGGACACCCATCAAAAATTGAAGTGTAGACCGAGGGCTTTCGTTTCCACTTTCAGATTTTTAGAAATTTAGAAGTGGACTAAGTCGCCAATAGTGGTGAATTAGTCCCACTGAACCTGTTTTTTAGATTTTTTTGTAGTTCTGGATACCCATTTGGCTGACATGGGCTCCAAAGCAGTTTTTCCAGATCTGGGACTAAGTCGACCAGATTGGCACAAGTGTCCCAGTTGGCTTCTACATTAGGTTTTTCAGGATTCCAGACCTTCATTCCATCCTTTTTCAGCTTCCAGGTGCACACCTTCAGTTTCATCAATTTATGTTACAATTTACCTTCATTTCTAGGTGTTTTTGCATACATTGTTATATTTTCAAACAACTTGCATAACTTAGGTTTTGCATTAATAATCATCTTTCTTTTTCAGTTTTGTGAATGATTATCCTACACCTACACAAACAAAGAACAAACACATTATTAGTCCAATATGCAAGTTAGAAACAACATTCCCCATGAAATTCATTTGAAACATGAAAACAAGAAATAAGTGAAGAACACAAGTAAAAAAGCTATTAAATCCTATTTAAATGGTCTAACTCTCAATCCCATGGGGGAATTGGTGCCATTTTGATGTGGAAAATCACCATTTCCCAATTCCTTGAGAGCTTGATGATCAATGGTGAAGATTTGATGCTTCTTGATGAAATTTATCCATAACCTAGCTATGAATTGATGAAAATGGATGAACTTGATTCAAAACATGAAGATGATAACTTTGCACAAGTTGTGGATGAAAATTCCTAAGATTGTGGATCCAAAATCAATAAGAGAGCCTTCTATTTATAGAAGAAAAAGATGGAAGAATAGGAAAAATGGATGAATGTGGGACTGTTAGGGTTAGAAAGCAAATATCTAACAGTTAAATGTAGATTTGATCAATAAAACATAGAAATAAAACACACAGAAAATTATTGTAGAAACAAGACAACATAGAGAATTTAACGTGGTTCACCCAATCCGGGCCACATCCACAAAACCACAACCATCCAATGATTTTATTATCCAGTGTAAAACATGTTACAAATCCAAACCGCCTATAACAAGCCTTTTAGAAGCTTCCAGTACCATATAGTATAGCATGATCAGTTGCCACATACCACAACAGGGACAAAATATCAACCAATAGCACAATGCCACTTGTCAACATGTGAATAGAGAGAGGTGGAGCACATTTTGATGAATGTGCACATAAATGCTATTAGGTGGATATTTGAAATTAGAGAAGTGACATGTTGGAGAAGAAAAGAGAGTTAATGCCAGTTGGCTCAAGAACAAGGACATGTAAGAGGCCTTTAATGCCTTGTTGGATGGACAAGTCCTTTGGGAGGGAATTTTCAAATTTGAGGAATATTCCAACTTTATGCCTTTTTTGAATGAAATAGAAGAATTTATAAATCAATAAAATTGACTTACTTGCACAAGTTGCAAAATCTAGAGGATTTGATGGATTAGTGTTAGGATTAATCATGATTTGATTAATTTAGATGGAGATTAGCTAATTTGACACTTTGAATTAGATTTTAGGATTTAAATAAATCAAAATGAGAGGAATAAAGAATATTAGGCTTAATTAAATAAAGTTTGATTCATTTAATCAAAGGGGATGGTCTTAGATTTAAATCAAATAAAGATTGATTTATTTAATTTAAAGGAGATGACATTAGAACTTAATTAAATAAAAGGAATTATTTAATTTAAAGAGAGACATTAGGATTAATTAAACAAAATGATTTATTTAATTAATAGAAGATAGTGATTTAATAAGATCAAATTGATTTATTTAATTAAAAGACGAAATATGATGAATTTAATCAAATCAAGATTATTTAATTAAATGGTTAGTAAAGAAATGATTTAGGCAGAACTGATGTTAGTAAACCAGGATCAAGTGAATGGGATCAATCAGTATATTTTACATGTCTATATTTTTCCCCTCTTTGAAGCAATGTACTTGTTGCGTTGGTTCAAAGAATAAACTGCCCCCTCGAGAGATTGAGCAAAAAATTTGATTTGAGGGTCAATCTAACAACAAAGAGGTTCAAGATAGAGGTATGGATGGTTATGATGATGATGTAAATGAGATGAACTAAGATGCTGAGAATAGAAAAACTATATTATCCTAAACATCTTAAATGATGATGTAATGCATGTGAGATGGATGATGTGATATGACATGATTATGAGATGTATGTATGTTAATGGTTTGTGGATGCATGATGGACATGATATTATGTTAGCATGAAAAGGGGATAGAAGAAATAAGATGATGAAAAGAGGATCCAACAAGTCCATGATCTACGAGACTTTATTAGAGATAATGATGATGATGATGCTTTGCTTATCAGGAATTACGATTTTAAAAGGGCTTACTTACCTTATGTTTGATAACACACGTAGGCACAATGCATCAAGGTATAAAGAACCAATATGGGGCTACACCTAGTGAGATGGACTTTGACTTGACAAACAGATAGGATTATTCTTGTTCACACCTGACATACAAAAACCTTACTAGGATGTACTTCAAATATTTAAAACATCTCGGACCAAAACACGGAAAGGAAAAACCTAACAATGTAATAGTCAACAAGCTGTCCAAAACACCTTCCATACACACCTAATAAAGCAAGTATTCACCAAGGTTATATTACAAGAATATCCAACAAGCACAACAGACAAAAGATAATGATCGTTGCCCCATTCCTTTCTCTCTAAATCCCTTTGTTTGGACATCATTGAGAGGTCATTGGAATGAGCGCAATAAGATAAATCAAAAGACAAAGATCAAGTAAACAAACAAGCTAATGTTCTTCATACCGCTAGCCAAGACTAAACTACGATGATGCTTGAAGTTGATGTCCATTGTAGGAAGGATGCATCCTAGGACATGGTGTTATCGGATGATTTGTGATTGACTAGATGATGGGCTATTAATACCAAGAATTGACCAACTTGTTTACTTACTGACCTAGACTTGAGACTTTTTGACACTAGAGTTTTCACTTTTGAACTGCTAGACTTGTTTTTGATTGTTTCACCAAAGGTTGAGGATGACGATGATTTATTATGAGCGGATATTTATTTCGAGTGGTCGTGAAATGGGATGGAATGAATTTTTTTTTTCAAATATTTGGATGTTTTTGACGTTTTGAAATGTTTTGAGGCTATTTTTTTGGTATTTTTTAGATGTTTTGCAAATTTTTTGATTTTCAAAATTTTAAATGTTTTTGGGGTTTTATGAGGTTTTGAACAAGAGACTAACCTAAATACCTATCCTGGGGGCCTCGGGGGCTGATCAACAGATTAGCCTTTCCTACGTTATACACACAGAGACCATGTAGTTCGACTGACACAGGCTCTATTATTGATGAAATATGCACAAACGGATTGCCATTTTATTATGACAGACTCCTAAAGGACTGACCTAAGTGTCTTGGGGGATGATCAAAGATCAAACCTGCGTACGTTTAGAGCTTAGAGATCCGTAGTTTGATAAGATGACTCTATTTTTTACTTTTTTGATTGAATTTTTGACCTATTTTTGGATTTTGACATGTTTTGAATGTTTTTGGATTTTTTTATTTTAGGAAGATGTAAAGAATATACATGAATCTGATCCGATGAGAACATGCCCCCAGTGTGATGCAATAGACTACTCTGATATAGGCAGGAAAAATTGACCTTGAGAATGGGTCGAGTAGTACTAGGAGGGATCATGACACGAACATAGGATCAAGCTATGATGCGGATGCGGATGGGTGATGGATGGAGATATGGAATGTGATGGATGATGGAAGCGTGATGGATGGATGATGCAGAACAAGTCATGGAGATCCTAGTGGATGGAAGGTACTTATTTACACAAGGCACCTATTTTCCAGGTTTTCACCAAGGTACTTTCCCAAAGCGCCTCCGAAGTGGTTTTCACTATAGGATGATTTTTCTCTTTACTATTTTTAATCCTTTTTTTGATTTTTTTGGATTTTTTGGTTTTACACCTTGCAAGTTTAGGCATAAAACTTTTTAAGATGGGAGCTATTCATGGGCTCCTGTAGAGGTTCTCCTTCAGGTGTTGATAATTGATATGCCCCTGAATTGTAGCTTGCTATAATGATGAAGGGTCCCAATCAATTGGGTTCAAACTTTCCCTTGCTATCTAGATTTGGAACATTCTTCTAATTCTCCTTCAGCACAAAATCTCCTACTTGGAAGGTCCAACTCCTGATCTTCTTGTTGTAACTCTGCTTGAGATGGTTCTGGTAGACTTGCAAATGGTTTAAGGCATCCATGCATCGTTCATCCAGTAATTCCAGCTCATTTAGTCATGATACCCAATATTCTTCATCTGTGATGAGATTCTGCAATGATATCCTCAAGGATGGGAGCTCGATCTCAATGGGGAGTATGGCTTCTGATCCATAGATCAAAGAGAAAGGGGTGGCACCTATTGGTGTGCGGATGCTTGTTCAGTGGGCTCATAGGGCGGGATTCAGCTACAGGTGCCAATCATGACTACCGTCATTGACTATTTTCTTGAGGATTTTTAGGATGGTCTTATTGGTAGTTCAGCTTGGCCATTTCCTTGGGGATAGTTTGGAGTGGAAAAGCGATGTTGGATTTTGAACTTTTGGCATAGGTTGCGAACATCCTAATTTTTGAAAGGTGTCCCGTTATTTGAGATAATGGCTTGAGGGACACCATAGCAGAAAATTAGGTAGTTCAGGATGAATTCGAATATCTACTTTCCTATGATATAGGTCATGGGGATGGCTTCCACCCACTTGGTGAAGTACTCGGTGGCAGTGATGATGAACTTATGTCCATTAGATGAGGTGGGGGTAATTTTTCGATGAGATCGAGCCCCCATTATGAAAAGGGCCAAGGTGTAACAATTGGGTGGAACTCCTGAGCTAATGCATGGATAAGATCCCCATGCTGCTGACACTACAAACACCTTTTGACATAATTGTGAGCTTCCCTTTCCATTGTAGGCCAATAGTACCCAGTCCTCAACAATTTCTTATCCAAGGTCATACCACTCAAATGTGAACCACAAATGTCGTTATGCACCTCTGTTAAAGCGGTCAAAGCTTCCTCAGCGTTTAGGCAACGTAAAAGGGTTCCTTCAATGCTTCTACAGTATAGGGTATCTCCTAGCATGAAAAAATAGGATGACTTCTTGACAAAGGCTCTTTTGAGGTTCGGGGTTATATCTGCGGGGAGGACTCCTACTCTCAAGTAGGTGTATATATCATGGTACGAGGGATCCCTGGGACCAAAGATTTCACACACAAATTCAGACTCTAGTACCTCGAATGCTAGTACGAGAAGCTACTCTATGAGGAATTCCTTCTTTGGGACGTTGTGTGGGATATTTAATAGCGATCAAATTGTTGCCATGGCGTTCGTTGCTCTGTTATTTTCTCTTGGTAGCTGTTCAAATGTGATATCAATGAAGAACTCCTTGAGGCTTTCCACCAGTTTCTTATAGGGAGTCAACTTGTCATCCTTTGTTTGATACTCATTGTTTACCTGGTTGATTATGAGTTGTGAATCTCCGTAGACCTTGAGTTCCATGATCTACCACTACACTGCAAATCTCAATCCTATGACAAAAGTCTCATATTCTGCAATGTTATTTTTGCATGGAAACAACAGCTTGTATGATTTAGGTATGCAATCCCCTTGTGAAGTGATGAAAAATATCCCTACTCCTGACCCATGTTGTGTGTAGGATCCATCAAAGTACATTTTCCAGTGATCCGATACAGTTAGGTTGAAGATTGATTCACCGGGGAACTCTGATACAAGTGGGTTCTATGAGTATATTGGTGCCTCTTCCAGCTGATCTGTGATTGCTTGTCCTTTAATGGCCTTGTGTTCCACATACTTGATGTCGTGCTCTATCAGGATCATAACCCATTTAGCCATTTGCCCTGTGAGAGTTTCTTTATAAAGCAGGTACTTGAGCAGGTCTATTTTTGCAATGAGCTTTATTTGATGTGCTAGCATGTAATGTCTGAATTTTTGTGTTGTGAACATAACTGCTAAGAAAGCTTTCTCAATGGGTGTGTAGTTCAGCTCGTGTCCTACCATAGTCTTGCTGATATAATAGATATCTCTCTTTATCATTTTCATCATGTTGTACTAGGAGAGCGCCAAGGGTCCTACTATTGTTGATATGTATAGGATCAAGGGTTTGCCTGGAATTGCCGGCATGAGAACTGGTGGTGTGAGCAAGTACTCCTTGATCTTTTTGAAGGCCTAATCACATTTCTCATCCCATTTGTATGCTACCCCCTTATGGAGTAGATGAGAATATGGGATAGCCTTGTCTGCTAGTTACGCTATGAATCAACGGATGGACTGGAGTCTTCCTTGTAGGCCTCTTAGTTGTTTCAATGTTTTCAGTGCCTCCATTTTGAGGATTGCTTTGAATTTGGTGCAGTCTACCTCGATTCCTCTCATGGATACAATGTACCCTAGGAGCTTGCCTAATTGTACCTCAAAGAAACTTTTTTGGATTTAGTCTAACCTTGTACTTTTCTAGCCTGTCAAAAATGGAGCTCAATGTTGCTATGTGATCTCAATGTTTCTTTGATTTAGCCAATATGTCATCCACATAATCTTTCATATTTTTATGGATCATATCATGAAAGATTAGTGTTATGGCCCTCTAATAGCTAGCTCCCTCATTTTTCAACCTAAATGACATCATATTCCAACAATATGTCCCCCATGGGGAAGTGAAAGCCGTTTTATGTTGGTCATATTTTGCTATTCATGATTTGGTTGTAACCTGAGATTCCATCCATTAATGATAGCATCTCATGTCATATTGTCATATCCACAATCATATCAATATTTGGGAGTGGGAAATCATCCTTGGGACATGCTTTGTTAAGGTCTCTAAAGTCCGTGCAGATGCAGATGCCCCCAGTGGGATTTGAAATAGATAGAAGATTTGAGACCCACTCTGGATAATCAATGGGCCATATGAATCCTATATTTAGGAGCTTTTGTAATCCATCTTGACCAACAATGATATCTGGCGATGCATATTCCTTAGCTTTTGTCTCACTTGCTTTGCTTCAGGATATACAGCTAGGTGGTGAACCACAACTTCCAGATCAAGGCTCAAAATGTTAGCATAGGTTCATGCAAAGTTTATCTTTCTTTCTTTTAGGAATACAACCAGGATTTCTTGCTCTTCTATTAGAAGTGATTCTATATAGAAGGTGATATGTGGCATTTCCTTTGTTCCCAGGTTGACTAGATTGCACTTCTCTGCTAAGACTAATGACTTCTCCTGATGAATAGCACTGAGAGGAATATTGAATCCTTAATCCTCCAGTGGCTCAGGGAGGTTTTCACCATTGGATGTGTCCTTTATTTTTAATTTTTTTGGGTCAGAGAGTTCCACAGTGTGGTTTTCACTCAAAGACCTAGAGATTATTCTTAGATTTTCACTTTTGTGACTGAAGGATTCAATCATTTCCCCGTAATAGGCATGTGTGTCCAGTATGATGTCAAATCCAGGTTTGTGATCTCTGTATGGTATCGTATCCCACAATCCCATGAATTTTGAGAGCACCTGATCATTTTTTAATGTATCCAAAATTGGTGGTCCTTGTTGGTCGTAATCCATGAGTTGGGGATAGACTAAGTTTATTTCATGGGTTTGACTGGTTGACTCAAAAGACAAGGTACTAATCATGAGAAGGGAGGAATCCTCAAATAACATAGGTAAATTAGTTATGGGATCCTCATCATCACTACTACACACATCAATTATGTCAAAGGTAAAGTTGTCTATGACTCAAGCTGTGGATACTGGTAATTGAAGGGCAGATGCTGATAGCTGAGGAGGATTTTTGACCTTTCTAACTGAGGCACCTTTCCCAAGTATGGCCACCTTCGGAGGGGTACATCCGAGGAAAATATTTATTATATGCTTCTCTGGAATGAGAGGTACTAGAAGCCCATTGTCATTATGCCCAAGTTTCTTGTTTATGTTATAGCCCGTACCAAGCATCATTAATCCTTTATTGCTCTCATCCATGGGAAGATTAGGCGCGGGTCTTTCATCTTGGTATGACAAGCTTGATATGTCTTTCTCATCCACTATTTCTTGACTTAGATCCCCCCAACATCTGAATCTAGAAGGGTCTACTCTGAAGGTTTGGGATGATGTTTCAGCTGGTTGGGGTTGCCCATGAGACCTAGGAGATTGGGGTAACTCTCCTATTATGAAAGCACTTTTCTTAATTTTATAATCCCCACACCCATTGTCTTGGATGATGACTTTGATTTCAGATATATCAAGAATGGCGATTTTCTTTGTCTCAGAAGTGGAGGCCAAGGTAGCTGGGTCTACGTATGGAGTTGTAGGGCCCTCATCATTCTTCGGGACTTGGGGTATTTTATAGTATTTTGCTTCCAAATTCTTGTAGTAAGCAAAGGGTTTGGGATCACCATAGACCGTGACCTCTTGATCTTGATATGGGAATTTGACACACTGATGGAAGGTTGATGTGACAGCTTACATCCCATGGATCCATGGACACCCCAGGAGAATGTTATAAGACAAATCAAGGTCAAGGACCTAACATGTGGTTTCCATAATGGTTGGCCCTACTTGAATAGGGAGTTGGATAGTGCCCTAAGACACTCTTTCCTGATCATCATATGCTTTGATTGTGATACCCTCACCCTTTTCAATGCCCAAATTCTTTATTAGTTTGAGTGAACAGATATTTAGACCTTCACCCCCATCCACCAAGACTCTTTTGAATTTGTTTTTATGAACTAGGACTTCAAGGTGGAGTGCACGATTATGAGATGGTTGGGTGGGAAAGTCCTGATTAGAGAATGTGAGGAGATTTGGGGTGGTGATGTGTCTGACCATAGCTTGGAACTGGTCAGCATCAAGATCTGTGGAGACGGTGGATGAAGCCAATGCTTCTTCTAGAATTCTTCTATGTGCGGGTGATATCTTCAACAACTCCATGATGGAGATCTGATTAGGGGTTCTTTTCAGCTGGTCTAAGACATTGTAGCCATTATGAATAGATTTTAGATTTGAGATGGATGCTCTAGGTGGCTGTGATGACCCAATAATGGTAACTTTTCCGCCGCATGTGGTGACTCCACAATCAGCTTTGGCTCCCTTGATGTTAATGAAAATGACCCATTCATCTAGGGATGCAACAACATGGTTCACATTGGCATATTTGGTCTTTCCATGGTTATTCCCTTTGTTATGATCCGACATCGGATTCGTATATATTTTTAGGTCCTGATTTCTAGCTGGTTGTTTGACATTTATGATCTTGTCATCGATGAGGTCTTGGATCAGATTTTTTAGCCTCATGCAACTGGTTGTTGTGTGCCCCTTGATTTTGTGGAAATCACAAAGGTGATTTTCATTGTACCATGGTGGTTTCACTTGGGGCTCTTGATAATTCTCATAAGTGGGAATTTTGATGAGATTCTTGTTTACCAATTTCTTCATGACAGATTCAATTGGTTCCCCAAGGGTAGTGTATTTTCATTTGGGGGGATATTTTTTTTGTGGGGGTGGTCCCCCTTGATTATTCAGATTGTTGACTTGATTATTGGGTGGTTGTTGTGATACTATGTTGGCTTGCGTGTTGTTTCGATTGTTGCCTTGTGGTTTTTGGTATGTTTGCGTGTTTTGTTTTGGAGCATTGATTATGACCTTAGCATCCACCACACCATCATTAGTGACATTCCTATTTTTCACCCATGTGCGAGTTTTTTGGTTATAGCTGGTGGATGGGCGGTTGTCTTGATGTTTTGGATATGTGGGTGTCCCCCCTTGTGCAATAAGGGCTCGTTTGATGTTGAGTGCCTTGGGGATCAACTGGTCGTACGTGGTGATACATTGCATCTTAAGATGAAATGACAATGTTTTCTCGAGATTGGAAATGATAGTGCAAATTTGTTGTTCCTTTGGCATGGTCCATTTGCTCTTGTTGGCCTTAGATCACCATCGTTGCAAGAAGGAAGTGAATGATTCCCCTTTAGCTTGTTTGAGTGCAGATAGTTCCTCTAGACTAGCATCCATGCCAATGTTGAATGCATAGTTCTTTATGAATGCATCTATTCATCTACGATTTCTTGGAACTTTTTGATTTCAGGAGGAAGGCGAGAGAACCATTCCATGGCAGGACCAACCAAACTTCGAGGTAATAGCCGCATCAGATATGTATCATCATATGCGACCTCCATGCAATGTACTTGGAATTCCTTGATGTGATCTTCAGGGTTACCAAGCCCATGATATTTGTCAAATTTAGGGATTTCAAATCCCTTTGGGAATGGTACCATTGCAAGGCTCCTGTTGAATGGATAGGGGCACAAGTTGCTTGGTGTCTTTGTTGTTTTCCCTAATTGGAGATTGAGCACTTGCTGCAAGAGAAATTTGATTTGTGTTTTCATGTCATCTTGCGGATCGGGAGGTGGGGTGAATGTGTTTTGAAGTGGTCAAGGTGTTTGAGTGATGGGTATGTTGGTGGGAATTTTTTGCAAGATCTGCTATTTGATCAAGGGTTGTTGATATTCTTGCATTTTTTGTTGTACCAACAACACTTGTTGGTCTTGCTACTATTGTGCCAACAACGCTTGTTGTTGGTCTTGTTGTTGTTGTGCCAACAATGCTTCTTGTTGGGCTAATAGTTGGGTTGCTTCTTGTTGCGCTTGATACTATTGCAGGGCTTGCTGATATGCTTGTTACTGAGCTACTTGCAGTTGTGCCTAGTATTGAGCTTGTGCTTGTGCTTGTGCTTGTGCTTGTTGAGCTTGATATTGGGCTTGAGCTTGAGCCTGTGCTTGTTGGGCTGCTTGTGTAGCCTAGGCATCTTGTGTAGCTTGTGCGGCTTGAGTTGCTTGTGTAGCTTGGGCAGCTTGGGTGGCTTGTTGTTGTTGTTACAACAAAGCCTGGGCTTGGGCAGCCTGTTGTGCTTGTTGTGCGGCTTGAGCTACTTGCACTTATTGAACAACTTGTTGTGCAACTTGCGTGTTTTGTGATTATTGAGCTTGGAACTACTGAAGTACCTTTTGATAGGCTTGTTGAGCTTCTTGCAATGTGATGCTATATTGGTTGGCCACATTTGGTCTTGGTGGCGATGGCAGAGGATTTAGAATGGTGTTTGTTGTTGTGATGAGAGGTGTCGTTGTATTAATGATAGGGATTTGTGTAGTGGATGGTGTGATTGATATGCTTGGTCCTTGAGAGACCACGTTTATGGATGGTGCAGTGATTGCTTGGGTTGCTTGGATGGTTGCCACCTGTTGTTGTGATATCGACGGTAAGATCAGAGGATTTGGTATGATGTTTTGATTTATGATAGGGGGTTGTTTTGACTTTGTTGATTGAGGAGTGGTAAAGGGGGTTTCCCTAAACCGAAGAGTGGTGTGGATGTTAATGGAAAAGGTGGAAGTGGTGGAAAAATGGGTGGTGTGTTATCTTGAGGAAAAGATGATGATGAGGGGTCAAAGATTCCCCCTTGTCCAAATAATCCACTCTCTCCTTGTGAAGTCATAGGGAGAGAGGCTTGTGTGTTGAGAGGATATGTCAATGTTGCGTGAAAAGAGGATGGATTGGTGGGATCGTGAAAGGTGAGTGGAACGTATGGGTGTAACAGATTGACACAAAATAGTGTTTTTGTCCAAGTCTTGGTTGTTAACAAGAGGGTGTGTTTGAAGAGCATGAAGTAATGAGCTCCCCTTGTTAACAATTGGTTGAGTTGGAGCAATGGATGATGTGATTTGTGGGATAGTTTGAGTGATGCTTTGGAAGGATGGTGTGGATGATATCGGTGGCATAATCCCAAAAGGTTTCTCCACAAGAGTTCTCACATCATAGTCAGAAGGGAGTTTATCCCCTTCTTTTTCCAATTCTAGCATGTATTGTGAGGGATTGAGCTTCATCATGGTATTGACAATTATGTGAGGTTTGGGATTTTGGACCATTTCAATAATTTCATCTTGTGTCATCCCTAAGACATTGTTGGTGATGTCTTCTACTTGACCTCCCTCTTGAGAATTTTGTGGAAGTGGAGGAAGATTGAGCATGGGATTGCTAGATCCAATGGGATTGATTTCGGGAGTGGTTTGACTCAAGTCACTCGAAGTTGATGTTTCTTTATTAGTTTCCATGTTCTTCTTGTGTTGAGATCTAGTTTGAACCATAAAATAGGGATCAATTTTCAAGAATGTAAGAGATGAACCTCTAACTCTTTGGATTGATCTAAAATTTAGGCTTAACAAAGAAAATTTAAGATGATTAAGGATCAAGGATGGTGATGGTGATAATGAAAGATGGGTGATTGGTGAATGATTGGAACTCTTAGGAAACCTTGAAGAGGATACTAAACTTTAGGACTTTGGTTTTGATGTTTGATTTGATTTGGGATTCTAATTTTGGATTGATTTGATTTGATTTTGATTTTGATTTGGTTTGGATAATGAACTCATAAACTCTAAGAGGTTGGATGTTTTCCTAGAGTAAACATGTCCATAATATGATAATTTCACTAAGTGTGCAAAGAAGGATTCATCTACACACACCTAGTCAAACAAGATGATTTGGATTTTGATTTCAAAGGATTTGCCCAAAGTTTAGCATGAAGGATTTTTTCAAAATTTCCAAGAGTTGTTTGTGAGATGGATTTTGATTTGATGTTTGAATATGGATGAAGGTGTTTTTATTTTGATCCTAAGAGACTTAGAGAGACCTTCGTTTACTATACCAAGGTGTTGAAGAACATGCTATTACTCCCTATGTGAGATACTCAAACCTTTGAAAGAGACTTGGATTTTGACAATAGTAAAATGAATACAAATTTGGGTTGTTCCTTGATGCATGCTTGTAAAAGTTGAAGGCCAATCTTTCTCTAAATTTGTAAAGCATAGACAAATGTTTCTTGCGAGATTTTTGACTAAGACCTTTGGAATTTGGTTTTCAGATTTTGATCTTTTGGGAAATCATTTGGAAGAGCACATGTGTGCGGTCCAATTGTTTCTTATCTTTGCTTAATGAGTCCTTTTTACCACAAACACTTTCTTGATTAAGTTTTCAAACTAAATATCTAATGTCCCAATTTATTTTCATCCCACAAAGTCCATTATGTGGAAATCAAGGAAATTAAGGCAATAGTCTCCTAATGTTGACTTTAGTGAGAGAAAATTGTGATGTAAATTCAAATGCTTAGAATCCTCCAAGGATAGAATCCCTAGGGCAAGCAATAACACTTGAATTTTGTCAAAAGTATTTGATTCCTCTAAAGGGTTTGAAATTTGATGATCATATTTGAATGTTTGTTTTTCCAATGTTTTAGATCCAAGCAAAGTGTTTTGATTCCAAGAAAAAGCACAACCCTATGGATAGTCAAGAGACAATATTTGTTGAATCCTCACTTGGATAAATCCAGCTGCGCTTATTCTTGGCGGATGATTAAAATCTTGACCACACTAGCTCCCCTCCATGACACTCACTTCTACAGGTTAGCCAAGCTTTAGTACCCATGAAACTCCCATGGAATACTTCTCATATCTACCAAGAACTGTAAGAATATGGGGCAGCTTTAGAACGACTATTCTTGCACCAAAAAATAGATAAGGATTTGGGCTTCTAAACAAATTGCTTCTTAGTAAGGGTGATCGGGGATGTGGCACCTTGCGAGCATCCAACAAGCCAATAAAGGATTTAATCAATCCTACTAGGGGTTCTTATACTTTGTAAGGTGGTACCCCATTCTGAAAGACACTGCATGGCTAAGGCCTACACACCACGAGGACTTGACAATTTAGTCTTATCCATTTATATACTGGCTCGAGTGAAAAATCGGTTGGAGTCACCTTCGAGTTCTCCTTTCAGATGTGTCTCTTAGGTAGGCCCCTCTAAGGGTAAACAAAAGCGAGCGAGCACATTCGTAGTTCGATCGATCTTTGTTTATGTGAGCAAAGAGAGAACACACGTGATATACTCCACTCACACTAGCAATATTTTGTTCAATTTTAAGAATCCAAATTGAAGTGTGGAGGCAATTGCTTACACAACTTAATATCACCAAAACACTTTTGATTCTCAAGATCGTCATGAGGTGCAAGAGAAGCACATACACCTTTTGAATGATATTACTTTGTATAAGAAATTACAAAACATAAAAGGCACATGTTCATTTTAACCTTCAAAGCAAGAATGGATTCTTCTTAAGCACCAATATTGAAGTGTGAAATTTGCTTGTTCAATTTTAAAACCCCAAAACAAACTTAGTAAGTTCCTAAGGTTCATTTTAATCCATTTGTTTTGTTCTTTTTAAACCCAAACGAAAATTATTGAGTCCTAAAACTGAAAGTAACGAAATCCTTGAGATGGAATTATAAGTGCTTCCAAAGTGTTTAAAAACACTTGATACACAGATGCTTTGGAATATATCACAAATGTGTTATAACAGAGCTTGGATGCGCTGGAAGATCTTGCGGATGCACTATAAAAGAGCCCAGATGTGCCGAAAGATGTCTCGTATGCACTGTAATAGAGCCTGGATGCACCAGAAGATGTCGCGTATGTGCTATAATGGAGCCTGGATGTGCCAAAAGATGTCGTGAATGCACTATAACGGAGCCCAGATGCACCGAAAGATGTCGCATATGCACTGTAACAAAGCCTGGATGCACTGGAAGATGCAGCATATGCGCTATAATAGAGCCTAGATGTGTCAAAAGATGTTGTAGATGCTCTATAAAAGAGCCTGGATGCGTTGGAAGATCTTGTAGATGCATTGTAATAGAGATTAACGAACATACCTGTTGAAAAACAACAAAATTAACCAAAAAAATCATGCTAGATTTGAGATTTTTTCCCTCCTTCTAGTGCCAAAATGTGATTGGTGATCCTAAACCTACACAAACACAAAGAACACACACATTATTAGTCCAATATGCAAGTTAGAAACAACATTCCCCATGAAATTCATTTGAAACATGAAAACAAGAAATAAGTGAAGAATATAAGTAAAAAAGCTATTAAATCGTATTTAAATGATCAAACTCTCAATCCCATGGGGGAATTGGTGCCATTTTGATGTGGAAAATGGCCCTTTCCCAATTCCTTGTAAGCTTGATGATCAATGGTGAATATTTGGTGCTCCTTGATGAAATTTCTCCAGAACCTAGCTATGAATTGATGAAAATGGATGAACTTGATTCAAAACATGAAGATGATAACTTTTCACAAGTTGTGGATGAAAATTCCTAAGATTGTGGATCCAAAATCAATAAGAGAGCCTTCTATTTATAGAAGACAAAGATGGAAGAATAGGAAAAATGGATGAATGTGGGACAAAATATCAACCAATAGGACAATGCCACTTGTCAACATGTGAATGGAGAGAGGTGGAGAACATTTTGATGAATGTGCACATAAATGCTATTAGGTGGATATTTGAAATTGGAGTGACATGTTGGAGGGAGAAGAAAAGAGAATTAATGCCACTTGGCTCAAAAAAAAGGACATGTAAGAGGCCTTTAATGCCTTGTTGGATGGACAAGTCCTTTGGGAGGGAATTTTCAAATTTGAGGAATATTCCAACTTTATGCCTTTTTTGAATGAAATAGAAGAATTTATAAATCAATTAAATTGATTTACTTGCACAAGCTGCAAAATCTAGAGGATTTTATGGATTAGTGTTAGGATTAATCATGATTTGATTAATTTAGATGGAGATTAGTTGATTTGACACTTTGACTGAGATTTTAGGATTTAAATAAATCAAAATGAGAGGAATAAAGAATATTAGGCTTAATTAAATAAAGTTTGATTCATTTAATCAAAGGGGATGGTCTTAGATTTAAATCAAATAAAGATTGATTTATTTAATTTAAAGGAGATGACATTAGAACTTAATTAAATAAAATGAATTATTTAATTAAAAGAGAGACATTAGGATTAATTAAACAAAATGATTTATTTAATTAATAGAAGATAATGATTTAATCAGATAAAATTGATTTATTTAATTAAAAGACGAAATATCATGAATTTAATCAAATAAAGATTATTTAATTAAATGGTTAGTAAAGAAGTGATTTAGGCAGAACTGATGTTAGTAAACCAGGATCAAGTGCATGGGATCAATCAGTATATTTTATGTGTCTACAAGTTTATTGCATTAGGACATTGTATTTAGGCATATTGCATCCATCCTTGCATTGATTTTGAGTGTAGAAAGTACGCATTTTGGGTCCATTTCTCTCCTTTTAGGTGAAAAACCCTATAAGAGTTAGAGAACCCTTGGATACCAAAATCGTTATCCACATTTTGGTGAACTTGAATTTTGAACATTTTCTTTCTGATTTCAAGTGCTTTTGCATCCTAGGTTTAACTTGCATCAACATTGCATTAGATTTTGCATTGTTTAATTTGCATTCTAGGGTTTCAAATTTTGCATTAGTGAAAGTGCATATAGGTTGCATTTTTGCATCTTAAATCATTGAAAATTTGTAAAATTTTGCATTGGCATCTTAGGTCTGCATCATATAGCACAAACAACATCAAAATCAATCCAAAAACTTTGAAAATTCTGAAAAAATCCCTCCTGGGACTAATTCGCCACCTTGGGCGACTTAGTCCCTTTATTCCCTTGAAACTATCATTTGTAGAATTGAAAACTCTATTTTTAAGCTTTTGTTTGCTGCCATTACCTATCTATATCAGTGGGATGAGTTTTTGTAACATGCATTTCATCAAATCTAGCTTAATTTGGCTCATTTCATGCATTGCTTAATTTCAAGTTTGCATTCTCATATTGTTACATAGCAAAATCAATCAATTGTCATCCTTAAAATCTAAAAAATTGCATTCATCTTTTGCATGTTTGCTTTAGCATGGTTACATTTCAAGTTTGTAGAATAATCGTTACATCATGTTTTCATTACAAAACTCTATTGTTATCATTCTTCATGTTCTATTTTTAGATCTTATTGTGTGTTGTAAGAAAGTTTTGTTAAGTGCATATGAATATGAGGTCCTTTCCCCTCTCCTGGTATTCCTCCCATGAGAGAGGTTAGTCTAGTGAAAGAAACCTTGGATAATCATATCAATCACATTTGTTCTTCTCCTATTATCTCTCCTACTTGTAAAGAAGATATTATAGTGCTAGAAGAACCAATTGATGAGAATTTTGAAAAATTGAGTTGTTTCTTTCCTCTTACTTCTCCTATTAGACAAGACATTACTAAAAAAGAGCACATAACGATAAGTAATCATTATGATCACACAACACAATATGATACCATTGAAACCTACCCATGTTCATCTTCTAACATCTTCTCCTCTTGTGATAGTGATGAGGATATGTTAGCGTTAGATAAGCAAACTTTCAAGATCTATGATAATCCTCTTTATGATCCTTCCCCTACCTCTCCTACTTTGGAAGACATTAGGGAACAAAGGAATGAAGTTGTAAATGATCATGATAATCATACTTGTTATTCTCCTAGTATCTCCCCTAGTTTTAAGGGAGATGCTTTGATGTTATAAAACACAACCAATGAGATTCATGAGAGTCTTAGTTGTCCCCTTTCACCTAAGAAAACCCTTATTGAAGAAGATAATTCAACCATTGATCAATTCCCTACTTGCGATGAAGTCATTTTAGAAGAACCAATCTATGAATGTCAAGAACATTTGATTTCGTAGTTCTCCTAAAAACTCTCCTCCTAGGGAGAATACCATGGTGTTAGAAAATGGAAATGTGTCTTCCTTCGCTAATGATAAAAAGGTGATTCTAGATTGCCCTTTATTAGAGATACATCAAACCAAGACTGTTGAGGTTATGAATGCACAAGTTTCCATTAGATCCACCTTGATCAATGGACCTCATACATACTTCGTGGGACATCCTAAGAGTCCTCTAATCCTTTACCGACCTTCACACAAACAACAAACTCAAAACCAACCTGAACTAATCCTTTATCCACCTTCAAACAAACCTTCAACTCAAAATAAACCTAAACTTGTCCTTTGCCCACCTAAGAATAATGTTTCATAGCAAGTGAGTCATAATACCATTGCTCATACATATCCCACTAGAAACAATATGTGACCACAACAACCCCCCCCAACACCATTACCTTTTCCTAATCCCATCCTGCCTAGTGCTCCTTGATTAACTCCTAGGGAGTATGATCTTGTTGAACAACTCAAGAATACTCCTACAAAGATATCCCTATGGGATTTAATTCAAAATTCACCTAACTATCACATTATGCTTCAAATGACCTTACAAAAAATTCCTATGCCTTCTCATGCGCAACCAAATGACATAGTAGCCCTAATTCAAGGATTGAATGCTGACATTGTTTTCCACCAAAGTGAACTCCCCCCTTTGGATGTACAAAAACAAAATGAATCTTTCATAATAATATCTCAATACAAAAGAAAAGGGATAAAGCGAACCCTTGTTGACAATGGCCCAGGGGTTAATGTGTGTAGTGTAACCCTTTTGGATAGGCTTGGTGTCGATAAATCAAACATTCAACCCGCCTCTTTATCTATCAATAGAATTGACATTGTAGGCAAACAATCACTTGGTGTGATCACTTTGCCTCTTATAGTTGGGGAGGTATATTGGATACACCAATGCATGTTATGCCTAGCGATCTTTCATATAATCTCATTTTAGGCTGACCATGGATTCTGCAATGAATGGCGTACCTTCCACTCTTCGTCGTAAAATGAAATACATCTACAACAACAAAGTGCACATACTTGAAGCTGACCCTGATCCAAATAGTTGTTTAAACATTGAGAAAAAAAATGAATCATTCAAACACAATGTCACCAACTATGCAAGTGGAACCTATACAAAAAAAAGACAAACAACAACATATTGAACAAGTCACGAAGCTATTAGATTATGATTTGGGTTCCTTATAATTCACACCAACACTCATGGATGAGTACAAGATCATAAATAAAGATTCAACTGAGGGAAATGAAAACGCAGTCATGACAACAAAAAATTCGGACAACCCTTTGAAAGCATCCACCTCAACCCCTTTAGACCAAAACATAGCAAATTACACAACAACCTTTGATGAACACAACAAGGACCAACAATCCGTTCCAAAAGAAATGAAAAAGCTTTATGGAAAAGGTTATGAACTTATGAAACAACTTGGCTATAGTGGAAAAGGATGTGGTGCTAGAGAACAAGGTATCTGTGTCCCCATTGACCCTAACCCACAAGAAAAAACTCATGGTCTTGGTTATTTTCCTTTGGTAGAAATCACCAAACCTTCCCTCAACATCAACACTATCACAAAAACAACCTCCTAAGACAACTTTAACTGTAAAACATCCTAAAATCATAGACACTAGTGGTCTTGATCATTCTCCTTTGCAAGCAATGACACAAACAAAGATATCCTCTCTTAATGTAAATGTCATCTCGCAAAACACCAATGATTTGAATTCATTAGATTTTACACCCTCCTGCAAAGGAGGGAACAAAATATCACAATATAAAGAATCTTGTGTACGTATGACATCTTGTACTAAGCAAGAGGTATCTTTGTCACAAACTACAGGAGCACCTTCTACCATTGATCAAGAGGGTATCTTTTCGAGACTCCTCTAAGATCACTTGATATCCCTTCCTCCAAGAACTCGGAAGAAATTCTATTACAAGACTTCATTTTGTGCATATCACAGAGTTCACAGTCATTCTACTAATGAATGTAAGGATTTGAGTAGTAAAATACAACATCTTAAGGAGTTTGGTACTCTCCCTTGTGTGGGGGGAACCTAATTCCTCTAATCGATACTGATTTTCACTCTAACATGCATCTTATCAATCATTTTCGGCTCACCCTTGTACTACACTAAGTGGGGGCAAGGGGTTTGGTAGCCTTGTCCTCCTATGTCACTTGTCATTGTCTCTCTTGTCTAGTTGTTAACCTTTCATGTACATATAAGAGCAAGCTTGGGATGTGGACGACATGCCTTAAGTTGGCTCACATGTGACATACTACCTTTTTCATGACATAGCTTCTGGGAAACATATGTCTTGGCATAGGGCTTTCTGAATAAGCTCTCATATCTTCTTCTACTTTAAAGCAATTGCTCATAGTTATGGTGTTAGTAGCCACTTTAAAGTGGGGGCATACATCGACACTCACATTTCATTATGTGATTTTATTTTTCTTGTGATTTCCTCTCTTGGAAACATTAGGTACAATGTTGTCCAGGATGAGACATTGCACTTGTCCTCTCTTGGAAACAAAATGAGACCATCTGCACTTGTCCTCTCTTTGAGACATTAGGCATGATGTTCCCTAAGATGAGACCTTGCACGAACTAAGAAAAATCCCTTTGAACATTCCTTGCACTATCTTGCATTTACAATGTCTATGAGTGTCAAGTATATGAAGTTTTGCTTACCTCATAGAGCTCAAAGACCATTTTCATGTGGTGCCTTATTAAAGTTATCAAGAGGTATAACTTTGGTATGGTTGAGTGGGAAGCCCATTCCGAGGCATGACTTTCCCCATAGCCACCTACATGTGTGTGAGCATATATCGGTCGTATGTGTCTCACCTTTTAGGACTTCTCACCCAGTGGACAACCAAGAGTTTCATCGCCTCAGAGTGAGTGTGCATTTTTGGACAAACAACCTAGATCTGATCCACAACGTGTTGGACAAATAGTTGAAGCTTGATCCACCTCATTTTTATTTCTTCTAATTATTTCCATTGCATGATCGCGGATCTTGTTTTGCTGCAAATCATTCACCTTACGTGTGTCCTTTTGTGCTTATGTTGGTTTGAATTAAGATCTCAGATCTTGGGGGCTTGACCACTTCCTTCATCTTTGTTATCCCAGACCATCCGCATTGGTACAATTGGACCCCTCTTGCATGTCTACTTTAGTGTGAGTTTGAAGCAAATTCATCCTCTCACTAATGTGGGGACTTAATGTGTCACCAAAAAGTGTATACCTTGCTTGATATGGGAATAATTGATGACAAATTGGACTTTAATAAGGCCTTGATTTAGTGTTGTGAGGTGTTTTACACATCCATACTAGGTCTTGGACCCTTGCAAACTGAATAAAATGCATTTGTTGATGCCTTGTAAAGGTGTTGTAAAGTGTTGTAAGTAACTTTCACACTTTTCTAGACTTTTATTAAGAATCTAAGTCCAATGGACCTAATTTCCCCCTAATTAAATGTTATAAAATATATTCTCACATTAATCTAGAAGGCTTGTAAACTAAACCTAATTCTAATCTAGTTTTGTAATGTGTTCTACATATTCACATTGGATGTTGTGCCTTTCTAGGCTATGTGGACCCCATTTTAATATTGTAAAGTGTATTTAATCACACTTTCACATTGAACTTTGTGTCCCCAGCCCTAATTACCCTTTACATCATCATGAATAGGCCCCTATTGCCCCATATTGTGCATCCTGAGGCTTAATTTGATCAAAGACCTGACTAGAACAACCTAGAAGCCTAATTTCTCCATTCCTCGACAATACAGCTAGAAAAATAACCCCTATGGGACCAAGTTGGCCATCTGGGTGAATTAGTCCCATCCAAGTGGGAAAAAGTCACCCAACCTAGCAACTTAGTCCCATTTGGGCTATTTTCAAGGTTCGGGTGGGAAAAATTGGAATTTAAGTTTATTTTTCTTTCATGTCGGCCTTGGGGATCAAATTAATGGGAAAATTAGGTGGATTTCCTATAAATACAAGTCTCTAAACCCTAATTCATAATTTATCATAACTTATCATCATTTTATTCATCACTCATCTTCCATCTCAAATCAAGCAAGCTAGGGTTTTAGCATTCTAAGTCATCAATATAGCTTTCTAGGGTATTCAAGGGCAGATTCTTCATCCATTATTACAGAAAATCAAGATCAATCATCATGGAAAGTCTCTAACTCCATTGCTTCATGCTTCATTGTCTCATTTCTTCATTTTGGTTTAATTACCTAAAAAGGGGTTTGACCAAGGCAAACCCCCATGCCCTAACATTCACCATTTATTTCTCTTTTCTTGTGTTTTTGTAGATTTAGGTACTTTGAAGGTTTGAAGATCATTGAAGAATAGTTTGAAAATTTGTTGAAGAAATCTTGTTTGCAAATTCAAAATATCCATTAAAAGTCACTTTCAGGCCCGAAAATCAAAGTTTTAGAACTAGACACCTGTTAGAAACCGAAGTGTAGACCGAGGGCTTCCGTTTCTAGTTTTGGATTTTCAAAAATTCAAAAGTGGACTAAGTCACCAACAGTGGCAACTTAGTCCCACTAAACCTGTTTTTCAGAGTTTTCTATAGTTCTGGATACCCATTTGGCCAAAACGGGCTCTAGAGCAGTTTTTCCAAATATGGGACTAAGTCACCCAGATTGGCACAAGTGTCCCAGTTGGCTTCTACATCAGGTTTTTTAGGATTCCAGACCTTCATTCCATAATTTTTTAGCCTTCAAGTGCACACCTTCAATTTCATCAATTTTTGTTACAATTTACCTTCATTTCTAGGTGTTTTTGCATACATCATTGTGTTTTCAAACAACTTGCATAACTTAGGTTTTGCATTAATAATAATCTTTCTTTTTCAGCTTATTGCATTAGGACATTGTATTTAGGCCTATTGCATCCATCCTTGCATTGATTTTGAGTGTAGACATTATGCATTGTGGTTCCATTTCTCTCCTTTTAGGTGAAAAACCCTAGAAGAGTTAGAGGACCCTTGGATACCAAAATCGGTGTCCACAGGCCCTCCTTTTTCTTTGGACCTTCCTTGCACATGCAAGGCATCTTGGGAGCCCGCATTCAAGGAATTTCTTCTCACATTTTCTAAAATAATTATAGCAATGAGACTATCCATCTTCAATTCTATACCACCACCACTTATGGCAACAATTAGATTTCCCAAGATTCGGGTAAAGAACAAAGCAAAAAAATACATTTATCTTTTTCTTCTATCTTAACATCTATAGATGCAAGATGACTTATTAAAAGAATTTAAATTTTCTATAATAGAATCACCATCCTTCATTTTCAACTAATACAAACATCTTTTGAGATACAATTTATTTGTTAGACTTTTGGTTTGGTAGATATCACCTACCCTCCTCCACAACTTGTATGCCATATATTCTTCTAAAACATTTAGAATGGTGAAATCTGCAAGACACAACCGAATGGTTCCTTGTGCCTTCTTGTCCATTTTCTTCCAATCTTCATCTAAGGTTGAAATTGGTTTCTTTTCATTCGAAACTACTAACCACTAATCTCTCTCTTCAAGGAGATCCTCCATCTTGAACTTCCACATTTTGTAACCAATTCCATTGAATTTCTCAATATCTAGACAAAAGGTAGAAGGCATGGTTTTCAATCTTCTTCACAAATCTATAAAGCCCACAAAACACAAGCTCCCACTATAACAAAAAAACCTTAAACACTTTGGAGAAATGCATCCCTCTCTCAATAGAACCATTAGCTCTGTTACCAAATGTTGTAAATTCAAGTTGAAAATTGTAGCAATATGAAATTAAATATGTGGTTGAAAATTTAAAATTATGTATGCAAGATTACCAATTATGTGATTATGTGATTAGCAATTACAAAAATGAAATAAAATTAGCAATACCAGAAGTTAAGAAACAAAAGTAATCCAAGATATACGTGGAGAAACCCTTGTGGGAAAAGAACTCCACACCCAAAGAGATGCAATTCTTTTATTAGTCTTTAGATGAAGTACATCAATACAACAATCCTCTTAAATTTCAAAAACACTTTGTTACTTTGTCAACCTGCAAACAAACTCATGAAACCACCATCTCAAGGCTCCAATATATAGAAGTTTGTGGGAGAGAATACCACATGGTATTTGAAAACAACAATTAAAACTACCTGGAAAAACCCACGCCCCCTTACTGGACAACCTAGAAACATTGTGAAAAATATTAAATGATCACATGGCCTTCACATGGGCGCCTAACCCATAGCCAATGAGAATTGGCCAATCTCAAGTGCTCCATTACTCTTTGATGAATTTGATGGCTCAAACCTAGAACATGCAAGATTGGGCACCCAACTCAGGATAACATGCAAACAACATGCAAGAACATGCATTTCTGGTGGTTCCCACCCAAAAAGTGGATGCCCAAAAGAAATATTCTCTTGAGATGCTCTGTAACCATCACCATAGTGAGTCCATCTCTATGAATGCAATTACAATTTGTCATAGGAAAATAAATAATAAATAATTTTCCCCTCATGTCCTCTAGGACATTTTCCAAAGAACGTGGAGACACATAAATCGACTTAGGATAACAATTATAATGTCACCTTTCCTAAGATTTTAAAACACCATTTGGGAAATTGCTAGGAAAGAATTTAAATTCCTTTTGTCAAGCCCCTATGTGAACTGATTTAGTAATTGTGGAACAATGATCAAAGCTAGTAGGAAAACATGGAGGGATGACTACGATGATATATGCTAATAAAATTATTGATAATATTGTTGCAAATGTATCATGAATTCCCTATGTTAATTCTCTCAAATAAGTACTCTATCATGTGCAAATACATTATGACATGTCCTTAATACCAAAATTTAGCACACAAATATAAAAAAAAAAGTGCATTAATTAGCTCAAAATGGCTAGTTTAAAGAAGTCAAACAATGTCCTATTAGCCCTTACCTTTAGATACCAAAATAATAATAATTGTTCTTTTCCCCACTTTTTCTTGGATTCAATCAATCAAAGTTCATTCAATGAATATTATTAAATAAGTCTGCTACATTAAAAGTGTGTTCCCTTGTGTTTGCTTCTTTTATCCTTTTTTTCTTAATTATCTAATCCTTGCATATGATCTTATATGCAAGGCCTACTTCATGGTAAGCTATTATATCGTGTCTATGATTTTATAAAAACTATGGAATTTATAATCTAATTTGTGATTGACTTGATGTAGCTCATTATGAGTAGCTTATGTTGTGCTTTCTCTTTATTGAGGTGATAGACAACCCACAAGTTGCATGGAATTACTAGGTTAGGTAATCATTACATATGGCCTTTGATCCACAAGTTTTCACCTACATAATAATTTTATAGTTGATATTGGAGTGTCTAGTAATATAAAAAAAATCATGGGGTTCATCCCATAGTGCGAGGGTAAAGTGGTGATGTTGTTATTGTTCCCACTAGGGTTCAAACCTCTGTTGGGACATTGTGATCACAAGCACTATGACTTTTTTGATCTAATGTGCTCACAATTTTGAACCACAACGTTGAGGATGATAATGGTGTTCATGCCATGAGACAGGCGTTCAAGCTTGTGTTCTAATCCCTCACTAGGTTGGTGTGCTCACAGGCTCTATGCCCCTACTGGGATACAATGCTCATGAGATTGGATTGATCACTTGTGTTCATGCCTAGGAGAAGGTCCCCCGATTGTGGCCTCCATGCTGGCTTAGACTAGGCTAAAAACTCCTGATGTTACTGATAAAAAAAATCATGGTGTCATATGTCACTATCTAGTTGGTCAAGCTGGTATATGCATTAGCTTGGTGGGCCCATAACCCATAGGTTCAAGGATCATTTCCACATATTAAACCTTGAAAAATATTGTGTTGTTTTATAGGGGGAGAGACAACCTCTAAAAAAATTAAAATTATAAATTTATACTGATTTTTTCATACACAATCTAATAATATCATATATCAATAGTTATCCAAGCCTAGGGATATATTTATGGAATGGAATAATATTTCCTCTACTTATGTACCAATAGTTATTTAATTTTGAAGATATCTCCAATAAAATTCATGCTCCACTTTATTTTGAGGTTTACAACATGGTTTTCAATATTAGGAAAAACTTCATCCAAAAAAAATAATTGAAAAAATCTTCATCCTAGAAGTAAATTGAAATTTAATTAACCTAGTTTCTTAAAGGAAGATTAAGCCTAGTATTTATTTTTTCTATGAAGTACTATTTAGGTGGTAATAATTTACTATTATTTTATTACTATTTAATATGCATTATGGGATTATTTATACCATATTTATTTTAATTATACTTTTTAATTGGACATATGTCTTATAAATTATTATCTATAAATGATATCCTTAGGATATTATATCATACCATTAAGTACCCATGAGTCTATGACACTGTATTAATAGCAATAAACCAATTTACATTGGAATCCAATACCTTTCTACATATGTCTTATAAATTATTATCTATAAATTATATCCTTAGAATATTATATCATACCATTAAGTACCCATGAGTCTATGACACTGTATTAATAGCAATAAACTAATTTACATTGGAATCCTTATCTTGCACCAAATTTTTATTTGAGTTATTGTGTGAAACAATATATTTTAAGGATAATTGTGTACTCATCTCCATTTAATTGTGTTTGGTAGAAAAAAAGAGGACACTCATGTAGTCTAGAATGCATAATTATCATCTTGGGACACATTTTGAGTTTCATCAATAGGTGACTTTATAGCATGTGTTATGCATGTCACCCATTAATCATGTTCTATGATATAATTAATATGTTTGTAATAATAGAAATAAATCATGCATTACCACTCCAACTAATAATTGAGGAATTCCCATTTGCATAATGGGGCTTGGACTTCATTAGCATTATTAATCCACCTTCCTTCATTGAAAATATATTCATCCTTACAACTATGGAATTTTGCACTAGGTGGACTAAAACACATTCACGCAAGGACTACACAACTAAGGTAGTAATCAAATTCCTTTAAGAGAGCATCATGGCCAAGTTTTGGATTCCCTTCACTCTAGTATGTGATAACAGATCTACCTTCTCTTTTTTTTTAAATTTGAACTAGTCTTTTGATCATGGGATAAATATGAATTTTTCCTCCAACTGTTACTCATAGGGTAATGGTCTATTTAATTCAACAGATAAGATCTTATTGGACACCATTAAAAATATATTGAACAAGAACCCTAGAGAGTGGAATGTGTAACTAAAATACATCTTATGGGATTATAGGACAAGATTTTAAAATGCTTTAGGTACTTTACCTTTCCACCAAGTCTATGGACTTGATCCTATCTTCTTAGTGAATTTAAAAATTCTATTTCTCAAATTCTTGCATGATTGTGCTAATACAAATGATAGGATAGAATCCAAACTACTACTACTACTATATTTAGAAGAGAAAAGGGATACTACTATTAAGAACTTTGTGAAGCATCAAGGCACCGTCAAACACTAGTTTGACAAAATAGCCTAGGTAAGAGCCTTCCACATCTCTACCATGGTCATGTATTGGGATAAATACCATTAGATAAAAGTGACCATGATAAAGTTGAGAAGTTATGATTAAGTCCCTTCTAAATTTCTAAGACCCTTGCGGACAACACCTACTAGCTAAAACCATGATAGGGGAGGAAGTGCCTCTACCCATTAATAATAATTTCCTAAAAAAATACTTCTAGGCCTAAGTGGTCCTTGGATTTTCCTTGTATATAGTTAGTTTAGGTGTGTATTCTTGCTATTATTTTGGTCTGTTATTTTGTTTTATTCTCTTGTTTTCCCTTATTTTGTTTTGGTTGGTCTTTGGGTCTTCTTTTTTTTAGGTCCCTGAATAAGTGGTTGTTTGTAAGTGTCAATAGTGTGTCTTTACTAAGTAAATATTATGTAAAAGTGTTCCTTTAATAAATGATAGTTAAACTTGAAGTTTTAGTTTTAATCAGTGTTATCTTGCATGTTTGTACCACTATGAAACTAGATTGTCATTTTTCCTCCTAAAGCATTTTATAAAATGATATATTTCATACACCTTAATATTTATTCATTTTTAGGCTTAATTTTTGTAGCTAAGAATTGAGTGAGAACTCTAAATGTCTACCCTTGTCACCACTATGATTCCCAACTTAGTAACAAGCTTCATTGTTTCAAAGTTGAGATAAGATCCTTCAATGCGCTTGAGAACAAATATTTAGAAAAAGGAAAATGAGAAAATAAATAAAAGAATATAATATAATTCAAATATCTAGACAATTTAGGTAACTCTACTAGGGCTATGGATTTCTGACTAGTAGAAGAGATATGCCTTGAGTAGAATCAAAATGACAACCTCATCAATTGTATAGATGCTTGAATACCAATAACAAAATATCCAAGTAGTTTCAAATGTTAGATCAATCCATGTAGCTTGATTCTTAGTTTTCAATGGAAAGTTTCAATATACTCCAAGAAAGGTAATAAATTCACATGCACACACTTTCATTCTTGAATATGTGAGGTTGTGATGACATTTTTCTTGTCTTGTGGTTGATCCTTCATCTATTTGGTTTGGTCTATGAATTCATAGATTCTAATTCTTAATATTATTTTATCTTAAAATTCTCTAAATCATTTCCCTAATAGCTCATTACCATTTCTTGTTCCTTCACACACCCCATTTTTATTTTGGAAAGTTGCGAGCCCCATTCCTATTTTTTCTTTTGTCTAGCCTTGTTCCCTTGGGTTCTCTTATTCCTCCCCTTGATCATGCATGGCGTGTTTTAATGTTAAATTATGGCTAAGTTACATAAATTTCAAATTCTAGTTGTTTGTAGATTGTTTGGACCATCATCTTTAGAAGAATTTTGAAATTTGAAGTGTTTTTAGAAATATGGACTTATGAGGGACATTCAAACATCAAGACTTAATGTTTTGACCTCCCAATGTCCTTTCCTTTCTCATAATCCTTCTTTTATTAGATGGATGTTCAAAATAATTAGGATAATGTGTTTTGTGGGATTTAAACTAACTACTAGATATCCAACGTATTGTACAAATCCTCAAGATATCTAGTCCTTTCTTGCAATATTCTCCCACATCCTATTAATTTCCAAGGCCTTCATTAATTTGTGTTGAAATTTTTTAAATTGGATGTGAATATGTGATTTTATTGTGTAAACCTCTTTTCTGCCTTCATTTTCTCACAAATTATTTTAGGTCAATAATTAGCATGTTTATGAGATCTTGAAGTAGATATAGATATATTCTAGCATGTCAAAATATCCACTTCCTTTGCGTTTTCTCAAAAATCCCTTTGAGATTGTGATATACTTGTCCTTGCAAGTTTTCAATGTGGAAACTAACCTTTTCCTACCCATCCATATCCACTTCTAGTGTCATATCCCACACTAAATCCCCACAAAGGATAACTTCAACATAGCATTCATAGTTTACAAAATTTGGGTCTAAAGGTAAAACTTTCACTCCAAGCTTGATGTCCAAAAGTCTTTAAGATCCTTGTAGAATTAAGAAAGAGTGTAATTGGAGAAACACAAACTTGGTGAGTTTCTTGAGGATTTTTCCGTTGTAATATTCCAAGTAGGATGTGGAGGTAAGTTGTCCATTTTCATGTCTAAATATCCTAACCTTTGGTATTTTCCTAAAGTATTGATCAAGGAAGAAATCTTAAATGATACTGCATGTTCGACTTGTAGATTTCCATTTGTCACCTTCCTTCAAAAAATATTAAGAGTTCTTCCTAAGCTACAACACTTGATACTTGTACTATTCCATTTTTAGATTCAAATTTTTGGTCATTCATTTCTCTACATGTAGTCTAACATGGTTTCCTTGGTGCTTGTAACTCCCAATTTATGATTTTTTACACTGCATCATCATTTTCAAGATTGCAAGTCCAAACTTATCCTTACCTACATACTTTTACGTAAGATTCACATGATATCCCTAATCCTTGACCCCAAATACCTTTCCTTATACGTCATTTTAAATTTAGAGATGCAGAGATGCCTTTGTTTGTCTTCTTTAAGCATGGATCATGAAGTACTCCTAATGTCTAATTCCTAGCTTCTTATTACTATGATCCTTTTGAAATCAAAGTTCCTTTTATCATCCTTTAGGATTTCTTTTGAGCATAATTTATGATGGATTTTTTACTCCCAAACTCTTACACTTCACACTAAGTTATGATTCAAGCTCATGAGTCGGGCCTTTCTCTAGGATTAGGAAATTAAAATCCTTTCATCTAAGATCTAGATCCCTTACCAAATATTGTATGGATTAAAAATAAAGGATGAAATCCCAAAGCAATGTGAATTTGTGGTGCCTAGTGAGACTTTTAGTGATGAGAAATATATAGGCCTTGATACTAAATTTTAGGAAATTTAAATCTCTATCCAAATAATCAAGTTATTACTTCAATGGATGAGATACAAGGCTTGAACTACTACGATATGAAAATCTAAAATTAAGTGACCTTAATATAGAAGTACCATGATTAGATCCATCTTCTTTATGATGCTAAAAATCAACCAAAATAACATGCTTAATAATACCACCTTATCTGAACTTATACCAGAAATAAATAGTATAACATCACTATAAGATAGAAGCAAAGAAACAAAAATCAGTAACATAAGAGCATCACATAACATAATATTTACGTGGAGAAACCTTTGTGAGAAAAAACTCCACCAAGAAGAGAGGCCAAGTATGCAGTATCTTCAAATAAATTAGATTACAATACATTCACTTATATTCTCCTCTTTTCCTCCAACATGGAAACACCTATGCACCTATGAACAACCTCTTTATGTTCCAACCTATCCTTGTTCCTGCAAAGTAACTCTACATTCAGTTGTTCCTTATAATTTCTACATCCAAGGAGCTAATTTTATATATTTGTGAAGAGGTCTGAAGCACCAAACATGGCACCCAAAGATGAATCTTCATTCAAAACTTTGACCCTTGGATTACCTCCTTGGAATAAAAAGGAACATTGGTTTTGGCTCCAATACTTTCCCTCCAACTTGGGAGCCTAGACTTGGAAAATAAACATTACATTAAATACAATAAATGATGAAATATCAAGAGACACTTATTTCCTCTTTCCAAGCACCCACTTGGAGAATCCTAATAGTCGCTTAGTTTTCTAATTCACTTGTCATTTACCATCACATTCTAGGCATCCACATGTGGAGAAAACAATAATAAATATTCATGTTCATAAGTCACCTTTCTTGCTACTAGTGAAACCGATCACCCAGGTTATGAATGTATTACAAATAATGGTGAGAATAAACAATATAAATATTTTCCCAATACACCCTAAGTGCCTAGGGACACTTTCCAAGGATGTTGGAACCATGCAATATGACATAGGATTTACAAGGTAGATGACACCTTAATCCTAACATTTATATTTAACCTTTTTAAAATATCTAAATGTCTAGTTTCCTTCCAATTTTTCACAGGAGGTGTTTCCAATACAAAGGAAAAGGTTATTTTGGGACTCAATCTAACATTTATAAATTTTTCTTGAGTCATATCTCCTTTGTGTATTTAGGCCTCATTTTACCAATCATGGATAATTGATTTGAGAGGTCTTTCAATGGGTCCCACTTTTTCAATTTTACCTAATTATTGTTTTCCTTCATCCCCTGTGTGTCTATCATAAGTTGGAAGTTACAAAACCTTGATAAAATACTAAGTTTAGGTGTGATTTTTCCATTTTCATATTTTTCTATAAAGTTTTCAAAGTTTCCCTTCATAACAAACCTTTCCTCCAAACCTCTCCTTTTCCTTTGTCCTTATCGAGCTATTGGACTTTCCCTTCTTGGCATGCCTTTCCTCTAATCCTCATTATTTCTCTTACCCATGTCGAAGTTCCATCCATCCTCTTCCCTAGATTCATTGTGGTATGATTTCCATGGTATCCCCAATCCCAAAGTCCTAACATCCCTTCATTCTTCCTTTTCCTTCACTTTCTCTATTTGGAAAGACCCTAAGTAGGATATAGATCATTCTCTTTCCTTCTATACTCTTATCAAATTCCACTCTGAATCCCCACAAACCTATTTTACCTCTTTCCTCTCTATTTTTTCAAATTTCAAAGGCGGGTCTAGATATTTCCCCCTTCCACTTCATCCACATCCACCATCCAATTTTGTAAGATTTCCCAAAAAATTCCCTAGGTCCTCTCTTGTGGACTCCTGACATCCATCCAAACATCTCTCATTGCCTCTTACCTTTAAAATTTCCTTATATTCCTACAAATATTCTATTTTCTCCTTTTTGTGGAATCCCCCAACACATCCAAATATTTGGACTCCTTCCAAGTATCCTATTCCATACCTACTTTTGCACCAGTTTTTTGTATAGTGCTCTAAAGCCTTTTTTATTTTTATTCTTTCTTATGCACACTTCATCCTAACATTGAAATATATTTCCTTCCACTTGGAAATAATGTCATAATTTCCATTCCTACACATTTCACTCACACTTCCTCCAAATATTCCATTCACTCTTTCCCCATTTTGCATAGTTTCTTTGGACTTTAGGATGTTCATTCCTTTATCCACTTCCTACATCTAGTCTAGAGCTAAAATATTACATCTTGTTGCCATGTATTGTTCATCATTAAATTTCTATAAATCTTCATGTTGTCTTTTGTTTGTTGCAACCACTCCCAAACCTACCTAGAATCACCACTAATGACCATATTTTACCCTACAACTACCAATTAGATTTTTTTCCTAGAAACTCATTCTTATCCCAAGGGCATAAATCCAAAATTCAAAATTGACAATGGATGATGAAGAGTGCCATGGTACCATGAACTCATTGATTAGAAATTTATATGTAAGTTGTCTCTATGCCATCTCTAGGCTACCGTTTTGGTTGATTTCATGGGTTAAACATGATCCACATGCAATATTAATGATATCTAGTTCTTAGTTAATTTTCTATAGGTTTTAGTGACCAAACTAAGTGCTCAAAATATCAATTAATTTCTCATTCAAGTAGTTGATCATTTCTCTTTTTTCATGTGACTACAATGACAAGAAAATCCTCTTATTTCAATACATACATTTCTAACTACCATTCATGTAGCTCATCTTGTAGCAGATATTTTTAATTTAATATACCCTTAGCTAGTTGTGCATCTTGAGAAATAATCCCAGGAAATGAAGTGTGATAGAATATTCTTGGCTTAGGGTTTTATCTCACCACATTTTTTGGTGTGAATGTAATAATAATTTGATGTGTCACAACACTTTAATGCATTGCATATTCTCATTTGCAATGGTCGTTTCCTTATTCATGTAGATTAAGTATCTAGAGAGGGGTTAAGTATGTTCAATTGTTAAGTATCATATATCTTTTTTCATTTCTATGTGTCATTTCTTCTAGTTGCTATGAATTTGTAACCCAATATAAGGCACTGATCCTAGAAGTGTTTGACCCTCCATGCACCTAAACAATAATATCTTTCATCAATAGTATAGTAGTGGGAGTTATTTTTTTGCATTTCTTGGTTCAATATTCTAACCTTGAGGAAACATATCCAACAAGCCTTTAAGGACTTTACTTTAAGAGAATCATGTATTGCATACCCACATCTTATAGACTTGTAATATTTTCTTGATCATATGAATAGAGGATATATAAGTGGGTTATTCCTTGGCCTAGTCATATCTATTCAAGCCATGAATAAATTGGATGTTGTGAAAAATTTACCTATTTTTGTACCTTCAAATGTGATTAAATCTTGTTAAATATTAACTCTAGGAACACCCTCCTAAGTCTATATGAGCTCAAATTAGAAATGTTATCATCCCAAAAATTGGCCTATCATCACTCACTTTTTTTATGAGTTCGTCTATCCACTGTCAACAATAACATATCCCTAGTCTTGAAGTGGATTAATCCCTCTAGAAATGTGAGTTATAATTTTGGGATCCAATAGGACAAAATTGTTACTAAGGATATAATCTATCATTATCAGTGAAATATTGATCTAATTATATCTTGATAACCATAGAAATTTTGTGAAGTATTCAACGTGTAAGTTGATAGCCAGTAAACTTACACCAATAAAAATGATGTAGGCAATATAGAAGCAAGTATATGTTTGGTATTTGGATGTTCTAGTTGCTAGAAGAATCTTTTTCTCTTCTAAGTGAAGAGTTGTGACTCTAGTTTAGTCAAATCCATAATTAGTTTTCACATTAAAATGCTTGATATTAAAGAGAAGAAGATTACCAAAATACTAGTAGGAACATGAACCTATAACTCATTCAAGGAGATAAAGAAAAATGTGGAAAGCTCATAACCATGATCAATCATTTAGACCTACCTATAAAGATTCAAAAGTAGGAACTTTAGGTAAACAAAATTCATGCATGGATTTTAGAGATCAATAATTGTATACTTCTAAATGTTTAGCTAATAGAAGCATAAAAAACCATAAGAAAATATAATGGCCTAATTATGAGGTAAAAAGAGAATGGATGCATATTGGGTGGAGAAAGGTGCATAACATGATTGATAATTATTTATAAAGTCATGGCATGTTTTATCCAAATCCGATGACATAATATGATGGCCACCATCCCACCTCTCCTAGCATGGTATATAAATGACATTGAACAAAAGAACATATTATGTCTACTTAAAGAGGAGACACTGGAGGTTGTGATAGTGGTCAACATGCAAAAGGCTCATATACAAAGTTATGATATGGTTATTGGTATGATAAATGTAAAGATAATCCTTGATGCGAGCCTATAATATTTTAGCACGAGTGTGATGACATTGTTGGCTGATATTCCACTCTTCCCAACATAACATGCAAAGATGAAATTGAGAAATGTAGGGAAAAGCTTGATTAGCTATAAACTCAAAGTGCCACATTTAATCATGTGAGTTCCCTCTTGATGATACAAAAGGATGAGTTCCCTTACAATAAGTGCACAAAGATGGGGGGGCAAAAAGGGGTCTTAAGTGGTCATTTTTTCTAAAATTGGGAAAGATTGACCTTGGATGAGAAATTGAAGATAGTTACATTCAAAATTTTATGATGCAACACACACAAGAGTCATAGTGCTCTGAATCTACTTTCTAAACTACTAATTTTTTTTAAAATGGTAGAGATTAAGGGGTTCAAAAAGGGGGCCCTGTAGACACTTAAAAATGTCCTGAATGATATTACACATTTGAATTGGATCACTAACATCATTTCATCTTGAAACCGATCTTTTTTCTTATTTGATTAAATTAACCTAGTTATTTAAGCAAATGCCTCATTTTCATCTATTGATCTAATTGATCTGATTGGGTTAATTCACCCCCTCTCACAATAACATTTCATCCTATTTAAATTGAATAAATCAAATTATTTAATTTAAACCCTAAGTCCTCTTATTTAATTGAATAACCTTAAACTATTTAATTAAATATCATATTTGCATCCCCTTTTTCATTAAATAAACCAATAATTTAATTAATATCATATTATTCTCCATCTTGAACATTCAAATATAGTTTTAATTACTAAATTACTAATTTCTCCTCCAATCCACTTGCATAGGGAATATTCCAAAGGAATTTTCTCCTATTTGGCTCCATAAAGGAATGATTTCTTTCAAACAAACTTTGGAAAAAACTTTTAAAGTTGTTACAAAGTGTGTTTGTTTGAATCATTCTTATCCCTTGATCTTTCCTTGATCCATGTTTCCCCCTTCATTCAATATTGACCATTGATAGATCAAATCGATCTAAGCCCTTGATTTTTCATTTTCTCTCCTATAAATACATCACTATTTGGAGAGAAATGGATCCATCTTTTGATAGCAAAGTTATGCTATTGAAATTCATACTCACTTGCATCCATATTTCATATTTGATAGCATTTTAGATTAAAGCTTCACTCATTTAGCTTAAGCATCCATTAATGGCTTCCATGGTAACTTAGTTTGCATCAATGGATTATATCATTGAATTTTGTTGACATTTAGCATATATTGCATCCATTTTATCAAGAATTTTAGCATTTAGACTCATCTTTATCATATTTTGTTCATATCTCATCAGTTTCGTCAATCTTCTTCAATAAAATCAATTGAAACAAGATCATATTATCCAAGGGATTGGGAAAGGTTCGCCATTGCACATTAATGTGACACTTGGGTAATGATATTAACTAAATTTGACATAGAGTGTGTGGAGTGCAAGGCTATCAAAGGACAAGTTATTGCAGACCAACTAGCTGAAGTGCCCATTTATGCGAAGAATCCTTTGGTATCTAAGTTTCTACATGAATCAATGTTTCTCCTCAATGTAGCAGATCAATGTAAAATGTACTTCGATGGATCATATGCCCAACATGGATTGGGGCGGGTATTCTCTTCATCACCCCTTAAGGTGATTGCATTCCAAAGTCATACCAGTTATCATTCCCATGTACTAACAATATTGTTGAGTATGAAGCCCTAATAACAGGTCTAAGAATAGCAGTTCAATGGAAGATAAAAGAGTTAACAGTCTATGGGGACTCACAGTTGATTGTCAACCAAGTCAATGATGACTACCAAATTAAGGATGATAAACTCATTCCTTATAAGAAGATGGTAGAAAGTTTCAAGGACTTTTTCATTGATATAACCTTTAAGTAGATACCTTGCATGAATAATTGAGCAATAGATGTCATGGCGACAATTGGGTCTTTATTAGACATGCCACACAATGTCCTTCAATGTGAATTATTGGTAGAACAACTTCTCGTACCGGCTTTTGAAATTCTTGAATCTGAATTTGCATGTGTAATCATTGGTCCTAGTTCCCCATGGTATCATGATATATTCACCTATCTTAGTAGAGGAACCCTCCCATCCGATATCACCTCTAACCTTAAGAAAACCTTCATCAAGAAGGCATCCCGATTCGTCATCTTAGGTGATACTCTATACCGTAGTAGCATCGAGGGGAAATTACTACGATGTCTCAACAAAGAGGAAGCCTTGACCAGCTTAACAAAAGTACATGAAGGCATTTTTGGTTCCCATTCTAGTGGAATAACCTTATCCAAGAAACTGTTAAGGATAGGGTATTACTGGCCAACCATGGAAAGAGAATCTCATCAGTATGTGCAAAAGTGTGTCCATTGTCAACAACATGGAGATCTAATCCATGCTCCAACTCAGGAGTTACAACCAATGGTCACACCTTGTCCTTTCTCATAGTGGGGGCTTGACCTCATAGGAAATATTACTCTGACCTCATCTAATGGCCATAAATTCATCATCACGACCACTGAATACTTTACTAAGTGGGTCGAAGCCATTCTATGACTTATATGATGGGGAAGCAAATCTCCAATTTTATCCTAAATTACCTTATTTTCCACTATGGTGTTCCGCAAGCCCTTATCTCATATAATGAAACACCCTTCAAGAATCAAGATGTAAGAGAGCTATTCCAATGATTTAACATCCAACATCGGTTCTATACCCCGTAATACCCCCAACGCAATGGTCAAGCTAAGGCTACAAACAAGACCATTATAAAAATCCTAAAGAAAATGATCAATGAAGCTAGTCATGACTGGAATTTGTAGTTAAATCCCACCCTTTGGGCTTATTGAACCAACATCTGCATGCTTACAGGTGCAACCCCTTTCTTCTTGGTCTACGAATCAGAAGCCATCCTACCTATTGAGGTCGAGCTTCCCTCGTTGTGAGTATCACTACAAAATCTGATCACTGATGAAGAATATAGGGTTTCTCGGCTGAATGAGTTAGGATTCCTAGATGAATGTCATCTTGATGCCTTAAATCATTTGCAAGCTTACCAAAACTGATTGAAAAGGAGTTACAACAAGAAGATACCTTGCATGAACAATAGAGTAGCAGATGCCATTGTGACAATTGGGCCTTTATTAGACATGCCACACAACGTCCTTCAATGTGAATTCCTGGTAGAACAACTCCTCGTATCGGCTTTCAAAATTTCTAAATCTAAATTTGCATGTGTAATCGTTGGTCATGGCTCCCCATGGTATCATGATATATTCACCTATCTTAGTAGAGGAACCCTCCCATTTGATATCACCTCTACACTTAAGAAAACCTTCGTCAAGAAGGCATCTCAATTTGTCATCTTAGGTGATACTCTATACCATAGAAGCATCAAGGGGACATTACTAGAATGTCTCAACCAAGAGGAAGCCTTGACCACCTTAATAGAATTTTATGAAGGTATTTGTGGTTCCCATTCTAGTGGAATAACCTTATCCAAGAAAATATTGAGGATGGGATATTCCTGGCCAACCATGGAAAGAGAATCTCATCAATATGTGCAGAAGTGTGTCTAGTATCAACAACATGGAGATCTAATCTATGCTCTAGCTCAGGAGTTACAACCAATGGTCACACCTTGGCCTTTCTCGTAGTGGGGGCTTGACCTTATAGGAAATATCACTCCCACCTCATCTCATGACCATAAATTCATCATCTCGGCCACTAAATACTTTACCAAGTGGGTCAAAGCCATTCCTATGACTTATAAGGAGTGAGTTTATCATCCTTGGTTTGGTAGTCGTCATTGACTTGGTTGACAATCGACTGTGAGTCCCCATAGACTTTTAACTCTTATATCTACCATTGAGCTACTGTTCTTAGACCTGTTATTAGGGATTCATACTTAGCAATATTGTTAATACATGGGAATGATAACCGGTATGACTTTGGAATACATTTGCCTTGAGGGGTGATGAAGAGAATGCCTGCCCCTAATCCATGTTGAGTATATGATCCATCAGAGTATAATTTTCATTGATCTGCTATGTTAAGAAGGAAGATGATTCATTAGGAAACTCAGATATCAAGGGATTCTCCACATAAATGGGTACTTCAGCTATTTGGTCTGCAATAACTTGTCCTTTGATAGCCTTGTGCTCCACATACTCTATGTCAAACTCAGTTAGGATCATTACCCATTTGGCCATTTGCCCCATGAGATTTTCTTTAGATAACATATATTTTAATGGATTGATCTTGGCAATAAGCTCAATTTGGTGTGAGAGCATGCAATGTATGAAATTTTGTGAAGAAAATGCCACTGCTAAGCATGCTTTCTTAATGGATGAGTAATTCATTTCATACCCCTACCAAGGTCCTGCTGATGTAATAGATGACTCTTTTCTTTCCTATTTCATCATGTTGGGATTAAAGAGCACCTACTAATGTTGATGTAGCTGAAATGTATAAGATCAATGGCTTGTTTGGTATCAGTGGCTTGAGAACTGGATGTGACAATAGGTAGTCCTTGATTTTTTGTGAGGCTTTATCACATTTCTCATCCCACTTATGCATAATCCCTTTATGGAAAAGATGCGAAAAAGGGTGGATCTTTTCTGATAATTGCACTATGAATCTTCTAATGGATTGTAACCTTCCTTGTAACCCTCTCATCTGCTTCAATGTTTGTGGTGGTTCCATGTCTAATATTGCTTTCACTTTTTATGGATCTATCTCTAGCCCTCTTTATGACACGATGTATCCAAGAAGCTTCCCTGATGTAACCCCAAAGACACTTTTTCGGGTTCAGCCATACTTTATATTCTTCGATCCTATTAAAGATGGGTCCCAATACCTCTATGTTCTCCGTCCTTGTTTATGATTAAATGACCTTAATCTATTTGATTAAATATCATATTTGTATCCCATTTTTCATTAAATAAATCAATGATTTAATGAATATCATATTATTCTCCATCTTGCACATTCAAATTTATTATTAATTACTAAATTGCTAATTTCCCCTCCCATCCATTTGCATAGGGAATATTCCAAAGGAATATTTTCCTATTTGGCTCCAAAAAGGGAATGATTTTTTAAACAAACTTTGTAACAAACTTTCAAAGTTGTTACAAAGTTTTTTTGTGTGAATCATTCTTATCCCTTGATCTTTCCTTGATCTATGTGATCTTTTATTCTCATCCATTGATGAGAATTCTTGATCCATGTTTCCCCCTTCATTCAATATTGACCATTGATAGATCAAATTGATCTGAGCCCTTGATTTTTCATTTTCTCTCCTATAAATACATCACTATTTGGAGAGAAATGGATCCATATTTTGATAGCAAAGTTAAGCTATTGAAATTCATACTCATTTGCATCCATATTTCATATTTGATAGCATTTTAGATTAAAGCTTCACCCATGTAGCTTAAGCATCCATTAATGGCTTCCATGGTAACTTAGTTTGCATCCATTTTATCATAGTTTGCATCTATGGCTTATATATTTGAATTTTGTTTACATTTAGCATAGATTTCATCTATTTTATCAAGCATTTTAGCATTTATCATTCGTCTTCATCATATTAAACTAGTTTTATATCATTTCTTGTTCATATCTCATCGGTTTCGTCGGTTTTCTTCAATAGAACCGATTGAAACAAGCTCATATTATCCAAGGGATTGGGAAAGGGTCACCATTTACATCAATGCAACACCACTCCCCCAATAGGATAATATTCAAGGTCTTAGAATAGATTTCCCTTACGTTTTTAGGTTGATTTCATGTTAGTTTAATGGGTTCTTGTTCTTTGAAATTTTGAATATTTTATTGGGATCATTGCTTAGGGGATTAAATAGGCTTTAAATTCATTTGGATCTAACATATTTAGTTCACACTATGACTTTGATCACATTTTGGTGCTAGAAGGAGGGCTATACTAACCGAATTTGATGATGTTTTCTTTAGATTCTCGTGTTCTTGTGTTTGTAGATATAGTGACACTCTTGATGGATTTAGCGATGCACCTGACATGCATCACTATATAGTGACACACTTTGGTTTAAATTTAGTGATGCATATTTTAATTTCATCAATGCATATTTAATATAGTGATGCTAAAGTGTTTTTATTAACATCATGATTTTCATTAAAGTGACGCATGCATTATAGCGACACAATTGATGTCACTGTTTTACTGCAGAGCAATGCATGTGATTTTCACCAGAGCAACGTACTTTTGATATGGCGACATGTTTTATAAATTTAGCGATGCAATTGATTTCAGCGATGCTTTTTACTGGTAAATAAAATAGAGAGTTAATTTTGACATGTGCTTTAAATTTTTTATTTCATGTGCTCTCTACCATGTCACTGACATCTGGCTTTTATTTTTTAGGCTAACTGGTTTTGCAGATTTGAACACATTTAAAGTGAAGGAGCATGCTATCATTCTTCCATACATTGTAACAATTGTTTTTACACTTATGGGAAAATTATAACCCATTATATGTTGCTTTGATTTATGTTTTAGGACCAACTAAACTTCCATTGGGTTTAAAATTTACATTCAAAGTTGGTTAAAATTGGACCGACACATCCTCATTTTGCTATATCGGTTAAAATTGAACAATACAATCAAACACTTCCATTTGGTGCTTAAAATGAACTCATTGTGCTTTACAAGGTTAAAATGAATGAGTTCTTGTTTTTTGTGACACACTTGTAGTGTGTATCCATTCCCCTTGTGCTTCGTGCAATCTTGGGTGAAGAGAAACACTCAAGTGTAGTTCATTGCTTTGGTGCACTTGTAGTACGTATCCACTCCCCTTGTGCTTCATGCGAGCTTGGGTGAAGAGAAATACTCAATTATACTTCCATGCTTTGTGTCACACTCAAGAGAGGACTTACTATGAGATACATCCCGCAACAGAAAACTCATAGGCAAGTTCTCGAAATCACATTTATCGGTGAGATTTCAATAAAGGATGTGAAATTGTGATAAATTAGCATCAATCTTGGGTGTCCATAACATACTGCACCTAATCCCATGCCTTAAGTGGGGCGTGAACGATTGAAGATCCTTAAGTGGTCAAGCAGATGAATATGCGTCATGGTGTTCTCAGTTTTTTGTCATTAAGAACCTTGTTTAAGTAGTGGTCAACTTTTTCCATCCAATGAGTTTTTTAAAGTGGTGCATTGGAACTTAGATTCCAAGAAGTTACTTGCCATGTCTGATTTTTGTTAAAGTGTAGAGGTTAAGACTTCATTCTTAACATACCTCTACACTCTTTCCTTGATTGCATGTAAAATCATCTCTTCTAATATGAAGGCCGTGAGGCAAGCCCACCAAGAAAAATGTACCCACTTGAACTAGGAATGTTATATTGCTTGTGAGTTAGTATAATACTTTGCTTGGTTCCAAAACATCTTAAACACACATCACCAAGTTTTCAAACTTCAAACCCTTTGAATTAAGTATGGATACCTTTTGAAGAGTCCTAATATTGATGCTTGTCCTAAGGATTCTATCCTTAGATAAGTATTTTTGTTTATATCTTAATCCACACTTTCCAAAGTTAACCTAGGGAACTATGGCCTTAGCTTCATGATTTTCACATAATGGACTTTGTGAAATGAAGGATGCTTTTGAAATAGACATTTTAGTTTGAACTTTAATTAAGAATTTCTTGATGTGGTAATGAAACAATCTCATTTAAGCAAAGATTAAATCAAATTAACAACCCACATTGATGTATGTTCAAACTTTGAGACCCCAAAACAAGCACATTGAGACAAGGAAAATATTGCAAACCATTGAGTCCTATTGTCAAAATCATTGGATCTTATTTCCAAAATAATTGAGTCCTGTTGTCAAAATCATTGAGTTCTATTTTACCAAAGTCATTGAGTTCTTAGGGTTTTCCAAAAATATTGAGTTATATTTTACCAAAGTCATTGAGTTCTTAGGGTTTTGTCAAAATCATTGGGTTTTATTTCCAAAAGAATTGTTTTATTTCACCAAAATCATTGAGTTCTTAGGGTTTTATCACTTTAGAGGTATAACATGTTTCTCACTACCTTGATCTTGCAAAAACAAAGGTTCATTTTAGGTTAACATTTTGGCTCAAACATTTCATCCACCCTTTATCATATTTCACATTTCATTTCACCAAACTTTAGAAAATTTTGGACACACCAACACTCTTTAGACTTAGAAAAATCATCAAACCAATCCCATAACTTAGTTATGTTGTGTGTCAAATGGATACTTTTCCATGCACTTAGTTGAGTTGGTTATCACATTTTGTGGACAAGTTTATCTTAAAGGTCACAAGTCTACGTGAAAGATTTATAAGTTCATTAACACCTTTCATCCAAAACATCAAATATTTTGTCTAAAAGTGTTGTCCAAAAAGTTTAGAAAGTTCATCCCCATATCATTCATCCTTTTCATAACTCACTCACACCATTGGTCCAAAACAACTTAGAGGATCCCTTTTTCCAAAATTTGAGTCAACTAGAGAGTTTCAACATACCTCTCACATAGGTGACCCAAAATTTATGGTTACAACAAGATCACAACACAAGAGAATCATGGAACAAACCAAAAACACATCCACCACAATTGATCCAAACCTACAAGAATTTGATCCAAGGATCCATTCTACCCCCTCTCAATAAATGAAAAATCCATCGGGACCATATGAGGAAGAAGATGTCTAAAACAACCCACTTGGGCTTAGTAAGGAAGAAATCCTAGAGTATAAAAAAGAACATCAAACCTTAGAAAAGGTGGCTCCAACTTTTCTCACACAAAACTTTACACAAGGGGTAAGCGAATCTATGAAACAACCAACTCCATCCTTTGTGCCAAGTCAAACATTAACTCCTAGTCTTGCAAATAGGCTTGCCACCGATTTTGGTCATACTCTCCCTTTGGAAGGAAACACACTTTTGGGTACTCAAAACACCAACCTTCCCAAAAACACCACTTGGACACCAAAATTTGGTGCCCCATCTCAATCTTCCACCACCATTCTAGAAACCCTCTACATCCACAAAAACCCCTTACATTTCATGATACCATGAAAACTTCGACATTTCGAGCACAACCATCTTCATCCATCACCACAAGTACCCAAAGTGTGCCTAACATTACACAAAGTAATGTGAACCTAGTGCTTCAAGTGGGACAACAAGGGAAAGTTAACATTCTCACGCAAGGTCAACCCTTGACAAGTGGCTCCAACAATCCCATTGACACATCAAAACAAGTGATCACCCAATCTACTCAATTCAATCCACAAAACACATCAAACCCATCCATAATCAATCCAAATCCAAACAACACCTTGATCACAAACCCCACCAACCAAGGTAATACCTTGGTCCCACATAAAATGCAATAAGGAAACCCTTCTAATCTATTGATCCAAGGAAAGAATGTGCCATAGACATTGCAATACCAAATGGCACCACCATCATCTTTACCATGGGCCCACCAAAACATGAAAAATAAAATAGGCCCCTACCTTACATTCCTCCATCCCAATTGGCCATCTTACAAGGAATGCTAAACCAAAACAACCTGCAACCACCTCAAATCAATCCACAACTCATGATCACCAAAAATCCATCCCAACATTAAAATGCTTCCACGTTGCAAGGACAACAAGTTCACACTTTAGCCTTACAACAAGCACAATAGGCTTACCAACAAGCATTGCAAGCACAAAAAGCTCAAGCTCAAGCGTTACAACAACAAAAATCCCAACAACAAGCGTTGCAAGCACAACAAGCTTATCAACAAGAGCTACAACAACAACAAGCCCAAGCTCAAGCCTTGCAACAACAACAAGCTCAACAACAAGCCTTAATCACACAACAACAATAGCAGCAACAATAGCAAACCCAACAACAAGCCTTTGTCACTCAACAACAACAACAAGCTTTGCTAGCACAATAGTATGCACAACAACAACAACAAGAAGGAGGTTTATACTATAATCCCTAACAAAACATCATCAATCCAAATACGTTATGAGCATATACACCTCTACCACCATCACCTTCATAATATCAAACACCACCCTACACACCATGCAACACCCCATCATATCAAAATCCTACTTACAATTCATCCACCATCCCATAGTATGCAACATATGCTCCTCCACCAAACCAGCAAGATGATATGGCATCACAACTCAAGGTACTAACACAACAAATGTAGGACATTCAAATGGGAAAAACGAAGAATCCCCATACACAACAAAACTTGTGTCCATGCGCATTTGATAGAAACATCGCAATGGTACCTTTCCCTCCTAGTTTTGAGGTCCCTAAATTTGATAAATAAAAAGGGAGAGGAAATCCTATGGATCACATCAAATAATTCATGTCATGTGTATGGAGGTTGCCTACAATAATTCCTACTTAATGCACCTCTTTCCACGAGTTTGACAGGCGCAACCATCGATTGGTTTTCACAGTTACTCCAAGTATCAAAACCTTCCAAGAAATCATCGATAGATTCATAGATCACTTCTCCTTCAACATTGACATGGGATTTAGATTAGAGGAGTTATACACACTTAAGCAAAGCAAAGGAGAATCCTTCGCTAATTTTTGCAAAGATGGAGGCAAAGAGCTAGCAAGAGCAAGTGGCCTATTCCCAATGAACAAGTGGGGATTATCATAGAAAATGTTCATCCAGATCTATCCTTCCACTTAAAGATGTAATGTATCACCACTTATGATGAGCTTTTCCCTAGGGCCCTCAACGTTGAGAGAGCCCTAATCTCATAGGGAAACATGCAAGCGTATAAAAACAATTGCCCCTCAACTAATTCAAATGACAAGCCCATCATCTGGGATAAGAACAAAAGTGTGATGAATGTTGGCATTGTGGATGCTAAAGTGTTCATAAGTGCTCCTAGGCCAAACACCAACCAACCATCGCACAAATTGTACAACAAACAACATCACCACCATAGAATAATCAGGTCAATATCACCGAAACTCAACAAAGACAAACCCCCAATAGGAATAACTACCCAAAACATAAATACACACCATTGGGGGAACCTATTGAATTTTTCATGCAAAAATTGGTAGAGTCAAACTTGATTATGCTTCCCAATTTGCAAAACTACCTAGAACCACAAGATAAACTGCCTTGGTACAATGAAAAGGATCTTTGTGATTTTCACAAAATCAAAGGAAAGAAAACATCAAACTGTATGAAGCTCAAGAACGTTATCCAAGATCTTATAGAGAATGGAGACATGTCTATTGATGTACTAGCAGGTAACCAGGACCTCAAGATATATAAAAACCCTATTCCAAATCACAACAAAGGGAACGACAATGGAAAAGGGAAGAGTTACAATAATGTGCAACATGTCTATTACAATGTGGTCGCTTCTTGTGATAATGTCGTAACAGTAATTACCATCAAAGGACCTAACACAAAGTGTGGAATCACCACATGAAGTTTCAAGGTCACCATCCAAGGAGCTTCATCCCAACCTAGGGCACAACCTCCATTACCAATGTCCAACCCTAGTAACTACAATCTCCTAGATCAGATAAAGAAGACCCCCGCACAGATCTCTATCTTGGAACTATTGAGGCTATCTCCCACACATAGGGAGATATTAGAAAAGGCTTTGTAAGCATCCTTTGTCCCTAAGAATATTGATACAGAGTAGTTTCAATCTATGGTAGGCCATATCACTACCCTCATCTTCTCACCTTCTTGGAACAAGACCTACCAACGTAGCCGTCTCACAATCACACCTTACATCTTGAGGTAATTGTTCATAAGAACAAGGTTAAAAGAGTCTTAGTAGATGGAGGTGTTGGTCTGAACATTTTTACCGTTTAGTTAATCAAGAAATTAGGTTATTCATAGGATGCTATTGATAAAACAAAGAGTACAACCATCAGGGAATATGACGATCAAGAAAGAGCGTTGCAAGGCATCATCACGCTACCTATCCAAGTGGGGCCCGTAATTGTTGAGACTACATGCCAAGTGCTAGATCTTGATATCCCCTACAATATATTTCTTGGTCAACCATCGATTCATGTCATACAAGCTGTAGCTTCCACCTATCACCAATGTGTCAAATTTATTTTTGAGGACAAGGAAGTTACTATCCATGGAGATCCTGAGCCTTTCTACTATTGCAAGAACCTTGAGGCTAAGTTCTACAAGATCCCCCCAAAACCAAAGAATGATGAAGGCCCTACATCCTCATCCTCATTTGTTGACCCATCTTCCCTTGCATCCACCTCAAAATCCAAAACACTAGAACATACCTGATATCTAGGCAGTAATCAAGGACAATGGTTGTGGAGATTATAATCTAAAGGACACTTTTGTGTTGGGTGAGTTACCTCTTTCCCCCAAATCTCATGGAATACCCACACCTATCAACAAAGTGATTGAAACATTAAAGCTTGCATCTACCACCTTCACCAAATGGGGGGACTTGAACAAAGAGGATGTCAATGATGATGATATATCTAAACTGCTCTATCAAGACAATAGACCCATTCCCATTCTTCCCATGGAAGATGATAATAAGGGTTTATAGTTGTTGGCCTCCTACAATGATTTCACAACTAAGCCTTTATGCCCATGATTCAAAGACTGGACATCTAACCTGAATAGCCATTCAATCATCATGAAGGTGCATTTAACATGTCAACCCAGGGATGTGAACTTGAAATGGGATAGCACTGAATGTGCACTAGGGGCTCAAGCAGTCATTGCTTGCTACAACTAAGAAACACAATACTGAAAGTAAATGGCTTGAAAGGAAATAAAGTAAATGTTGAACATCAATCAACAACTATACTAAGCTAAAATATGGGTAGGAATAAAGATCTAAGCAACAAACAGGAAACTACTTTTTCTGCTTTAGCTGCAAGAATAGACACATAATGGACTTCTAGTGGCTATAGGAATAGTCAATGCCATATTTCAAACTAAGTATCAAACAAAAAGTAATACTAAGCTAATGTTAAACTAAGAAGATGGATTACTCACCAAGTGAGCCCCCTTGGATAAGTATCCTCTAAACTAACAAGAACTCAGATGCTCTCAAACTCATAACTTTATTTTATTCACTGTAAATCATGCATACAAATAGTAATGCATCTATATTGTTGAAACTGAAAAAATCGTGCAACCTCCTTTTTTTGAAGGAGCATCAAATTATTATTTATACTACTGCTAAACAAGGTAGTAAACTCCATGACTGGGAGGACGCCATTTAGGGAAAATAGGGGAAAATGGAGCAACGATGGTTATGCATGTAGGGAATCTGACCAGACATGCAAGTCAAGCGCAGATCCAACATAGTAGTAATGCCCGTGCATGTTCAATCATTAAGGTCCACTGCAAGGTGGTTACGTTCAGTTGCATGAAGAATCTTTGTTGCCAGTTTCCTTTGACTTGGAGTGATTTTTCAGCTGGACATTATGGTGCATGCCCAGCTGGTGGTGTCTTCCTTAACTTGGCATATTAAATCTGCATGTCAAGGTTAGTACGCATAATAACTGCACATCAATAACCATTCTAAGAAACATTCATTAATCACATGAAAAATCAATATAGATGACCCACATATTATGCCAAATATCATTAAAGCTTGCAGATATAGGGTAATGTCAAATGTCAATGGTTTGAGAGAAACATTATGCCAATTCCAACACTTAAGCATTAAATTCCATGACATCTATGAGAAAATAGACTATAGATTTTACCTAAAATTATACCAAAAACTAGGCTCATCACTCCCCCCAACCTAACGTCTTGTTGGTCCTCTAGCAGGGGAAGAGTTGTTCTTATGCCGGGTCAAAGCTCTGAAATTTGCAACTAAGAGTTGTCCAACATCAATGGTTGCAGTGCGTGAGTTAGGATCCCAATAGAATCCTCCCAATCTGTCAAACCTATTCCATCTCTAGTTTTCTACAACAATGTCACTCTGGTAGAATCTGAAATTTGGCACAGGCCACATGAGCATGGGTAGTTGAAAAGTCAAGGGAAGCCAATATCATCCTTGAGTTCTCCCAATCTGAATATGTCTCTCAATTATTTTTAATGATGCAGCATAATTGTGGATGGAATGAGGCTCAACTTGTTTTAGCTCATCAGTCAAACTATTCCATCTCTGAGATAAACATCTCCTCATAGTTTCCTCCTTTGCTGCCGTTTTTACCTTGTACTCTATGTAAACTGCCTCAATCCAAGGCATAATCCTATTACCATAGCTTGGTCTGAGCAATATTCTATGCCATTCTCTGTAAATATCCCTTGGGTTTCTTGATTCAACTCTAACAGGCAGAGAAATATCATACTCCAATTGTTTATAAGCGCCATGTTGTTGTCCCCAACTAATTTCATTTTGCACCCAAGACATGAATGATCTCAATTGAACATCCCCAACATACAACAGTGGGTTCCAATCGTGGTCTTTTGTGACAACATAATTATGTAAATAAAATTCACATAAAAAATTCTTAATTTCAGGGGAGGCAATCCTATAAGCATTGAAAAATTTCATAGGGGTATCAATAGAAGGGTTCAAACCTGAGGCAAGTCTTGACATCTTAAAAGAGAGATACTTCTCTTTTAGGAGCAAAGCATAGACCCTCGGGGATTCTCTACATTCCAGAATATTGGGTGCTAAAGGTTCCATATCATCTACCCTCTGCTTCATGGTAGCAATTTTTGCATTTTTCCCCTCAATCTCTTCATCCTTCTTTTGAATTTCCTCCTTCAACTTCTATTTTTCCTTTCTCCATTCTTCCTCCCATCTTTGTATCTCTTTCCATAAATTCAAAATCACTACATGTATTGTAAAACTAGGAGGGTTACGAATGCCTACCAGTCTCTTTATTGATGGCGACTCCTCATATGGCATTATTTTCATGGACTCAGGTTGTCCAGTTATCTACGGCTGTAAGGGTGTTGTTTCTTCTTCTTCTTGTTGCGGGACTTCATGTTGCAGTAAGTCTTGATTTTCCTCCAATTCTTCTGCAATGCTAGCAAGATCGTCCAATGTTATGTTTGTTGCTCCCTTAAATATGTCTTCTTCTTTTTCAACATGCTCCTGCTCCATTGGAGCTTCAGGATCCTCATGTGAGGTCTCGCCAGATTTAGGGCTTTCCTGCAAAGGCATACCAATTACAGGTCCAACTAGTCTTGATTTTATGGGAGTTCTTTCACGTTTTCCTTTGGTTGTAGGATGAGTAGTATCAACCTTCCTCTTTTTCAGACTTGGCACTTTTATTTCTACAGGTTGTGTTTTAGCCTTCCCTTTTCTCATTTCTACCTTTCTCCGTTGTGCCCTGGTTTTCATGAGGGTTCCAATTGGAACTTCATCATCAGAATCCGAGGAAGAAATTTCTCTTTCTGAGTGCTTTGTTCTAGAAGAACTAATTTCAATGCTTTCCTCAGCTACAGGAGGATTCATGCTAGAGCCAGCACTAGAGGTTGAAGCACTAGGAATGGATTTAGCCATGCTTACTTTCCTGCTAGATCTACGGGATCGAGGTATAGCCCTAGGTGGAAAATGTTTAACATCTACAAACTCCTCCTGGTGATAATTTTGATCAACCTTAATAAAATCTTCCCAATTCATTCCAGAAACATCACACAGATATTTTTCAACCAGCAATTTAATCAAGCAATGGTGAGAGACAGAGTTATCCCTACCTTTCTAGGTCTTGGCCGCCATGATTGAGAGAGGATTGTACAACACATTGGGAACATTCATCCTCCTCCTGTGCCTCATGTGATTTAAAATCTTGAAATGGATAGAATGTAAATTTGATTGGTGACCCTCACAAGTGATGTATTTGATGGCATACACAGCTATCTGCTTCCATGGCTCGAGCAGAGACATTCTCTTTGTACCCTGCTTGTTTATGGTCAATGGGGGGTCATTTGGCTCTATGAATTCAGCCCTAGCTGACCTGGTGTCTCTAGAAACAGGGTAATTTTCACCATTAGCAGGTAACCCTATAACTTCTACAATTCTTTCCTCTGTTGCCACAACTTCTAATCCTTTTATTGTGTCTTTTTCTTCTGAAAATGACTGGGAAAATTCAAGGGCAATGCCTTCATCAAAACCATTCAACTTCAAAAAGTAATCTATCTAGCCACAATTTTGATATTCGACTAGGCATTGTACATATTACAGTAAAATATCATGCACTGTGGGTTTGTTTCGGACTAACCCACCTCCCATTGTCTAAATCAAACAAATGCTCTGCAATTCCCCTTCTAAAAATCAAATGCACTTCATTGCAGTGTTTGCTAACTTCTAGTGTTGACGTCGACTGAATTTCCTTTCTTTTGTTTTTCCATTTTGCTTGTAACCCAAGATTATGATAGGGCAATTATAGCAAGAAAGGGAGTGATAAAGGGAAATTATGATAGGAAGAATTGGCGGCTGCAGTTATTGTCACTACATGCAATCAGCTCGTTTTAAAAATTTTGACGTAGCCTACTATGGTTTGACACATGGACAATAAAATATTTGCATCTTTTTCGTTCCCCTCCCCCCAACCTAAATTTGGACATGTGTCCACACATGCGAGATGGGAGTGGCGATTGACAGGCAATGATGGAATTTATGTGAATATCTATACTAATGTACAGTAATTAAATGAACGTACTTAAAATATGATCAAAGATAGCAATTAATGCGTACATACTTGAATGTGTGGAAGATTTTCTACAAAGATCACAGATAAAGTAACGCTCGCCTTGTTGGAAAATGGATTGAGCAATGAATGAGGATGGGGTGGAATGGAGCGAGGTGGAATGAAGTGATGGAAGAGATAAAGGCAGTACAGATGGGTGGATGGGTGGATGATGAAGAAATGGACTTCCACACAAGTGAAAGTCTTTTTTATGGAAAGTACGTACCTCAATTAGGCTGAAGGAAGGACACTAGGTCCACCGCCTTCAGTTGCAGGAATTCTTCTTTAGAAGTTGGCTTATGATATAATCTAAGACGATGACCGTTGACAAGTAATTTGAACCTGACAGGGTCAATGGTGGTAAGTTGAACAACTCCATTGGGAAAGACCTCAACAACCTCGTATGGTCCTAGCCACCTTGTTTACAATTTTCCTACATTGTCTTGGTATCTTGAATCATAGAACAAGGCCCAATCTCCTGGTTTACAGTTTTTGTCTTTGATAAATTTGTCATGCCATTTGATTCTCTGATTTTGCACTACTTTTGTATGTTGCAGGGTTGCTCTCCTCATTTCATCCAAAGCATTTAGTTGCATGATTCTTTTTCTCTGTGCTTCAGAAATCTCCATCCCTAAATCCACTGCAGTTCATAGAGTTTTATGTTCAAATTCAATTGGCATCATAGTTGTCTTTCCATACAGTAACTCAAATGGGGTGAAGCTCGTAGTTGTTTTCCATGTTTTCCTATAGGCCCAAATAGCTTCGAGTAATATTTTTTCCCAATCTTTCTTATGGATAGCTACTGTTTTAGTCAGAATGGCTTCAATTTCTCTGTTGGTCACCTCAACTTTGCCATTAGCCTGGGGGTGATAAGGAGTAGACTTTATGTGCCTGATATTGTACTTATTTACCAGTGCTGCAACGAGAGTTGATGTGAACTATGGCCCTTGATCAGTCACTCTTTCTCTTGGAACTCCATATCTTGTGAAAATATCCTCATAAAGAAACTCTACAACCTTGTTATCTCGTGCATGCTTCATGGCCTTAACTTCTACCCATTTTGTTACATAATCAATGCATACCAATATATAAGACTTCCCATTTGATGGAGGGTCAATTGGTCCCACAAAATATAAGCCCCACTTGTCAAAGGGAGTGATTACTATCTGAGGCCAAAGTGACATCTCATCAGATATGGTTGGTCTGCCCATTCTTTAACATCTATCACATTTTCTGGTATACCTTCCTGCATCCTTGTGGAGTGTTGGCAAGTAATATCATGTGTTTAAGATCTTCATTACTGTCATTTTGGCTACAAAGTGACCTCCACATGGTTCGTTATGACATGCATGCAAAATTTCATACATCTCATCTTCTCTCACACATCTCATGAAATGGTTAGGTCCAGTATAAAGCAAACATCCAACAATCCAAGAGAAAGGAAAGGATTTTTCAATGAGTGTCCTTTTCTCTTTTGGGGAGAAGTGAGAAGGAATTCTACCTGTAACCAAGTAGTTGGCTATGTTAGAATACCAGGGTACCTGTACACTGAGAGAGAATAGATGTTCATTAGGAAAAGAGTCATCTATGGGATGATTGTCCTCTGATGTAGTTAGCTTTTAGAGAAAATCTGCAACAACATTGGCTTTCCTTGGCTTATCTACAATAGTTATATCAAACTCTTGCATCAATAATAACCATCTTGCCAATCTCCTTGTGATCAAAGGTTTATTCATGAGATATCTAATGGTTGCATGATCAGTGTGCACAAAGATTTGGTAGCCCATTATGTAGTGTCTGAATTTGTTCAGTGCATAGATCACTGCCAACATCTCTTTCTCTGTCACTGTATAATTGAATTCATCTCCTTGCAAATTTTTGCTGATGAAGTAAATAGCATTTTCAACAACTCCCTCTTTCTATCCTAAAATTGCTCGTATGGCATAATCTGACGCATCAGTGTGAATGTGGAAGGAAAGCTCCTGATTGGGTCCCTTGAGTACAGGAGCATGAGACAAAGCTTCCTTCAAGTTAGAAAATTTCTTATCACAAGCTTCAGTCCACTGAAATTCAACATCTTTAGTGAGAAGGGTATATAATGGTGCTGCTACCTTGTTGAAATCTATGATGAATCGCCTATAATACCCTGCATGACCCAAGAAACTCCTAACATCCTTCTATTTTGCAGGTGTAGGAAGATTTTTTATTACCTCATTTTTTGCAGGATCTACTTGAATTCCCTTGTGGGAGATGTAGTGGCCAAGAACTACACCTTCTTGCATCATCATAAAGCACTTTTCACTATTTAAGGACAAGTTCTAATCTTCACATCTCTGTAGGACTCTCTTGAGATTTTCCAATACTTGATCAAATTCAACACCATAAGTGGTGAAGTCATCCATATAAATCTCCATGCAATCATGAGAAATGTTTGAAAATATACTAATGACTGCCCTCTGGAAAGTTGCAGGTGCATTGCACAAGCTAAATGAGAGCACCGAATAGGCATAGGTTCCCCATGGATAGGTAAATGTGGTCTTCTCCTGGTCTTCTAGTGCAACCTGGATCTGGTTGCACCAGTTGAATCCATCTAGAAAAGAGAAGTATTATTTTCCTGCAAGTGTGTCCAAAACCTAGTCAATGAAGGGTAAAGGAAAATGATTCTTTTTGGTGGCAGCATTAAGTTCTTTGTAATCAACACAGACTCGCCACTTCCCTCCTTTCTTGGGCACAATCACTAATGAAGACACCCATTGACTATCTGAAATGGGATAGATAAATCCTGCATCTAGCAATTTCTACAGTTCTCCTTTCACAATTTCTCTTAGTGTAAGGTTAATTCTTCTTTGTGGTTGTCTTACTGGAGTGCAATCATCTCTGATATAAATTATGTGGGTACAAATCTTAGGATCCAGTCCCTTCATGTCATGATAATCCCACGCAAATGCATGTTGATGGGCCCTTAATAGATTTTCCAACAACAGTTGTTGCGCTTCACTCAATTTACTATTAACACTCAGATATTTTCCTTCTGACACCTATACTTGTGTAGTTAACTCTACCATGACTACTTCATTAACACATGGTACCTTTAGTTCATACGGCAGAAATGTATGGAATGTACCTGTTGTTGTAGGAAGAATGTTTGCAGGAACATCTGCAGGAACGGCAGCTGCAGGAAGAATGTTTGCAGGAACAATGGCTATAGGAAGAATAGGCAGAAGTGTCCTAACTGAAGTAGAAGATGAGGTTTCCTCCACTCCATAATGGTTATGAATGATGTTAGTCAACACTTCATCCTCATCTTGGAGCTGCATAAAAGAGCTTTTGCCTAGCATCATAAGTTGTGCCATAGAATTAACTTCCTCAGCCTCCTCACCAACTTGTGGCCATATAGAATCTTCTTCATCATGAGATGGTTGAGAAAGTGTATAAAGAATAAAAAATTTAGTACTCTTTCCATGTGAAATAGTCATGTCACCTGACTGACATCCAATGTAGGCATCTGTAGTTTCCAACCAAGGTCTTCCAAGAATGATGGGATACCCTCCTAGTGTAACCTTAGGAGAAATAATCATAAAATCTGTTAGATATTCCCAGGAGTCTAGAACTACCACAAGATCCTCCACTACACCATCGGGCTTAACAGTAGAGCTATCTGCAAGCTGCAAGACAGTAGGAGTAGATCTCATGCTTGTAATTTTTAGTTGTTGCAGGATGGATTTGGTCATTACATTGATTGTTGCCCCTAAATCAATCAGAGCATTCTTCACTTGAATCATGTTTATGACAATTGCTACCACAGGACTGCCTGGGTCATTATATTTGGGAATAGTCACTTTTCCCAACATGATAGCAGCTAGTTGGACCACCACATGAACTGTAGTTGGGTATTTCTTCTTCCTTCTTGGCTTCTTAAGACAAGCTTCCTTAATAGCTTTGTCATAGATTGGAACATCTTTTATGGCCTAAAATAGAGGAATTTGAACACATATACTTTAGCTGGTCTATGATGTCAAAAGTGGCATCCTCTTTTTCTTCTTTATTCTTGGCAACTTGCAGTCTATGAGGAAATGGTGGTTCTTGCTTGGTTTGCTTAGCTTGGACTAGTTCGGGATTTTTAGGTACATTTGGCTTAATGGGATCATTTTGAGGCTCCTCCTCCTCTTCCACAGGAAGCTCAGTGATGATAGGCTTGGAAGGGGCTGGTAGCTTGGTTCCTGAACACAGGTGGATATCACTTACACTCATAGCATATGCAAAAAATTGATTTGAATTGACAGAGTATACAGGCTATTGTTGTGGTTTGTTAATAGGATTGGGTGTGGGTTGAGCTGGTAGCTGAGTTGGTTTAGGTGCATTTGAGCTTGGATTAGCAGGTGGATGCATTATAGCAGGTTGTTGGGGTTGAGAAGGTGGTTGCATGTAACTGGTGTTTTGAGTAGGCCATTGTTGTCCTCCTCTCCATTGATTTGTTTGTTGCCAATTTCCTGGAGGTGGTTGTTAGTGCCCTTGAAATTGTTTTCAATTCCCTTGAGGTTGGTGCCACTGAGGTGGAGGAATTTGATGGCTAGGCCAAGCATTTGGAGGATTACTCCAAGGTTGTGGTGGATATCCTCCATAACTAGGTGGATATGGGGGCTTCCATTGGTTACCAGATGAATAAGAATTAAAATATGGTCCAACATAGGACAATGGATCTGGTGGCATACATTGTCTTGGATCCCAAGGCTTCCTTTGTGCAATATAATAGACTTGGTCTTCTTCAATCTGAATTGGCTTGAACTCAGGTGGGTCCTGCTTGCTTTCTAGGTTAGCTACCATGTTACATCTGTAGTCCTTTTTTTTTTCTACAATGGGGACAATACTTTGTCAACATCATCTCTGCCTCCTCTTGCTTCTTTTTGGCCTGAAGTGTATCTAGTTGTGTAGCTAGATTGTTGATAATATCTTGCTTGAAATCTACCAGAAAATGAGTGGTCTCCATTCTTGAAACTCCACCGGTAGTTCACTTACCCATGGAAGGTTAATAGGCTCTCGCTTTCTTTGAAGCTGCTCTAGAGTAGTTCTTGAATATTTTCTTGATATCATCCCAAGGAACTTGGGAGATATCTCCTCCTACCATGAGATCCAAAGCATTAGTGCAACTATCATTGATTCCTCTCAAGAAAAGAAACTTTTGTGAGTCCTCATTAAGTGCATGGTGTGGAGATTTTTGTAAGCAAAACAAAAACCTTGCAATGTAATCTTCCAAGCTCTCATCTTCCTTCTGCTGCATCCTGAAAATGTCTCCTCCTCTCATGTCACTACCCCTGTAGTATTCCTTGTACTTCTCAAGGAATTTTGTCTTCATGTCTTCCCAAGTTTCCATAGTATCTCTGTCTAGGCTCATGAACCATCTTAATGCATCCTCTTTCAAAGTCGTGGGAAATAACTTAAGCCTATGGGCATCAGTAGTATAATCATAACTTCTGCAAAGTATGTCAAACTCAAATAAGAAGGTATCAGGATCTTCTGTCACAAGTCCATAAAACTTGGGGAGTGCTGAGGCATGAATGTTCTTGATGTTGTCAACTTCATTTTGATGGGCAATGGGGAAAGGAAAAGTTGGTTGGTTCTGTCGATTCCTATTTGCATCACCCATGCCTGCTTGATCTGGTTCAAAGGAAAAGGGGTTCTCAAGTTGATTTTAATATTTCGAGGAGACTTCAAAACTAGTCAGATCAGGATATGCGTCGGCGAAGGGGTGTGGATCTTCTTCTTCTTCTTCTTCTTCTTCTAGGAGATTCTAGTACTCAACTAGTTGAAATGGACGAGGATTTTTAGGAAGGAATCTCCCATAAGCATCCCTTCTCCTTCCTCTATGCATACAGTATCACTCACTATCAATCAAATCACACAAAGAATTGGCAAAGAATCAGGGGGGTCATTACTATCTATATGAGGATATGCTAAGAAAAACTTTCAAAATACTACAACAAGAAAAACTATCAATGACTCCAAAAGACTTCCTAGCTTGACACCATCCCCGACAACAATGCCAAAAATGTTGGCCTCCTACAATGATTTCACAACTAAGCCTTACAGCCATGATTTAGAGACTAGACATCTAACCTGAATAGCCATTCAATCATCATGAAGGTGCATTTAACTTGTCAACCCAAGTACGTGAACTTGAAATGGGTCAGCACTATATGCACACTAGGGGCTCAAGTAGTCATTGCATACTATAGCTAAGAAACACAATACTGAAAGTAAATGGCTTGAAAGGAAATAAAGTAAATGTTTAACATCAATCAACAACTATACTAAGCTAAAATATGTGTAGGAATAAATATTTGAGCAACAAACAGGAAACTACTCTGTCTGCTTTGGCTACAAGAACAAACACAAGATGGACTTCTAGTGGCTGCATGAACAGTCAATGCCAGATTTCAAACTAAGTATCAAACAACAAGTAATACTAAGCTAATGCTAAACTAAGAAGATGTATTAATCACCAAGTGGGCCCCCTTGGATAAGTATCCTCTAAACTAATAAGAACTCAGATGCTTGAACTCAAAACTTTATTTTATTCACTGTAAATCATGCATACAAAGAGTAATGTATATGTATTGCTGAAACTGAAATTGAGAGTACAATGTAAAATCATGCAACCTCCTTTTTTTGAAGAAGGGGCATCAAATTATTATTTATACTACTGCTAAACAAGGCAGTCAACTCCATGACTGGGAGGACGCCATTTAGGGAAAATAGGGGAAAATGGAGCGATGACGGTTGTGCATGCAGGGAATCTGGTCAAACATGCAAGTCAAGTGTAGATCCAACACAACAGTAAAGTTCATGCATGCTCGATCATTAAGGTCCACTGCAAGGCGGTTACGTTCAGTTGCATGAAGAATCTTTGTTGTCGGCTGCCTTTGACTTGGAGCAATTTCTCAGCTAGACGTTATGGTGCATGCCCAACTGGTGGTGTCTTCCTTAACTTGGTGTATTAAATCTGCATGTCAAGGTTAGTACGCATAATAACTGCACATCAATAACCACTCTAAGAAACATTCATTAATCACATGCAAAATCAATATAGATGACCCACATATTATGCCAAATATCATTAAAGCTTGTAGAGATAGGGTAATGTCAAATGTCAATGGTTTGAGAGAAACATTATGCAAATTCCAACACTTAAGCATTAAAGTCCATGACATCTATGAGAAAATAGACTATAGATTTTACCCAAAATTATACCAGAAACTAGGCTCATCAACAACTAATGATGGGATGGGGGTACAACAAGAATGAAAAGTTGGGGAAAAATGATAATGGTTTGCTAGAACCCATCATTCTTGAGAGATGTCCCAAGAATCTTGGCTTAGGATGTACTACTAGAAAGTTGACCATTCTTGGAAAAGGTACTTCTGCTAAAAGGGTTAAGGCTTCCTCTTGGTTACCAACATTGTGTGATACTACCCTAGATGACTTCCCCCTCAATGTTGCTGGCCTATTTAAGAATAACTCTCTCTTTATGATATCCACAACATCTTTCACCCCAAAGGGCCAAGCCACTGAATTAAGCCTAGTATACCCCCAACTCATTGACTAGGACCAACAAGGACCACCAATTCTAGATATATTAAAAAATGATGAAGCAATCTTAGAATTCATGGGAGTCCATGACAACTTACCATGTGGGATCACAAAGCAAGATTTGATATAGATCTAGACACATAGGCGTACTATGGGGAGACGATTGAATCCTTCAATTGCAAAATTGATGATATGAGAATAACATGCAGATCTTTAAGTGAAAACCACAATGTGGCACTTTCAGATCCTAAAATAGTAAAAATAAAAGACACATACGAAGGTAAAAAACTCTCTGAGGTGCCCAAGGATGAGGGATTCAATCTCCCCCTTAGTGCAATGCATCCAAAAAAATCAACAACACTAGAAAAGAAGGCTAACCCAGTGAATGTAGGAATAGAAGAAGCGCCCAAGATAACTTTCTATGTTGAATCCTTGTTGGATGAAGAATAGAAAAACCTAGCAGTGTTCCTAAAGGAGAGAAGAACAAACTTTGCATGGTCATACATAGATATGTCAGGGCTCGATCCAAAAGTGGTTATGCATCATTTAGTAGTCTATCCTAAAGCCAAACCAGTCAAACAGAAACTAAGAAAAATGCATCCTCAAATTACATTGTTGGTTAAACTAGAGCTACAAAAGCTTCTTGACATCGGATTTATCCGATTGATTTACTATCCTGAGTGGGTTTCCAACTTGGTACCAGTCTCCAAACCCACTGGGGGCATCAAAATATGCACAGATTTCAAGGAATTGAACAAAGCATGTCCAAAGGATGATTTCCCTCTTCCCAACATTGACAACATCATTAATCTAATCATAGGTCATGAAATGTTATCACTCATGGATGGATTTTTAGGCTATAACCAAGTCATGATCACCAAGGAGGATCAACATAAAAATGCATTCACTTGTCCTTAGGGAACATATTTTTGGAACATGATGTCGTTTGGTCTAAAGAACATCAGAGCAACCTATAGAAGGGAGATGACCCTAATCTTTCATGATATGATCCATAAAATAATTAAAGATTATGTGGATGTTATTTTGGCCAAATCAAAAACAAGGAAAGAGCACATAGAGGTATTAGGACCTATCTTTGATAGACTTGAAGAGCATAAGGCACGACTAAATCTGAAAAAGTGTGTCTTTGGGGTTACATCAGGGAAGCTTCTTGGCTACATTGTGTCATAGAAAGGGATAGAGATAGATCCAACACAATTGAAGGCAATCTTACACATGGAGCCACCACAAACATTGAAACAGATGAGAGGGTTACAAGGAAGGTTACAATCCATTAGAATATTCATAGCACAATTATTAGATAAAATTAACCCTTTCTCACATCTTCTCCATAAAGGAATAACATATAATTGGTATGAGAAATGCAATAAATCCTTCCAACAGATAAAGGACTACCTATTGTCACCTCTAGTTCTCATTCTTCTGGTACCAAACAAACCATCAATCTTATACATTTCAGCTACATCAATAGCACTAGGTGCTCTTCTATCCCAACATGATGAAATAGGAAAGGAAAGAGGCATGACCTTGGTAGGGTATGAAATGAACTACTCATCCATTGAGAAGGCATGCTTAGTAGTAGTCTTTGCTTCACAAAATTTCAGACATTACATGCTCTCACACCAAATCAATCTTATTGCCAAGAACAACCCATTGAAATATTTGTTATCTAAAGCAACTCTCACTGGGAGAATGGCCAAATAGGAAATGATCTTGACTAAATTTGACATAAAGTATGTGGAGTGCAAGGCTATCAAAGGAAAATTTATTGTAGACCAACTAGCTGAAGCACCCATTTATGCAGAGAATCCTTTGGTATCTGAGTTTCCAAATGAATCAATGTTTCTCCTCAATGTATCATATCAATGGAAATTATACTTCGATGGATCCTATACCCAACATGGATCGGGGGTGGGTATTCTCTTCATCACCCCTCAAGGCGACTATATTCCAAATTCATATAGGCTATCATTCCCATGTACTAACAATATTGTTGAGTATGAATCCCTAATAATAGGTCTAATAATAGCAGTTCAATGGAAAATTTAAGTGTTAAAAGTCTATGGAGACTCACAGTTGATTTCCAACCAATTCAATGATGACTACCAAACTAAGGATGATAAACTCACTCCTTATAAGAAGATGGTAGAAAGTATCAAGGACTTTTTCATTGATATAAACTTTGAGCAGATACCTCACATGAACAATCGAGTAGCAGATGCCATCATGACAATTGGGTCTTTATTAGACATGCCACACAACATCCTTCAATGTGAATTCTTGGTAGAACAACTTCTCATACAAGTTTTCAAAATTCATGAATCTGAATTTGTGTGTGTAATCATTGGTCCTAGTTCCCCATGGTATCATGATATATTCACCTATCTTAGTAGAGGAACCCTCCCATCTGATATCACCTCTAACCTTAAGAAAAACTTCATCAAGAAAGCATCCCGATTTGTCATCTTAGGTGATACTCTATACCATAGAAGCATCAAGGGGACATTACTACAATGTCTCAACCAAGAGGAAGCCTTGACCGCCTTAACAACAGTACATGAAGGCATTTGTGGTTTCCATTCTAGTGGAATAACCTTTTCTGAGAAATTGTTGAGGATGGGGTATTATTGGCCAACCATAGAAAGAGAATCTCATCAGTATGTACAAAAGTGTGTCCAATGTCAATAGTATGGAGATCTAATCCATGCTCCAACTCAGGAGTTACAACCAATAGTCACACCATGGCCTTTATCGCAATGGGGGCTTGAACTCATAGGAAAAATTACTCCGACCTCATCTAATGGCCATAAATTCATCATCATGACCACTGAATACTTGACCAAGTGGGTCAAATCCATTCCTATGACTTATATAACAGGGAAGCAAATCTCCAAGTTTATCCTGAATTACCTTATTTTTCGCTATGGTGTTCTAAGAGCCCTTATCTCAAATAATGAAACACCCTTCAAGAATCAGGATGTAAGAGAGATATGCCAATGATTTAACATCCAACATTAGTTCTCTACCTCCTATTATCCCCAAGGAAATGGTCAAACTAAGGCTACAAATAAGACCATTCTAAAAAATCCTAAAGAAAATGGTCAATGAAGCTAGTCGTGACTAGCATCTACAGTTAAATCCCACCCTTTGGGCTTATTGAACAAGCATCTGCACACCTACAGGTGCAACCCCTTTCTCCTTCGTCTACGAATAAGAAGCCATCCTACCTATTGAGGTCAAGCTTCCCTCGTTGTGAGTATCACTACAAAATCTGATCACTGATGAAGAATATAGGGTATCTCGGCTAGATGAGTTAGGATTCCTAGATGAGAATCGTCTTGATGCCTTAAATCATTTGCAATATTACCAAAACCAACTAAAAAGGAGTTACAACAAGAATATACCTCACATGAAAAATCGAGGAGTAGATGCCATGGCAACAATTGACTCTTTATAAGACATACCACACAACGTCCTTCAATGTGAATTCTTGGTAGAACAACTTCTCGTACCAGCTTTCGAAATTCCTGAATCCGAATTTGAGTGTGTAATCATTGGTCCTGGTTCCCCATGGTATCATGATATATTCACCTATCTTAGCAGAGGATCCCTCCCATCTGATATCACCTCTAACCTTAAGAAAACCTTCGTCAAGAAGGCATCTCGATTCGTCATCTTAGGTGATACTCTATATAGTAGAAGCATCGAGGGGACATTACTGCAATGTCTCAACCAAGAGAAATCCTTGACCACCTTAACAGAAGTACATGAAGGAATTTGTGGTTCCCATTCTAGTGGAATAACCTTATCCAAGAAATTGTTAAGGATGGGGTATTACTATCCAACAATGGAAATAGAATCTCATCAGTATGTGCATAAGTGTGTCCAATGTCACCAACATGGAGATCTAATCCATGCTCTAGCTCAGGAGTTACAACCAATGGTCACACCTAGGCATTTCTTGTAGTGGGGGCTTGACCTCATAGGAAAGATTACTCCCACCTCATCTAATGGCCATAAATTCATCATCACAGCCACTGAATACTTTACCAAGTGGGTCGAATCCATTCTTATGACTTATAAGGAGTGATTTTATCATCCTTGGTTTGGTAGTCGTCATTGACTTGGTTGACAATCAACTATGAGTCCCCATAGACTTTTAACTCTTGTATCTGCCATTGAACTGCTATTCTTAGACTTGTTATTAAGGCTTCATACTCAACAATATTGTTAGTACATGGGAATGATAGTTGGTATGACTTTGGAATACAGTCGCCTTTAGGGGTGATAAAGAGAATGCCCGCCCCTAATCCATGTTGGTTAGATGATCCATAAAAGTACAATTTACATTCATCTGCTATGTTAAGAAGGAAGACTGATTCATTAGGAAACTCAGATACCAAGGTATTCTCCACATAAATGGGTGCTTCAGCTAGTTGGTCTACAATAACTTGTCCTTTGATAGCCTTGCGCTCCACATACTCTATGTCAAACTCATTCAGGATCATTACCCATTTGGTCGTTCGCGCCGTGAGAGTTGCTTTAGATAATAGATATTTTAATGGGTCAATCTTGGCAATAAGCTTGATTTGGTGTGAGAGCTTGTAATGTATGAAATTTTGTGAAGCAAAGACCATCACTAAGCATGCTTTCTCAATGGATGAGTAATTCATTTCATACCCTACCAAGGTCTTGCTGATGTAATAGATGGCTCTTTCCTTTCCCGTTTCATCATGTTGGGCTAGAAGAGCACCCGGTGTTGCTAATGTAGCTAAAATTTACAAGATCAATGGCTCGTTTGGTATCAACGACATAAGACCTAGATGTGAAAATAGGTAGTCCTTGATTTGCTGGAAGGCTTTATCATATTTCTCATCCCACATATACGTAATCCCTTTATGGAGAAGATGTGAGAAAGGGTGGATCTTGTCTGATAATTGTGCTATGAATCTTCTAATCCATTGTAACCTTCCTTGTAACCCTCTCATCTGCTTCAATGTTTGTGGCGGTTCCATGTCTAAGATTTCTTTCACTTTTTTTTGATCTATCTCTATCCCTCTTTGTGACACGATGTAGCCAAGAAGCTTCCTTGATGTAACCCCAAAGACACATATTTTCGGATTCAACTATACTTTATATTCTTCGAGCATGTCAAAGATGGGTCCCAATACCTTTGTGTTGCCTCCTTGTTTTTGATTAAATAACCTTAAACTATTTGATTAAATATCATATTTGCATCCCCTTTTTCATTAAATAAACAAATGATTTAATGAATATCATATTATTATCCATCTTGCACATTCAACTTTAGTTTTAATTACTAAATTACTAAATTGCTAATTTCCCCTCCCATCCACTTGCATAGGGAATATTCCAAAGGAATATTCTCCTAATTGACTCCAAAAAGGGAATGATTTCTTTCAAACAAACTTTGTAGTTCAAAATTTCAAAGTTACTACAAAGTGTTTTTGTTTGAATCATTCTTATCCCTTGATCTTTCCTTGATCCATGTGATATTTGATTCTCATCCATTGATGAGAATCCTTGATCCATGTTTCCTCCTTCATTCAATATTGACCATTAATAGATCAAATTGATCTGAGCCCTTGATTTTTCATTTGCTCTCCTATAAATACATCACTATTTGGGGAGAAATGGATCCATTTTTTGATAGCAAAGTTATGTTGTTGAAATTCATACTCACTTTCATTCATATTTCATATTTGATAGCATTTTAGATTAAAGCTTCACCCATGTAGCTTAAGCATCCATTAATGGCTTCCATGGTAACTTAGTTTGCATCCATTTTAGCATAGTTTGCATCTATGGCTTATATCTTTGAATTTTGTTTACATTTAGCATAGATTGCATTTATTTTATCAAGCATTTTAGAAATTTGCATTCATCTCCATCATGTTAAACTAGTTTTATATCATTTCTCGTTCATATCCCATAGGTTTCGTTGGTTTTCTTCAATAAAGCCGATTGAAACAAGCTCATATTTTCCAACAGATTGAGAAAGGGTTGTCGTTCCACATCAATGTGACACCACTCCCCCAATAGGATAAGATTTGAGGTCTTAGAATAGATTTTCCTTACGTTTTCATGTTGATTTCATGTTAGTTTAATGGGTTCTTGTTCTTTGAAATTTTGAATATCTTATTGGGAACATTGCTTAGGGGATTAAATAGGCTTTAAATTCATTTGGATCTAGCATATTTATTTCACACTATGACTTTGGTGAAAGGGAGACAAAAATTGGTCCTATTTTTTCAAAAAAACATAACGTAGCGTTTGGTGTGGCCCCCCTAAAAATGTTAAATATTTTTTTAGTATTTTAAAAATTGCTTTGATGAGAAATTAGCTAAAGCCATGTAGTTTATCCCTATTTTTTCTGTTAATTTTTTAATGAATATATGATTTTTTACTAAATTTCAAAGTGGACACATCTTGAAAAACATAAATTTAAGCATGCCCCCCCTTAATTTTTTTCAAAACTAATTGAAAATCATTTTTTTAATGTGTAGAATGGATTCTCGTTTCTAAAAATGTAATTTATTTGAAATTTCAATGAGCGGTTAAAAAATAAAGTAAAAAATACCAAACTTTGGTTTTTGACAAAAATGAATACACCAACAAAAGAAATTAAAGATGAAAGCCATAACATACTCAAAATTTGAAAAAGATTACATACTTAAATAGCTAAGAGAGCTTAACATTACCTAGGTATGTTTTTTACTTGACCTTGAAACATGTGCAAACCTGATGGGGAGCACGCTTGAGATTATGTGAACTTTTTTAGAATCCGAAAAAACATGTATTTGGGCTTTGGAAATTCAGTCTAAGCCAAAGGCTTGGAAATTCCAAAAGCATACAAAAACATGAGCACATTATAACTCGCTCGCATTACTTGAATGTTCTGCATTGAATTTTTTTCTTTTTTTTCTCTTTCTTTTGCTTATCTTTTAGTGAAACTATATACATGAAATAAACATTGACGTATAATCTGACATTTACATATGGACATTTACTTTATTATAATTTAAGTTATATTTCATGTATATATAGTTTCACAATGTTTGAGTGTGGGTTCAGATCTCTAGGAGCTATAATTTGACACGCTGTGGAAAAATACCTCCTACTTATCAATAATCAACATGTCAAATTTCAGTAATCAACAAATTGTATTATTTCTCTCTCTCTCTCTCTACCTCACTCATTATTTATCCCTTACACTCTATACCTCTCTCTCTCACTCACTATCTCCATCCCTCTCTCTCTCTCACTCTCTCTCTCTCTCTCTTTCTCTCTCCCTCCCTCTCTCTCCCTCCCTCCCTCCCTCTCTCTCACTCCTCTCTATCTCACCATTCTCTCTCTCTCACACACACAATCTCTCTCTTTATCTCATTTCTCTCTCTCTCTCCTGCACTTGAAACACCTATCTCCTCCCTACCTCTCCCCTTCTCTATCTCTCTCTCACACACCTCTATCTCCATCCCTACCTCTCCCTCCCTCCCACCTTTCTCTACTTATCTTTGTCTTTCCTCTCCCTCCCTCTACCTACCTCTCTCTCTAGTAGATAGAGAGAGAGATAGAGAGGGGAAGGGAGGGATAATTAGGGAGGGGGAAAGAGGTGAGATTGATAGAAGTGGAGAGGGAAGGAGAGGAGGAGAGAGGAAGAAGTAGGTATGAAGAGAGAGGTGAGATAGATACAAGTAGAGATTGAAGGAGAGAGAGAGAGATAGAGCTCCTCCCACCTTTCTCTACTTATCTTTGTCTTTCCTCTCCCTCCCTCTACCTACCTCTCTCTCTAGTAGATAGAGAGAGAGATAGAGAGGGGAAGGGAGGGATAATTAGGGAGGGGGAAAGAGGTGAGATTGATAGAAGTGGAGAGGGAAGGAGAGGAGGAGAGAGGAAGAAGTAGGTATGAAGAGAGAGGTGAGATAGATACAAGTAGAGATTGAAGGAGAGAGAGAGAGATAGAGCTCGTAAAGATGGAATGAGAGAGAGAGAGGGGGGGAAGGAGAGATGGAGAGGGGGGGAAGGAGAGAGGGAGAGAGGTGAGATAGAGAGATAGAGGAGGGAGAGGGGTAGAGAGAGAGAATTATATAGGGAAGGAGAGATAGAGAGAAGTAGAGAGAGAGAGAGAGGTTGGGAGATTGAGAGAGGGGGAGATATTGGGAGAGAGGGAAGGATGGAAGGAGAGGTAGAGATGGAGAGAGAGGCAGAGGGGGAGATACAAAAAATTAGAGAGGGAAGGAGGGAAGGAGGGAAGGAGGAAAGGAGGAAAGGAGGAAGAGAGAGAGAGAGAGAGAGAGAGAGAGAGAGAGAGAGAGAGAGAGAGAGAGAGAGAGAGAGAGAGAGAGAGAGAGAGAGAGAGGTGAGATAGAGATAAGTAGAGAGGGAAGGAGAGAGACAAACAAATAGAATGGTGAGATAAAGAGAAGTAGAGAGTGTGAGAGAGAGGTCTAGAACATAAGAGATAAATAATGAGTTTGATAGAGAGAGAGAGAGAGAAAGATGATATAATTTGCTGATTACTGAAATTTGACCTCCTGATTACTGAAATTTGACTAAATTTGAAATAGTATAAGATCTTGCAAAAACTAGAATTTGCATTATAACTCCTAGAGATTTGAAACCACTCAAACATCTTGAAACCATATACATGAAATATAACTTAAATGTTTATTTCATGTATATAGTTTCATTGAAAGAGGAGAAGAAAGAGAAAGAAAAAGAAAAAGAAAAAGAAATCAATGCAACACAAAATGCAAGCACAGTATAACACACCCACGTTTTATGTAGTCATCTAACACAAGCGCATTATAACGTACTCACGTTTTTTAAAATTCAAACCATAATGTGTGTGCACTTTGTTATAACGTGCTCACATTTTCGCTATTTTAGGACTAAAAAGTGGAGTGGCCACTTTTGGCCCCCCATCTTTGTGCACTTACCCCTTATGATGATTATACATATTATTATGATGATAAGGGTGTTAATACACAAATTAATGACATGCTTATTGATAGAAAAATAGGACAAAATTAAGTTGTTGGAAGCTAAAATTATCACACATAAACATGCACAAGCCTTCTTAATACCTAAAGAGAAAAAATTTATGAGGAAGATTATGCTCAATACTATGAGGATGAATATATTCAATGTGATGCATTTGAATACAACTTCATAGAAGAATATGAATATACTAATTATAAATAATGATGCATCTAATCAAAGTATTCAAGGTGAACATAGTGTTGATTCATATCAGTATGAGTTTAATGCCCATAATATTGAATATCTAATGAAACTCATGCAACCATCCCAATAGTCCAATCCATTAAATGACATCACAACCCACATACATGCATCAATAATGCAAGTCCATAATTAATATTGGCCAAGATATTTACTTGAGCGTACATTAGGTAATATTATTATTGATAAATTAAATGAAGTTAAAATGAACAATGCCAAGTTAAAGTAGAAATTAAAGGTTGAGAAGAAGAACAATAATGTTGCTAAGAGGGTGAAAGAGAAATGAATATCTAGTGTGATAGTGGAAAGTAAAGAAAAAAAATGCGACCAAGGCTCATGATGAGACACAGTCAATTCAATCCTAGCCATTGGATGAACAATGTGTAGACAATGAGAAGAAGGAATAACCGTGTGTTCCTTCTTGTAGTGAAGTCACGCCTTGCATTTCTTATGAAAATGAATTGACCTCCCCACATGATCAATTGAACCTACCATATGGCAATGTTTCATTGCACGAAGAAGAGGCCAACCTACAAAGGGAAGAGGAACAAATACACATTGTGGAGGATAGCTACAAGATTACCAATTAAATTTCATCCTTTGAAGCTAGTCCTAACCTTATCCATGGAAATGATGAAGAATAAGATCATGAAATTATTTATCCTCTCCTTTTCTCTAGTTCTATTGAGGATATAAACAAACAATCATCCACATGGAGTGGAGATCCAGCTAATGTGTATGTGCAAATCTAGGAAAATATTTAGGATGCAACAATCTTAGTAAATCTAGGCTATTGTGATCCTTCTCAAGCATTTCACTTTGCTTCATCCATTAATATTACTATTATTATGCTAAAATGAATGAATATGGGTATGAAAAACCAATTGCAATTATTAGTAAATCATTACATGATGACAACAGAGGTACACACCATGGGCTGATAATATAACATCTATAAAATATATTGGTAGGATTGAACTTGAGCTTATTTTTCAAGAAGAATCTAGCATGCCAATCAAATTGGTGCTTCTATTGTATATGGTGTTGCATGATGTTGACGCCCCTACAAGAAAAGGTACAAATATGGATATAATTAAAGTCAATTAGATAATTTTCAAGTGTGCATCCACCTTATATTACCTCAAGAATGATCCATGGTATAGGGGGATATATTTCTTGGAGAATAGGAACTATACCTTGAAAGGAATGACTATCAACAAGGAATCCTTGAGTTCCATCTCCAAAGGTATGTGTTGATAGATGCTAGTTTATTGTGGAAATATCTCAATAATTTGTTGCTCAAATGCTAATAATGGAGAAGAGTATAGCTTGTGGCATGACCATATGAAGTTATTGAAGAAAATAATGATAATGCATTTTGTAGTAGTATTTTCACTTGGTAGATCATGTGAAATTTTTGGTTCATGATGTATCTAAGGGTTAATTTCAGGTTTAGTTTATCAAATGAATCGAAAGCATAAACCCAAAGAAATAATGAAGTGCAAAGGAATAATAAACTAAAACACATAAAATAGAATAATCTCACCCAATGTTTTCATTCTCCATGGCTGATCTCCATTACACCTTCTAACTTGCTAATTTGTGTTTCCCTCAGATCGAACGTGCGAGCAATCCTTGACGAAGTCCTACACAAGCTTTGAAGGATTTTCTTCTAAAATGACTAAGCCTATGACAATATGATCGAAATGCCTATGCCTCAAATATGCCAAGACTAAGTGGAATAAGATAAATAAATGCAACAATCTCTATGAAATATCTAAGTATGTCAGTGCGTAATCTAAAAATGAGAGCAAAATAGCATTTTATAGAAAATGCCATTTTGAACGGACGGACGAGATTGACTTTTGACAGAGACCTAAAATCAGAGGCCCAAATTAAATTTGATAATCCCTAATTAGGGTTAGGGAAAAATTATTAAGCGAGTGGTTGAGATTTCATCCGAGAGAATCGAATCGGCGGTGGAGAATAAATGAAATAATTAATTTGAAAATAAAGATTTTTGAAAATCAAGAAGATAAGAGTTGAACTGAAGATCAGATTTGGAAAGTCAAGAATCTACCCGATTACTTGATTTTTGGAGGAAAGTTACCAATTTGAATTTAATTAATTCAAAATATGGATTTTGTGAAATAATAAATAATCAATTTCAGATTATTTACTAAAATGAACTGATAGTTAAGAATGTGATGACATTTTAAATAATTTAATTTATTTAAAATGAGAGGAATATTAATTTTGACAATTAAATAATTAAAGATAATTATTTAATTCAACGTATAAGATTAATTAATTAAATAAATTAATCAATTCATTTAATTATGACAATTAGTGACATTAAATAAATAAATAAAACTTATTTATTTAATAATCAAGAAGAAATGAAAGGGTGATTAAATAAATTAAGAAATTTATTTAATTTAAGGGAAGACTTAGACAATTAATGACGTATTTAATGAATAAATAGAATTTATTTATTTAATAATCATGAAGAATAAAAGGACATGAATTAATTAAACAATTATGAATTATTTAATTAATAGTCGAATGTGGACCAAAGACATAATTAAATGTCATAATTATGCTATGACGAAAGTGGTAAAAATAGAGCTTGCAGGCCTAGGTCATTTTTAAGTGTCTACATTTTGCCCCTCTTTGTCATAATGTAGCATGTCACATTTTGACAAAGAAAATAAGTCAAAAATATGCCCCAGTGCAAAATAGGATGAGAAAGAATGATGAGGGAGGTAGCGGTATGCCCCCTCGAGAGGATAGACGGGTTCTAAGAACACGGGTGTGCTCTCGAAATTGATGAGAAGATTAGAATATGAAGAGACAAAGAAATGTTAGTGCAAAAGATATGGATGATGATATGGATGCAATGCCTATATGAGATGGGTGAGAGAAGATGACAAGACTAAAGAAGATGCATGTTAGTTCCTAGACCAAATCCTTCAAAACATTACCATAAGACTTTTTATATTTATTGCTCTTAATCATCACTGGGCAGATTATTGTGATGGCCAACAAACACCATGATATGACATAGATCAAGGTGTGCAAGGTCATACCATCACATAAGACAAGCAGTCACAGATAAGGATAATCATGACTCAAACTAGGAGTGTGATTGCCCCAGTATTTTTTTCATAATCAACCACAAGCAGAAGAAAAGGACAATTCATGAAACGTCGTTGCTTCTCTAAATCCTGTTCTTAGTACATCCTTGAGAAACTAGTAGCATGATTGCCATAATACAAAAATAGAGCCCTTATCATGATACGTCGTTGTTTTTCTAAATCCCAGAATCAGGACCTCGCTAAGAAACTAGTAATCATGTGTGTCAATTATCATGATACATCGCTGCTTCTCTAAATCTTGTTATTGGGATCTCGCTGAAAAACTAATAACATGATAAAAAGCCAAAAGACAAGTGTCAAATTTTTTCCAAGTGCGTCTGGATATCCATTGTTCTGATGTCAAGATGTCAGGTTTGATGATGATGAGATGCCAGAGTGTCAAAGTTTTGATGATGCCCATATGACAAATGTCAAAAATTGCCGAATTCAGGAAGGACACATCCTGAATAATGTTGACGTCGAGAGGATTTGATCCCTAAAAGTCGAAAGGGGTCCCTTGAAATGATGACGATGCCTAGGAAGGACACATCCTAAGGCATAAATGACAGAGCTTGTTCTTCAGAAGGACACATCTGAAGAATACTGATGTTAAGAGGAGTGATCCTTAGATGTCAGGAGGATCCCTCAAAATGTCGAATGATAGTGACGATGCCTAGGAAGGACACATCCTAAGGCATAAATGATAGAGGTTATCTTTCAGAAGGACACATCTAAAGGTTAACCAAGAGTTGACAGTTTGACAGGTTATGATGATTTGACTTGCTTTGACCGAGTTTGACTGAAGTTTGACTTGTGTTGACTATATGTCGATATTGTCATGTTGATATATTGGTGTGATTGTCATGTTGAATAAATGATTGCTATAATTTGCTTTATGAGTTTTATTCATTTGGGAATGATTTGCTTTGTCTTGAAGACCTTTTGACGTGTGTGCCAGTGTGATGCCATGAACCCTAATGGATTGACCTAGTGCGGCCTCAGGGGCTCATCGGTAGATGGCCTTGCCTACGTCATGCACTCAGAGACCTCGTAGTTCGACATGACCAATGACTTTGTATTGATGACCAAAGATTGTGCCATGATTTTATTTTTACAAACCTAAGAGGACTGACCTAATGTCTTGTGGACTCAAATATGAGTCTTTCCTACGTAGCAAATGCGCAAAGACAACGTAGTTCAAACAGATGAAAAAGAATTGTCTGATTGTCATGACAGATTTGAGAAGAGAGGACTCTGTGTTTGACATCTTGTTGTGGTTTTCTTCAGGACATTTTTCAATTTTTTAGGTCTTTCTTCAGGGCATTTTGCGATGTTTTTGGTCTTTTTTTTCAGGACCTTTTGTGATGTTTTTGTCTCTCTTTTTTTAGGACTTTTTGTGATGTTTTTGGTCTTTTTCAGGACTTTTTGTGATGTTTTTGTCTTTTTTAGGACTTTTTGCCATGTTTTTGTTTTTTTTCAGGACTTTTTTCCATGTTTTTGTCTTTTTTCAGGAATTTTTGCCAATTGTCGAAACCATGTGTGACATCCACTATAGTTACATGATAAAAAATTTGCTCCCAGTCAGGTCCAAGACTTAGCCAATTTTAAGGGACATGAAAGGGATGTTGCCGATGTACTAGATGGACAGTCGTTAGGACTTGATGTCAACCGTTATCAACCATGAAAGGAAGAGTATGATGTGGTGGTGATGAAAAATGTATTTCATCCTAGACCATAGTAGACAAAGTGACAGTAGATGGCAGAGCAATGATTGATTACACATGGCGCCTGTTTGCCAGGTTTTCACTGTTGGATGAATCATTTTTATTTACTATTTTTGTCATTTTTCTTATTTTTTTAGTGCTACCAGGACACCTGTTTACTAGGTTTTCATCAAGGCAACAATTTTTTTATCATTTTTTTTTTTTGTATTTTACGATTTTCAACTCAATCTCCTAATGCTATGCGTAGAATTTTCAGAGATGTAAACTATTGATAGGCTCTGTCAATTGTTCTCCATCTGGAGTTGCTAGCTAATAGGCTTCAGAACCAAAAGAAGATATGATGATGTAGAGACCCAACCAGTTTGGTTCAAAATTTCCCAGATTTTCTCTGTCAGCCTGGTTCTTAGGGTTCTGCATGAGAACTAGGTCGCCAATGTCAAACTTCCTAACCATAACCTTCTTATTGTAGCTGCGACAAAGATGGTTCTGATATGCTTGTAGATGGTTCAGGGAATTTTTCCTTCTTTCCTCTAGTATCTCCAGCTCATGCAGGCGCGATTGTCTATATTCCTCATCATCAGTTAAACCTTTTAGGGAGACTTGTAACGAAGGAATTTCAACCTCAATGGGAAAGATGGCCTTAGCTCCAAAGACCAGGGCGAAAGGAGTGGCTCCTGTAGGTGTACAAATGCTAGTGCGGTAAGCCCACAAAGCAGGGTTGAGTTGTATGTGCCAGTCACAGCCAGCGTCATTGACAGTCTTTTTGAGGATTTTAAAAATGGTTTTATTTGACGCCTCAGCTTGAATGTTTCCTTGTGGGTAATATGGAGATGAAAAATGATGTTGGATATGGAATCGCTCACATAACTCATGAACGTCTTGGTTCTTAAATGGACATTTGTTGTCAGTGATGATGGATTATGGAAGGCCATACCGACAAATGATGTAGTTAAGAATGAACTTGGATATTTGCTTGCCGATTATGTATGTCAGAGGGATGGCTTCGATCCACTTTGTAAAATACTTAGTGCCGATGATGATGAATTTGTGGACATTGGATGAGGTCAGATGGATCTTACCCATGAGGTCAAGCCCCCATTGAGCGAAGGGCCAAGGAGAGGTGATCGACCGAAGTTCCTATGTTGGAGCATGGATCAAATCACTTTGAATCTGGCATTTGCGACAAGCCCTGACATATTCTATTGCATCCTTTTCAATGGTCGGCCAATAGTACCCAAGTCTCGTTACTTTTTTGGCTAAAGTAGGACCACTCAAATGAGACTCGCATATACCATCATGTACCTCGCGTAAGGTTGTACGTGCTTCATTGGTGTCGAGAAATCTAAGGAGGGTGTCGTCAAAGCTACGGCGGTAAAGGGTGTCACTGACAATGGTATACCTTTCGGATTTTCGGATGAAGGACTTCCTCTGGTTATTGGACAGGTTAGGTGGGATGGTTTGAGACTTAAGGTAGTCATAAATATCTTGGTACCAAGGAGAGTCGGGACCAACAAGTTCGTAGACCATCTCTGACTCTGGAACGTCATAGGCAGGGACCAACAATTTCTCTATTAGGAATTCCAGCTGAGGTAGGTTGCTTGGTATGTCAAGGAGAGAGCCTATTGTAGCCATGGCATCCGCTGCTTTGTTCTGTGCTCTCAGAACTTGTTCAAAAGTTACCATATGAAAGTACGTTTGGAAACTATCAACCATCCATTTGTAGGGCATCAACTTCTCATCTTTTGTGTCATAGTCATCATTAACCTAGTTGATGACAAGCTGAGAATCCCCATAGACATGTAGTGCTCTAATTTTCCATTTTATTACCATTCTTAGTCCTATAACTAATGCCTCGTATTCTGCCACATTGTTTGTGCATGGGAAGGCAATGCAGAAAGACTTAGGAATGGAGTCTCCTTGAGGGATGATGAATAGGGTTCTTGCCCCTGAGCCATGATTTGTGTGTGATCCGTCAAAGTAGAGTCGCCAAGGTGCCTTAGGTTCCGTATGGAATATTGACTCATCTGGAAAATATGCCACTAACAGATGATCACTTTGCAAAGGTGCGTCTGCCAGCTGGTCCGCTATGACTTGTCCTTTTATTTGCTTTCTTTCTACATATTGAATGTCATATTCACTCAGAATCATGACCCATTTTGCCAGACGTCCTGTTAATGCTGCCCGACTTAACAAATATTTGAGGGGGTCGATCTTTGCTACTAGTTGCGTCTGATGGCTTAACATATAATGTCTTAGCTTCTGAGCTACAAAGACCACGACTAGACAAGCTCGTTCAATTGGTGTGTAGTTCAGTTCATACCCGACCAATGTCTGACTGATGTAATATATAGCTCTTTCTTTTTCTTCTTGGTCGTTTTGTGCTAGTAATGCCCCCAATGTTGAATTGGTTGTCAAGATGTATAGGATCAATAGCTTTTCGTGAATGGGAGACATGAGGACTGGTGTTGATAGTAGGTAATCTTTGATTTGTTGAAAGGCTTCTTGACATTTATCTATCCACACAAAGGGGATACCTTTGCGCAACAGATATTGGAATGGGTGACACTTGTCATCCAATTGGGCTATGAAGCGCCGAATAGATTGTACCCTGCCTTGTAGAGTTCTGAGTTCACTGATTCCTCTGGGCGGAGGCATGTCTATTATGGATTTGACTTTTGCTAGATCGACCTCAATGCCTCTTCGAGAAACTATGTATCCCAAGAGTTTACTCGATGTGACACTGAAGACACAGTTCTTAGGATTTAGCCAGGCTTTGTACTCTTCCAGTCTTTTGAAAATTGTGTCCAACACCTTCAGATGATCTTTCCTGGTTACTGATTTGGCCAATAGGTCATCTACATAATCTTCCATTATTTTATGCATCATGTCATGGAAGATTGTGGTCATAGCCCTTTGATATGTGGCACCTGCATTTTTTAGACCAAATGGCATGACATTCCAATAGTTTGTACCCCATGGGCAAGTAAATGCCATTTTGTGCTGGTCCTCAGGGGAAATGCGAATCTGATTATAGCCAGAGAAACCATCCATGAGGGACAGCATCTCATATCCTGCTGTGAGGTCAACTATAATATCAATATTCGGTAAAGGAAAATCATCTTTTGGGCATGCCTTATTTAGGTCTCTAAAATCTGTACAGACACAGATCAGCCCATTTGGCTTTGTTACTGGCACCAGGTTAGATATCCATTCAACATAGTCAATAGACCGTATGAATCCAGCGTCTAGAAGTTTCTTCAACTCAGCCTTGACCAATAGAGCAACTTGAGGGTGCATTTTGCATAACTTCTGCTTGACTGGTTTGGCTTTAGGAAATAGTGGCAGATGGTGCAGAACCAGTTTTGGGTCTAATCCTGGCATGTGAGCATAGGACCATGTGAAGTTGATTTTACATTCTGCAAAGAATTTATGGAATTTCAGTCTCTCTTCTTTAGTCAATGATGCAGCAAAGAGGACCATTTTGGGATCTTCTGCAGTTGATATGTTATCCTCTATGGTGTCTTCTATAAGCATAGCCGATTTCTCTTATTGTACGGGAAGAAATTCCAATCCTCCATCTTTGGGTGCCTCAGAGAGGTTTTCACCTGCAGATACGTCCTTTGTTTTTACTATTTTGTCGTCAAAAGGTGCCTTTCAGTTTTCACCTAGAGACATTCCATTTTTTATTTTATTTTTATTTTTGATTTTGCCACTAGAGGACGAAGTAGTCTCGCTGAAGTATGCCATGCAATCTAAGTCAATGGCGAATCTTGACTTGTGATCACCATTGGGTATGCCCTCACGTAATCCCATAAATTTTGCAATTGCCTCATCATTCTAAAATGTATCCAGGACTGGCGGGCCTTGTTGGTCCCAATCGACTAACTGAGGATAAACTAAGGAAATGTCATCGTCAGTGTTGGTGAATTGAGGGGAGGATGCAGAAAGCATGCAGATGGATTCATTGATGTTGTAGATGAGATTATCATCACCCAACTCCACATCGAACTCTATCCAATATTCTCCTTCACTAGTCTCATATTCGTTGGCAAAATAAGGGTTTAAGGACTTAGAGTCTTGGTTGTCAGTGTCATCTGGTACTTCAGATGAATTGGACTGAAGGGATTCAGATGGTGGGTCTTGTATGTCATGGGGAGTGGTAATGGGACTTTGACTATTTGGTGCCTAATCAATTTTAAATTTTTGCCAAAATATTTTTTCAGAGGTCAGTTCCCCTGTTTCGACAAACAAATCATCGAGGAAACAGTCACTTAAGGATCGTTCTGAGCCAAATTCCCACTCTTGGGAGTCAGTTTCAGTGAGGGTTTCCTTAGTAGTTTCAACACTTTTCAAAGCATGTACTCGCTCACTCGAAAGTCTAATGGTACGTCGATCATCATTATCGGGTGATCCAAACCCTAATCCAAGATACTTTGGAATTTGGAAAGGTTCTATGGGCTCTCTTCATCCAACTTTATTTCTGCCTAGGCCACTAGTACCATCGTAGCCCTTAGCCTTCATTATGTCATAACCCTTGCCATATTTTTGAACTGGTAATGGGGGTAGTGCGACAGTATCCTTATAGATCCATCCTATGATATCAGCAAGGTCCTCGTTACTCATGTCTCCCCATTTGATAAAAACTATTTTTGGTGGAACTTTGAAAATTTCCTTGGGTTCCATTCTAAAACATGGCCGACCATAGACCTTCAAAGAATTGGGTATCGTTGTGATGCTATATGTTGTGTGCAGTTTGAACTCTCTGTAGCCATGGTCCTGGATTTTGACAATGGATTTAGCCTTAGGGTTTGTGAAAGGTGGTGATGTGGTAGAAGACGTGGATGGAGCGGATGTGGAAGATGATGTGTGGATGGGTCAATGTATTTGGATGATGAGGAGCCAAGTGCTTCTCGGTTAATAGGCACTCAATTTTCAGAAATACCCCTTAGGTTGGTACAATATTGGAAAGGGTTGGGGTCTCCATATATGGTTATTTCTGTGCCGTCAAATGGAAACTTTAGGCATTGGTGATATGTGGACGAAACAACTTTTAAGGCATGAATCCATGGACAGCCGAGCAAGATGTTATACGGTAATTCCAAATCCAGGACTTGGCAGGTTGTGTCCATAATGACTGGTCCCACTCTGATAGGGAGAGAGATAATGCCACGTGAAGAGCATTCTTCATCATCATATGCTTTCATCACTATACTCTTTATCGGGTCCACGCATGCATCAGAGAATCCTAGAGCCTTAACCAGTTTGAGGGAGCATATGTTCAATCCTGCTCTGCCATCTACTAAAACCCGTCTAACTTTGTGCTTGTGGAAAAAAGTTTCTATGTGCATGCATCATTGTGGTTGGTCTTAGGTGATGAGTATTCTTGATCCGAGAAGGTGACATGGTGAGGCGTAGTGAGGTATCCCACCATGAGTCTCAAACTGACTGGCATCAATGTCCTTGGGGACTGACGACTCTTGCAGGGTTTTATCTAGTATATCCTTGTGTGCGGGAGAGATACGAAGTAGCTCAAGTATAGAGATTTGTGCAAGAGTCTTGCCCAACTGGTCTATAAGGTTGAACTGACTTTTGGGTTGCCACTGCTTTGTGGTTGAGACAGGTTTTTGTTGTTTAGCAGATGGGCTAAGTATGGTGATTTTGGGTTGTCTAGCAGGAGGTGGACTAGCTATGGTGACCTTGCCACTTCGAGTAGTAGCATTGCATTGAGGTGCTCTCTTGACCATAATGGTATTGATGTATTCGTCGTCAGTTTGAACATTATTTATAATTGGTCCACCAGAATAGTCGTACTTGGCTCTGGCGAAATTAGCATGATTATTGTTTATTTGTGGACCTGACGTGGAGGAATTATTAGAACCATGGTCCTGCAGTGGGTTCTTATGAATAGTATGATATGAATTGGAGGCGAATTGTGATCCACCTACTTCAATGATACAACTTTCGATAAGATCTTGTTCTAGGTTTTTCAGTTGTCGACAGTTAGAGGTTTTATGTCCTTTTGTCCGATGGTACTCGCAAAATGCATTATTGTTCACCATGCTAGTTTGAATTGTCCTGGGTCATATGGTTTTGGTTCTTGAAGTGTGATGACCCCATTCTTAAAGCATTTCTTGAGGACTTCTTCAATGGGTTTGCCCAAAGAAGTGTATGTGCGACCCCTAGGAAATTGCCTCATCTGATGGTATTGTACCTAATTATTTTAGCTGCTCTGGTTGTTTGAAGGGACATTGGTAGGGGGTGTCAATGTCGTTGTTGGTTTGTTTTGCTGTTGAACCCCTTTTAGGGCCAGTACAGGACCCACAATGTTTGTAGTCTTAGCGTCAACAACACTGTCATTTGTAACGTGTTTATTTTTTACCCAGTATTTATTCTTGTCAGCGGGCGGATTTGCATTTGCGTTTTTGGGACCGTACCTTAGCTCTCCTTTGTGATAAGGGCTTTCTCAATCTGTACCCCTTTTTTGACTAGGTTCGTGAAGGTTGTGCAACAATGCACTTGTAATGCATATTTTAGGGGACCCAGAAGTGTTTGAACGAACATGTCGACCTTTTCCCTTTTAGGTATGTCAATGTGACACCGACTAGCTAGACTTCTCCATTTTTGAAAGAATGGGATGAATGTCTCACCAACATCCTCTTGTGTGAGATTGCACAAGCTAGTGATAGAGGTGTCCATGTCAATGTTGTACGCGTAGTGTTTTATGAATTTTTGTTTAATCTCATCCCATGTTTGGATATCCTTTTGAGTGGAAAACCATTCAAGGGTAGGACCCGCCAGACTTTTAGAAAAAATTCTCATCAAGTATGTTTGTTCATAGGCGACGTCCATGCAATTGGTTGCAAATTCGCGAACATGTTCAATGGGGTTTGTCTTGCCTTTGTATTTTGTACAATTGGGTTACACATATCTGCGAGGAAATGGTGGCATGTATAAGTTCATGTCGAATGGGTATATGTTTAGATCATATGATATTTCTGATTTCTTGCCTGATATGTGTATGCTTTGGATAGTTTTCTCTAGGCCCATCATTTTTGCTTGTAAGGCCTCTATTACAGGTTCGTTTGTGGTCTCATACGTTGTACCATAGGTCCCCATTTGTTGTGCATGAATATTGGTGTATTGTGGCAGTATGGATTGTTGTGACATGTATGATGTGTTTGGATTGGCGTGTTGTTGGTACTGAAAGTTAGGGTTGGGGGTATGTTGGTGAGTATGAATGTGGGATGAGTAAGTTGGGATGTGTCCCCCAGCCATTTGTGTCATTATTTGGGGAATATGGTGACTATGAACATTGTGATGTACTAATGATGCCATGGGTTGGGTTATTTGGCCACCTTGTGTAAATTGTTGGATTTGTGCAAGGGGAATGTTTGTATTTGGTCCTTGGGAGGCAATGATATTTAACTCTGTTGGCGTGTTAACATTTTGTTGTTTCCCTTGGATAAAGATACGTCTTTTGCCTCCTCCCAAAGGATTTTGTGATATACCAATGAGCGGATATGTCAAAGGTGTGCTCATGGTAATAGATGTAGTTGTCAAGGGGTGATTGTTGTGACTTGATGATGCCCCCGTTGCATTTACCATATTGGTAAAAAGAGGATTGGAGTGACTTGCCCACATTGTCGCAGAGCCAAAGGTGGTTCTAGCCGATTGTGACAGTGTTTTGGATATTGTGGGTATTGTGGCAGATTGTGATCCTCCAATGGATGTAGCATTTATTGTGTTGGAGGTGTGTGGGATGTTGGAGGTAGCATGCACTGTCATTGTGGTGTTAAAGAAAGTATTGCTTGTAGTGTTTGGAGGCTGACCACTATGCGACATGTTATGCGTGTTGTTGTCATTAGGGTTAGGAGATGTTGATCTCAACGTGTTGATGTAGAATCCATGTGGTAACTTAGTTCCTTGACTTAAGAGTATGGCTAAGTATCTGTCTCTGTTGTATAGGACCATTTGTTCAACAAATTGAGAGGCCTCTGGATCTTGTGTTGCTACCTCTAGGTTTTCCTCAAGTATTTGACCGTATTCATCCTTATGTAAGAATGGTTCAAATGGACTATTTGATGAGGATGATATTTTCGTAAGGGGTTGATTGTTTGTATTGCAAAATGGATCGTCGAAAGTCCAATTTGGGTCATACGCGGGATTGTTGACAGTGGAAGTGGGGTGTTGTCGAAAGTTTTCCATTTGTCGTTGTTGTTTTTGGAGTCTAGTTTCCACCATAAAATGAGATTTCTCAAATGAAAATGACAACTAAATGCAAGGATGACACTATGCAAGGTCTAAGTTCAAAATGACGACTAGGATGAATAATATTTTTGGAGTTTTGGGAATAAAATATGCAATGTCTAACTTATAATGCAATTTAAGACAAGGGTACCTAAGCACTTCTAAGCTCAATCTTTGTTTTCAATTTCAGTTACTAAAGGACTTTGTTGAAAAGGACAAGATGACAAGGTCTAAATGACTAGTGAGTTTTCCTAACTAGACTGTTGAGTTGGAAAATCTCACAAAAGGGACAATGACTGAAAAAGGGATTGATAATTTAGTCCAAGAGAACCTAGTTTAGAAAGCAATGACATTGCAAATTGTGCTGAGATTTGCCTAATCCAAAGTATGCAAGTATTAAAACCTATGGAAAAACTAATGCCTAATGTATGCAACTAAAAAGAATGGAGGATGAAACCTATGGTGAAGAAAACAAACTAATGGTTGGAAGTTTGAGAAATTTCAAAATTGGTTTCTAATAGAATCTCCTTGGAAATAATGTTTGACAAATGATTGACAAGGTGTAGACTTCAGATTTGACTTTGTATGAAGTTTTTACTTGTGACAGGCGAATGCGTTGTTTGAGGCCGCGAATGCGTCACAATTTTGTGAATGCGGTTTGGTTTGAGCGAATGCGGCTCTTGATTTGACAAATGCGACTGTGTTTGACTAATGTAGCTCTGTGAGGTTCATATGCATCGTGATGCAGGAAAATGCGGCATTTTAGATGTCAAATGCGATTTAATAGATCGTTTGCGTTTCAGAAAATCGATTGCGGTTCAACAGATGTGACACAGTTTGTTAGAAATTGAGTTTCTTGACATTTTTAGGGCAAATTTGATCTGTCGAATGTTGAATGTTTTGTTCAGAAATGTAAATGTGGTGAATCCAAAAAGCACTTGACAAGCATAATGTTTTGAATGTAAGCAATCGCACATAAGACAAGTACAATCCTAAGGGCCAATAGGCCAAGAGTTTGTATACTTGATACAACCCACCTTTATACCCTAGATTGGTGATAAACACCTTTCCTTCTCAAGAGCGGATAGCTTAGAATTTTGGTGGCATTGGCTCCCCTCCACGGCTCATTAATGTCATTCGAGCACACCAAATTTGGATTCTTTGGGTAATGACTTCCCAAGAATTTCTATCTCTACTCAAGGGGATCAATAATGAGTTTCTTCGGGCATGATACTATACCCTGCACTATATCAAGCAACGGCCAAAGAACGGTTGGACACTAAGACAAAAGGTTTTTAATACAGGCATTTCGTTCGTAGGGCATGATCCATGCGGCGAGAGTCCCCTTTCGGATCCATCTCGTTGGAACCACATGCGTGATTCTTGGGATTTCCCCAAGAATCCACTTTTATATACCGGCTGGAAGTCCCTCGGTGTTAGGGTGCTACCGGTCTGAGTCGTCCTGGGGTGAGTACTTTGTTCCACCAGAACAGGCCCATGTTCTAGAGTTAGTAACCATTTCTCTTACACCCAGGATCGCCTGAAAGCACAAGGGGAGAGGATACTTCGATTACTAAGTTGTGAGGGTAATAACATATAAAAACAGGTCTGGTTTTCTGATCACCGAGTTTTCACAAGGTGAGAGCATACTCACCTACCATTTTGCAAACACAGTCATGCAAATTAGAAGACATTGTTCTTTTTAATTGCACTGAAAGTAAGTGTGTACTAATCTAAGAAAAATACAGACATAATGTTTTAGTGTTTATTCTTCGACATTCGAACCTGCAAGACCACGAGTTAGAAGTTTGAATTTTTGCCTTTGACCCACGATAGGTAACTGCCAAATGCTACAAATGAAAATTAGTACCATGAAAACCTAACTAGCTAGAATGTAGAAGAACCAGAATAAAAAGAACATAGAAAACAGCAAAAACCCGAATGCAAATAATCAGAAAACTTTACCAGTCAAATGCGTCATGATAGAGCGAATGCGTCGCTCTGTATGTCAAATGCGGCTCGAGAATTCAACTGCGGCTTTCCAGAATACGATTGCAGCACGACAGAGTGATTGCGGTGTTTGTGTTTGCGAATACATCGCGACGCATCGGATGTGTCACAATTTAAAGAAAAAAACTATTGCGTCGCTCCGTACCTTTACCTGCAAAAACGACAAAAAATGCATAAAACTGTATGGAAAAAAATAAATAAAAGGAACAAAGTTGGGTTCACCAATGTATCTAAGGGTTAATTTCAGGTTTAGTTTATCAAATGAATCGAAAGCATAAACCCAAAGAAATAATGAAGTGCAAAGGAATAATAAATGAAAACACATAAAATAGAACAATCTCACCCAATGTTTTCATTCTCCATGGCTGATCTCCATTACACCTTCTAACTTGTTGATTTGTGTTGCCCTCAGATCGAACATGCGAGCAATCCTTGACAAAGTCCTACACAAGCTTTGAATGATTTTCTTCTAAAATGACTAAGCCTATGACAATATGATCGAAATGCCTATGCCTCAAATATGCCAAGACTAAGTGGAATAAGATAAATAAATGCAACAATCTCTATGAAATATCTAAGTATGTCAGTGCGTAATCTAAAAATGAGAGAAAAATAGCATTTTATAGAAAATGCCATTTTGAACGAACAAACGAGATTGACTTTTGACAAAGACCTGAAGTCAGAGGCCCAGATTAATGAATAGTATGATCTAAATTGGAGGCGAATTATGATCCACCTACTTCAATGATATGAATTTCGATAAGATCTTGTACTAGGTTTTTCAGTTGTTGACAGTTAGAGGTTTTATGTCCTTTTGCCCAATGGTACTCGCAAAATGCATTATCATTCCACCATGTTGGTTTGAATTATCCTGGGTCATATGGTTTTGGTTCTTGAAGTGTGATGACCCCATTTTGGAGGCATTTCTTGAGGACTTCTTCAATGGGTTCACCCAAAGAAGTGTATGTGTGACCCCTAGGAAATTGCATTAAAATTATGACCTAGGAAATTGCATTAAAATTTATTTTCTTTGTCACAATGCGACATATGCGACCCCTATGAAGGATTTTCTTCTAAAATGCCTAAGCCTATGACAATATGATTAAAATTTAATGAAATATGACAATAATGCAACAATCTCTATGAAATATCTAAGTATGTCAGTGCGTAATCTAAAAATAAGAGCAAAATAACATTTTATAGAAAATGCCATTTTGAATGGATGGACAAGATTGACTTTTGATAGAGACCTAAAATCAGAGGCTCAGATTAAATTTGATAATCCCTAATTAGGGTTAGGGAAAAATCATTAAGAGAGTGGTCGAGATTTCATTTAAGAGAATCGAATCGGCAGTGGAGAATAAATGAGATAATTAATTTGAAAATAAAGATTTTCAAAAATCAAGAAGATAAGAGTTGAACTGAAGATCAGATTTGGAAAATCAAGAATCTGCCCGATTACTTGATTTTTAGAGGAAAGTTACCAATTTGAATTAAATTAATTCAAAATATGGATTTTGTGAAATAATAAATAATCGATTTTCAGATTATTTACTAAAATGAATTCACAGTTAAGAATGTGATGACATTTTAAATAATTTAATTAATTTAAAATGAGAGGAATATTAATTTTGACAATTAAATAATTAAAGATAATTATTTAATGCAGCAGATAAGATTAATTAATTAAATAAATTAATCAATTCATTTAATTATGACAATTAGTGACATATTAAATAAATAAATAAAACTTATTTATTTAATAATCAGGAAGAAATGACTGAAAAAGGGTGATTAAATAAATTAAGAAATTTATTTAATTTAAGGGAAGACTTAGACAATTAATGACGTATTTACTAAATAAATAGAATTTATTTATTTAATAATCATGAAGAATAAAAGGACATGAATTAATTAAACAATTATGAATTCTTTAATTAATAGTCGAATGTGGACCAAAGACATAATTAAATGTCATAATTATGCTAGGACGAAAGTGGTAAAAATAGAGCTTGCAGGCCTAGGTCATTTTTAAGTGTCTACACATGATACTATGGATTAATATTACTTCTTGTAAGTAATGGTTTTTCCTTGTACATATCTTATGTTGTGTTGTCTATGTGTTTTTTCTTTGTGCAATCTTGACACTAGTTGGTCAAGATAAAGTGTGGTTGCCTTGGTCTCATAATTTATGTGTCCCTTTTTATGGTCTAATCCTAGATATCTAAATTCTTGTTGTTCCTACAAGAGATACACATCCCCAACTAGAGAATATTGGAAATCAATCTGATAGTGCCAATTTTTTGTTGAGTCCCAACTTCTTTGTGCATTTAGGCCTCATTTTACCCATCATGGATAACTAATATGAGAAGTCTTTCAATGGGTCCCCCTTAGTGAGGTTTACCTAAGTTTTTTTCTTCATACCCCATGTGTATCATAAGTTAGAAGTTGTAAAAACTTGAAGAAATCCTAATTTTGGATGTATTTTGGTTATTTTCATATGTTTCTATGGAGATTTAGAGTTTCTCAGGTCAAAATTTTCTTTCCTCCAAACCTCACCTTTTCCTTTGTCCCTTTTAGGATATTGGAATTTCCCTTCCTACCACACCTTTCCCCTAATCCTCACTCTTTCCCTTGTCCCTATCAAAGTTTCATTTATCCTCTTGCCCACATGTCTTGTTGTATGGTTTCCTTGGTATCCCCAATCCTTGACTCTTAATGGATCCCTTCATTCTTCCCTTTTCATTCACTTCCTCTTTTTTTAGGATCCTAGTTGGGATTTGATCATCCTCTTTCCTCGTGTCCCCTTATCCACTTTTACTCCCAATCTATGCAAATATTTCTTCCCTCTTCCCTCTCCATTCTTGTGGACTTTAAATGTAGATTTGAATATTTTACACTTCCACTTCTTCCAAATCTGGAAACTAGTTCCATAAGATTTCCCTACAAATTCCCTAGGTCTTATCTTGTGGACTCTCAACATCCTTATAGACATCTCCCATTCCCTCTTACCTTGATACCTTCCTTGTATTCTTGTATGTATTCCATTTTCTCCCTTTTGTAGGATTCCCTAATACATCCAAATATTTGAACTCCTTCCAAGTATCTTGTTCCATATCCACTTCCACACCCTTTTTCTATAAATATCTCTAAAAAAATTTCACTACTCATTCTTTATTATGTGAACTTCATCCTAACATATAGATACTCTTCCTTTTGCTTGGACATCCCATCCAAATATCCTTTCCCACACATTTCCTTCATACTTCCAACAAACACTCCATTCAATCTTTTCTCCCTTTTGTGCAATTTCTTTGGACTTTAGGATGTCTTCTTTTTTCCACTCCCCTCATCTGATTCAAACCTAAAATACTACACCCTTTTCTCATGTCATATTCCTCATGAAATTTCCACATATCTTCCATGTTGACTCCTATTTTCTTGAACCACTCCCAAACCTACCTAGAACTACCATTAATGACTAGGTTTGACCTTGCAAATACCAGTTGGATTTTCCTACCTAGGAACTCATGCTTATCCCAAGGGCATGAATCCAAAATTTGAAATTGATAGTCGATAATGAAGAGCGACATGCCACTATTAATGTGTTGGCTATAATTTCATATTTAGGTTGTCTCTACGATATCTCTAGGCTACCATTTCAAAAGATTTCATAATATTTTGACTTGATCCACACACAACATTAATAACATCCAATTCTTATTCATTTTTTTGTGAGGCTTCTATGATCAAAATAAGTGCAATAAATATTAGTTAATTTCTCATTCAAATAGTTGGTCATTTCTCTATTTTCATGTAACTATAGTGCTATGAAAGATCTAGGTGTTCAATCCTTGTATGTGTAGTTGTCATTAGAGCAGATCATCTTGCATTATCATGAGGAGGTAGCTATCTTGTGGCAGATATTTGTAACTAAATGCCTTGGCCAATTTTGTATCTTCAAGAAGACTCCCAAGAGGAAGTGTGATTGGCTCTTTGTAGCTTATGGTTTTCTCTCATCACATTTGTTGGTGTGAATGTGATAGGAATTTGATAAGTGTTACAACACTTTAATGAATTTTAGATTGTCATTTGTAATGGTATTTTCCTTATTGTGTGTGGATTTCTAGAAGTTTGGAGAGGGATTATTAAGTATGTTTAGTTGTTAAAAATCATCTCTTTTGTCATTTCTATGTGTTGTGTCTTCTAGTAACTATGAATCTATAACCCAATATACACAATTAGTTCTAGAAGTGTTTGACCCTCCATGCACCTGGATAATAATAATATCGTTCACCAGTAGTGTAGGGGTATGAGTTAGTTTGCATGCATTTCATGGTTCGTTATTCTAACTAGAGAAACATCTCCAGTGAGCCTTGAAGTATTTCACCTTAAGAGAATAATGTCCTACATATCCACATCTTGTAGTCTTGCAATGATGTCTTGATCAACTTAATAGAGATTATAGCAAAAGGTGTTAGGATTAAGGTGTCATCTACCTTGTAAATCCTATGTTGTATTACACAATTCCAACATCCTTGGAAAGTGTCCCTAGGCACTTATGGTGTATTGGGAAAATATTTTGAAATATTTATTCTCACCATTATTTGTAATACATTCTTAAGGGGTGATGGGTTCCATTAGCAGTGGTAAAGGTAACTTGTGGACATGAATTTTTTTTTCTCATATGTGGACACCTAAAATGGGATCATAAAAGATAAGGATGAGAATAAATGAGTGAATGTTTGGATTCTCCAATTTGGTGCTTGGAAAGAGGAAACAAGTGTTTTGTTTTTCCACCATTTATAGCATTTAATGCAATGCTTAATTTCTAAGTTTGGGTGGCCAAGTTGGAGAGAAAGTATTGGATCCAAAGCCGATGTCCTTTCACATTGCAAGGAGATAATCCAAGGGTTGGGGATGTTTAGAATGAAGGGTCATCTTTGGGTGCCATGTTTAGGGCTTTAGACCTCTTCACAAGTCTACAAAATCAACTCCTTGGATGTAGAAATTAGGAGGAACGATTGAATGTAGTGTTACTCTGTAGGAATAAGGACAAGTTGGAGCATAAAGAGGTTGTTCACAGGTACACATGTGCTACCATGTTGGAGACAAAGATGAGAATGGAAGTGAATGTATTGTAATCTCATTTATTTGAAGATAATGCATACTTGGCCTCTCTTTTTGGTGGATTTTTTTCCTGCAAGGGTTTCTCCACATAAATCTTGTGTTATGTGGTGTCTTTATGTTGCTAATTTGTGACTCTTTGCTGCTATCTTATGGTGGCTATTATTTATTTATTGTTGTTATAAGTTCACATAAGGTGGTATTATTAAGCATGTTATGTTGGTTGATTTTTAACATCATAAAGAAGATGGATCTAATCATGGTAATTCCATATTAAGGTCACTTAATTTTAGATTTGAATATAAATTTCAGATTTTCCTTGTATCTCATCCATTGAAGTCATAACTTGATTATTTGGATAGAGATTGAAATTTCCCAACATTTGGTATCGGAGCATATATATTTCTCAACAAAAGGTTAGTCCTTGACCTAATGAAAATTTTTGGGGCTAAGTGTACATTGGACACCACTACAATTTCACCTATATGTATACCTTCAGTTGTGATTAATATTTGTTAAGTATTACCTTTAGGAACACCCTTTTGGATCTAGTTAAGCCCAAAGTGAAGGAAATATTATCCACTCTCAACTTGAAGGCCAATTTTTCCACCTTCAAGAATGACATCCCTAACATTGAATTAGATTGACCCCTCTATAAGTGTGAGCAATAATTTTGGGCCCAATAAGATCCCCAAAGTTGCATCAACAAGTTCGAAGATTTTGGAACTCCTCGATAGGCCAACAAGTGAATGTGGAACTCATCTAACCATTTAATCCTTGACAAGACCATATTGACTTGGTTCTCTAGTTCATGGAACCTCTAAAATCCTGACAATTCCTTTAATAATAAAGCATATTGAAATGGTCATCAACAAGTTATAATTTTTTCTAAACTCTAGAAAATGTCAACAAGGTTTAGGAGTGAGCCAAATTGTTGACTCACTGACATGACATAGAGAAAGTGGAAAGTTGGAAGTTTTGATTACTCAATGCAATGTTGAAGTGAAATTAAGTAAGATGTCAAAGGTTAGCAAGTTCAAGGAAGTTTTAGATCATTACCAAATGGTAAAAGGGTCTTTGTGGAGTTAGTATTTTCATTCAAACATCCCTAATATCCACCTCCTCTATGAATCTCCACAAGGGTGTTTTAATGGTTATATTGGACTTGCAACAAACTACAAGACATCCCCATTATGTTGTAAAGTCTATATCTTATATGGATCCTCACAAATTGCTCAAAATGTATGAAAGGTCCAATTTTCAATTTTTATAACTTGGACCTAATATTTTCTTTTAGGTTTTGTCATACTTTGAGTTGGAAAAGATTAGCTATATAGCATTTAAAAATACTATTATTGTGGTAGGTGAGAGGTTATTTCTAGGAGTGTGAGGACACATTTATTGCTACTTTTGACCCTTACAATTACCCTAAGATTTTTCGCACCTAAAAAATATAGGTACACATCTCAAAATATGGATTTATACTGCTCATGCCAAAATGAAGAAGGGTTCCATGCCTCCATTAAATGTTAAGGAGGATTTCAACTACTACAGGCATTGCCACATTGATGAGATTTTTCTGTTCCCTACACATTGCCTTGCCAAAGTCATCCATCATGTTTATTCCTACTATATATGCATTGTTCATAAAGAAGATTGATGTAATTTACTAGATCATACTAAGGATGTTGTCTTCCTCTATAAAGTAAATACATTTCTCTTTGTAAAGGGTTGGAAGTTCTTTCTAAAGATGATGGAGGGGCATCTTTAATTTGGTTTCCAATTTTTTTTTTTGTACACAACAAGGGTGTCCCCGTGGCCCAGCCCAGCGGCCCAGCCCGTATCTTGGGTACCTGGGGTGAGTTGGAGCGAGACTAGTCCCCTACAGGTGAGATCCACCCACAAAAAATCCCACCAATTTTTTTTCCAATTTTGATTTCTTTATGTGGTGCTGTTTTTGGGGGCCGAACTCTTGCCTTTGTTTTGGCTTTTAGCCATGTGTCATGTTGCTGTTGGAAAGCAAGTTCCCAATCAAGAATGTTCTCCAAAACAAAAAGAAAACCGATGAACTGAAAACAAGAGGAGGCAGGGCAGTTAGGAACGGTTAAGAACAAAAGAAACAAGGCATCGACTAAGTTGGGTGGACGGTTCACAGGGGAACATGGAACAGTGAAAAGCTTTCTGGAAGGGACGTTGATGAGGGTCTGGAACGCTGTCAAGAAACCGAGCATTGAGTCTGGTGTATTGGTGACTGCAATTTGTCTGGGAATCATTTGCTTGTTGTTTTGTGTAGAGTCGGCAAAGCTTGGAATCATTTCCTTATTGTTCCCTGTCGTGGAAATTGGGTGTTGAGATATCTGCTGTTGGCAACGTATGATGTTGGGAGTTTGAAATCTGTTATAAGGAATTGAAATGAGAATTGCGCGCCCCTGTCTCAAGGACGTAAGAATCGGATTTGATTGAACTGCTCACAACCTCTGTGAAGATAGGTGTCGAGCTCTGTTGCTTGAGTTGCTGGTGCATTTTGCTTGATATCCATTCTAGAGAACTGACTGCAATTGTCAAAAGAAAGGAATAGTAAATGTTGGATTTGTCAACTCACACATTCATATATTGCAATAAAAACTCCAAATCTAAGTTCTCTAACCATTTTCTCTCTCACCCTTTCTTTTGCACTTTTTAGAACCAGTGGTTATTTTAGGAACCAACATTTAATCAACAAAAGTGTTTCCAATTGTAAGACGATTTTAGATTAGCATTAGGTTATTTGATATCATGTATCCCACCCATAGATTGTTGCATGGTTAGGAAACAATAAACTTAGTGTTAAGAATATTGTGAACTTGTTTGTCTTTCAAATCTAGCCCTCTTTTAAGGATTCTAACAAAATAATTGTGTAAGTCCCTTTGTATGTTGCCAACAAAACATAATGACAATTGAGCCATCTCACAAGCCAAGACTTAGCCATCAAGGACCTTGGCGTTATCATTTTCCACCTCAAAACTTGATTTCCCTTTAGGAGGGATGAGAAACTCTAGTATTTCATCTAAGTTAGCAAACATGTCAAAACTCCCACCAATAAAACCAACCATTAAGCTAGAAAGGAACTTCAAGAGTCTAAGAAAGCTAAATATGCCATCAAATGATGAGCATAATAATTTGTTTGCTTCCCTAAAAAATTTGTAGGTGGTAGTTAACATTAAAATTTTGACTTTTTTGTTGACTCTACACCTAATCAATATTATAGGTTCACATCATTCTACCATATGACAAAACCCCTTAGAGTCACCAAAAATATAGTGAATTAATCACTACATGCAACAAAATCAATCTTCCTTGTTCATGTTCACAGAAAAATTCCTTATGCATCAGTGGATTGTCCCTATCCCTCCAATTTTTAGCACACCTTGGAAAATAGTTCAAGTATAGATGCACACACACCATTGCACAAACCAAGTAATATGAAGATATAATGGTTTGTAGCTTTTACCACAAACAAAGATTCAATCATAAATCCCCATTAATGGTCCATATTGACTAGTGTGTTCCTTTTTTATTGGTGCAATAATATTTTATGCTAATGGGCCCCACTTATCCCAACAATTCTAGTTTGTTATATTATAACTAATGCGACATGGTGCACTCCCAAGAGTTCCTAAAAAGTGAACAACAATCTTACCCTAGAGTAGAAGCACCATCTAATTTTCCATGATAGACGTAATGCAACAATCAATATGGTGTAAAGCTTTCTCCTGATATTTCTTGATTGCAATAAGAGTTTGTAATCTAATTTTGAAGTTTTTGGTTTCTCTAAAACAATCCAAGGCCATTCCCACTTATAGGAGTACATAATCTTTAGGTCTTAACCATTGTGATCTATAATTTACTTCATAATTCATTTTGCATTCATGGATATTTACTTCTCTACAGGGGCTATGTCCATGACCTAAACAATTCATCTACCTAGAGATGATAGCATAGTGCATATTGGCACAATTCATGCCACAAGTACCTTTGCATGCTACTCAGAGTCTCCCAGCTACTCTCTAGGGATTTCAAGATGTTAAACTTGCAAACAAGGTAGGATCTACTTGCATATTGTGTACCCTCTACCACTAGCCAATGATTTATTGACTAGATTTTGGAGGGAAAATATCTCATAATGAATAAGAAATTCTTCTATATGTAGTGGTTTGCATTCCATTTCTAAGTTTAGGACATGTTTTGTATAGCTAAGCTATTGAGCCTAGTGTATAAAACTCTTTCTCACTCTTATATTTGAAATAGGGGAACATCTATGTTTTTGTACATCATTAAGTTGATTTGCACCACATGTAACTGTGAGTCATACCTACAACATTAATAAATGAGGTTACTAATTTTTTTAAAAATTGACTCATTATTGTGCATACAAAATTTGTGATGAATATTTGTGGTTGTTGTGTTTAGCTGTTGTTGACTATAATACTATGAGTTACAAAGCTCTATTAGGTTGTAGAAGGAAATCTATCTAGCTTATGGCCTTTTAATTTCTATTATTTGGTTTTAGCATTTCTTCTTTGTTCTCCTCGCATAGATTATTTGTAGGTTAGAATAGACAGGGAGCCAACTTTGTAATTCTAGAGACTAATTTATTGGTCATGTGTCACACCTATAGATCTTTCCATTATTGTCAATCTTGTGCAAAACATATGTTCAATTATATTGAAGACACATTTTGACCAATCAACAATAACCATCTCAAAAATCAAATTAGGGAGCTAAAAGGAAATTCTTGTTAATCCACTCTAATTTGTATGGTCCAATACTAGTCTCTTATATTGGTGGAAATAATTACTTCATGTTTTTTCATGGATGACTATATCAAAATCACTTAGATCTATTTTTTGAAGCAAAAATTAGAAGCTTACAAAAAAAATTCTCAATGGTTGAAAACGATGCTCAATATCGCATTCGAACACTAAGGACTAATAATGGTGGTGAATCCATGTCAAAGGTGTTTGAATACCATCTCAAGAAAAATTGGATCAAGCATCATCTCATAATCCTTCACACTCAACAAAATGGAGTATATGAAAGGATGAACAAAACCATGATGAATAAATAAATATATTTCAAAGAGGAAAACTACATTTGTAGGTAGAAGTAGATAAAGTAGTAGTCTATCTCCATAATAAGTCACCCTTAATAGCTCTTCAAATGAAGACTCCATATAAAATTTGGTTTGTGTATGATCAAAATTGTATACTTCACATTTTTGTTGTCCCATTTCATACTTTCCATTGTTGCATTTCATACTCATTTTAGTTCTCTTGTTGCATTTGTGTTTTGACCTCTTTTTGACCCCCTTTGTTCGTCATCATCCCTAGTCATGTCCTATTTTTTCATGTCTCCTCAACCCCTTTCATCTATTTTATTTTTTCATTTATTGTTTACTGTCTTTGGTCCCTTGGTCCTAGTTGTTGGCCCCTTCCATGACCTCTCACCCCTCACCTTTCCACTTTTTGGTTGTTTTAATCAAACTATTTGATGAGAGCATGTCTTAAACCTAATACAACAAACTCCATAAATCTTACTTTATAAATCTCTTAATGATTGGGAAGCGCCACCCTTGGATGAAAAACATAACATTTGATCGATCCTATGAAATTGAACTACTTCAAGTATATGGCCTTCTCTTATAAGTTGGGCACAACCAAGACATGGTCATTCAATCAATTTCAATTTTCTACCAAAAATTCCTTCAATCATGCTAAATAGTGTGAACTAAGTTTCCAACCTAGTTGTCTCCAAAATGTTATTAAATAAATCTCTCGATCTTACTTTTTACACTACAACATCATTTCATCTTAAATATAATTTGAGGTATGGTTTCCAAAAAAAAAAGGTGTTAGATTTTCATCAAGCTATTGGAGAAGTTTTATGAGCCTCCTAGAAGTCCCTACAACCAAAACAAGTTGTAGAGGCATACTATTTTGGGATATTTTTGCAATAGCTAACATAGGTTTTATATTTCCCTCATCCCCCGTTGCCATTTTTCTCATCTTCACTCACCCACCTCCTCTTACCTCCATTGAAGTCTTAGGACCTCCTAGCCTACACTTTTCATCAAAAATCCATAAAATCTTATTGCATATCAATCATATCACTTCCTCTATTAGTCTTAGTGTGTTTGACATTAGTTTTATGTTTGTAGGTCTTCATTTGTTTGTCCTTTGTCTCAACCCTTCACCAGTGTAAGCTTTCAAAAACCCAATATTGATGTTTTCTTTGTAACTTTTGTATACTATATTTTTTAACTCCAAATCAATTTTCCACCTCCTTATCTCAAAAGTCTATCCATTCATTACTATTTTCCTAATTTTTCATTGAATTTTCCCATCTTTTGTCATCTCCCAATTACCGCTTAGTTAGCCTTTCTTGTATCCTAGTCATCAAAAGATTTACTATTTGATCATTTATGCTTCACATAAGTGTGAATTGTTAGTATAGACATATATTACAGTGCGTTCATTCATGCCATGAGGAGTACTATTTAAATACCCATAAGGGGGCTAACTTGTAATGCCTATTAGTATATGTGCCTTTTTTGTTATTTAAGTTTTAATATATTCTATATCAAGTGATTGGATAGTGTGTTATGGGACATGTATGTTATGATCTTTTATATCAAATTTTCTAATGGGGCTTTGTATTGCCATCAAAGTGTTTTGGTTGTGTGCCTTGGATACTAATGCTATGATTTTAGATGTTGATCACTATATGTGATGTTTTGGATTTCTATTGATGTGCATTATCAATGAGGTTTTGTATTTTTATATGTTGTATAAATATATATTATGGGATGCATAGGTCATGAAATTATATACTTGGACTTATTTTGTGTTATGATACTATATCATACTTGTTGATTAGGCTCCTCATGGATTTTCATCAAGGTTTATGGATTGTCATTGAGGTGTATGGATTGTCTATTTTGGATTCACATATGTGGATTTGTATATGCTTGGACCTATTAATGTTTTAGCTTCACTATTTTCACTATGATATGTGATTATGTATTCAACATTTTGATTATGCATTATGCATCTATTTATTTTAATCAAGCTTGAGCTAGATGATTTTTAGTTGGTAGTTATTGATGTTATTTTATTCATGTTATAGCACATTGGGTGTTTGTGTTTGCTTCGACTATCTTGTATGAAGTATGTCCAACCATGTTTAATAGGAGACAATTAGATTGGGTAAATATGTTGTGTAAACCTACCCATTTCACTCAATTTGAGTTACAAGATGTATCTTGTGTATACCTATGAAACGATGATCCAAACCAATGCCAATTTTGGATCCATATGTTGTGAATGAACCCATAAAGTATGTGTTGTCTTTACATGTGTTTATCTTTAACATCTAGTTTTCATTTGCATTTTATCAATTTTTATAATGCACATTTAAAGTGTTTGCAAATGAAGTTAGTTATTTGCTTTGTCTATTAGAACAACCTCCTGCATTTTTAATATTATGGATATTCAAAAAATGTATTGAATTAAAAAATTGTTGGGATTAGATGTATCGGTCAAATCAATTTAATTAGATTTGTTAGTTGTTTTGAAAAGGAATTGCTTAATTGTATTTAACTAGTGATGTTTGTAACATCCGTATGATAAATTTCTGATTCAAATAACCACTTTTGTATTAACTTGTGGGTGGGAAATGGAAAGAAAAGGGTTTTATAAAATTTGGGAAGGAAAAGGAAAAGAGAGGGATTTTAATTATTCATTCCTCTTTGTTCAAAATTATCTCTCCCTCCTTGTTTGGTGGATGTTTTATTTTCACGGTGGATTTTGCTTAATTGATTGATTGCTATACTTGTGGAGAAGGAAGCTCTTGGAAAACTTGCCTATTTGGTGTATAGAAGCAAAGAAGCCCTCTCCAAAATTATACATGAAATTACATTACAACATCAAACAATTATTGTAATTAATTACTAATTCATCACAAAAAAAAAATACAAAAAGATTATGAGTAATTCAAATAAAATTAAAAACTAAATTTTTATATTGTATAATTAAAAAAATTATGATATTGGGTTTAAGAGGTGGGACTTCTTGCGGGTGGGGGATCTCACCCACAGGGGACTAGTCTCACCCCAGCACGCCCCAGGGACCCAAGATATGGGCTGCTGGGCCACTGGGCTGGGTCGCAGGGAAAAAAATAAAAATAAAAACTAACTTAATTTTTATATTGTATAATTAAAAAATGCTGATATTTGCAAGGACCAATTGAACTAATTAGTCGGTGTTATGAGTATTTCAGCAAACGTGTTTTATGTGTAAGTTACAAAAAATGGTTCTCTTTAGTGATCTCAAGTCAAAGTCAAAATAATTAAATAATCGACAAGGGGCTGATATACCGAAGTCCCTTATGTGATAATCTCATCAAGACCAACGCTTTCTCGTTTTGGCATATTGTCGCTTTAAAAACGCGTTCCACAAAGTTCTTAAAAAATCTTAAAAAATCTTATCTACACCTAATCTGCAAAAGAGTACGGAAACTTTGGAAAATATAGGAAATCTCTGAAAAGTATACACGAAAACTTTGGAAAATATAGGAATTTCTGAAAAGAATGCACGAAAACTTTGCAAAAAGAGAATGAAAAGATCGAGAAGATCAGCGTTTAGCTGTTTCTTGGCTATATTTACAGTGACCTTAGTATGCCTCTTCAACCGTTGACCATGAATTCAATATTTATTTTTACAGTCGTGTTTCACTGATCTGTGCAATAATAAAAATTGCAAATGCTAAGATTTGAAATCTTTGCAGAGCATGAACTTTTTTATCCATTTTTGTTGAAAAAGTCCTGAATTAAGTTTGTTGCTTTCAACTTAGAAGTGAAAGGTGAAAGTTCAAGAGATCAGATTAAAAGGACGGTAATTAGAAATATGTTTTATGGAATTTTAAGCAGATAACTGGTTACACAAAACTTGCGAATTCTTTCTTGTAATTCATGAAGATTAGAGAAAGAGCTTTTCAATACTGTGAGTGCAGTTTTAAAGATTTTATTACTAGAAGCGATGGTTAAGATACTCTTTTTAATTCAATCTATCAGTGTTTTTATATTTAATGAATAACTATTTTGAGTTTGTGAATAAGGGGTCAACTGATTTATTTTGCTGCAGTTGTTACTATTGTTTAATGGAGCTACTGAATTAATTTATTGGTGTCAGTATTATCTCATCATACTGTGCAATCTTCAAGTTTAATAATTCAGGTGTCTCCTTGATCGAATAAATTTGTTCAAGAACACGAAGTGAAAATATAAGTCAGTAAGGCTTCTTTTATAGGTTTATTATGGCTCCTCAAAGTAGTTTTGCAATATATGCATTCTTTTTGGAAGGTTAGTCTTTCATCGATCTCTGTATGAGTGCAGCTTTCTGCTTGATTGGAAATTCTTTTGATGGATGTCATTTATTTTACTTTATTCGTAGTGAACTTTTGTTTTGTGCAGCTTTATCAAATCTAGCTTAACATTTTTTTGAACTTTTTTGTGTTACTTAAATTTATAGGTTTTTAACACGAGTTATTGCAGTTGCAAATTTTATTATAAATTAAGGATTATAAATGGATGATAGTTACAACAGAATTGTTCTGTGAAATTGCAGTGTTTGCAGTTGTACGAGCTATGGATAGAGGAATCATATGGAGTCAAAACCATCTTCAACAAAGAACCCAACCCAAACAAAATCAAAGAAACCACCACACTCTGGAAAAATATAACCAAGGCCAAAGAAACCATAGACACCTACTGCAAAGCACCCAAAACATCCTCATTTTCTCCCCAATCCACCCACCCCTATCATCATCATTTCCCTGATAGTACCTCGGAAAGTTGCCCCATGTATTTTAACTTCATTCACCAAGACCTGGAGCCATGGAAAAAGTTGGGAATAACACTGGAAGTTGTTGAGAAGGCTCAAGAGAAGGCATCTTTCAGGGTTATTGTTGTTAATGGAAGTTTGTTTGTTGAAAGTTATCATCATTGTCATGAGACAAGGGATTTGTACACTGTTTGGGGGATTGCTCAGTTGTTAAGGATGTATCCAGGAATGGTGCCTGATTTGGACTTGATGTTTAATTGTGAAGATAGAACCGTCGTGCACAAGAGCCTGTACAAGAATACCGAGCCACCACCATTATTTCATTACTGTGGGAGTGAAGATACATTTGATATTGTTTTCCCAGATTGGTCTTTCTGGGGATGGTAAGTTTCAACTTTGAATTGATCCCTCAAACGTTAAATTATGTTTGTCAAATCATGAATTATGATTGTTCAACGTTTAGGCAATTGTAATTATTCTTAAATTATTGTGGTGATGTAAGGCGGAGTTATAAGCACAAGTTATAGGTGCTGGGGCTACGGGCTAAACTATTTTTATTTACCATATAGTTGAGAGTTCTGAGTTTCTTCACTACCACATGTTTGGTGGAAGTATAGGATTAGCTTATCATAATTTTATAAGCGTAGATCTCCATCAGCATTACCACATATTCACTTGCAGCCCTTATTACATTTTGGCCACATGTCCATAAGAATTATCTTCTGTCTTATTGCAGGGAATAGATTTTGAAAGTCTGTACTGCCACCACTGTACTAAATTCTGCTTATTGGTATTGACCAAAGCTTTATAATTAAAATTAGGATGGTCGAACGTCTTATGCACTGTTTCTTCTCTAGAGATGATGATGAACTCTCCAAGGATGTTCGAAAGCACGGAGTTTTGGATAGGCATTTAAAATAGAATCTTCTTGTTTTTTTGACTCTTGATTAATATTACATTTCTGTTTGAGAATTTCCAAATACAAAGGCTTTTTTGCTTATGTCAAATTAATGGAAACCTGGTATAGATGGATAGACAAAGTCCAGTCTAGTCCAGTATTTATTATGAAATCAAGATAAAGACTATGAAATTTGAATAAGTAAATATAAAGAATTCCACTTGCGCAAGCTCACAAGCAATTGACATCTCATACACCAAACTTGGGGCTGTCTTAAAAAACAAGATTTGAGCAACAGAGCAGAATAGTGTTGTGTTGTTTGTGGATTTGATTGTGTTAGAAATGCAGAAATCTCTAACACAATCAAATCCAGAAACAACAGATAGCAGCATTATGGATTGTGGAAATTTGATATCATTAAGAACAGAATAGTTTAGAAAAGAAAAATAGTATGAGGTCTTATCTTAATCTAGAGGCTGGAATATACTCTAATTAGGATATATTGCCTCTCTGTCACATCCCTCGTTGTCTGAGAGCAGGAAAATAAATAAAACGAAATACCAAAAGAAAAAGAAAGAGAAATAAAAATCAAGGGTGACGATAAATCTACCAGACTGCCATATTGAAGTAGGAAAACTTAATTGCAGATGGACAGCAAAATACCACGGGAGGAGACATTAATACTGGGGGAATGGGTGCCTTGAGGGAAAAAGTTCATTTGCCACGCCATTACTAAGGCAAGGCACCCCTCCCCCTCTCCTCATTATCATGTCTTCAGGACAGGATGGCAGGAACAACATAATAATGAGACTTCAAGTCGGTGAGCAATGATAAGGGAGAGGAGAGGTGGTTCATCAAATACAGTGGTATTTCTCAATCAGTCATTCCACTATTTTACTAGGCTGGTCAGAAGCCAAGCCTGTCTTCCAGATGGAAGAATTTGAGGGCTGTCTCAATGGAGAATCTTATTCTTCTATCTCTGGGTTCTCTTGCCACAGCAACTTACTATGCCAATCCTTGCTACCAAAAGGGTGACTAATTCTGAGCTGGATAACATTAGATGTTACCTGATGCAGTACTCGATCTAATTGCACATCGAGAATAGCCCATTGAGAAATCCACAAGCCTTTCCAGAAACTTCACAGCCATTGAAAATATCATTACAAAAAACACCTAAAACATGCCTATGTTTGCTACTTCATTTTGAGTGGAGAAAGGGAGAAAGCAACATGAGAGGCGATAAAGCATATTTCAGTACCTACTACCGAAATATCTTCAATATTGTTCCTAGAGATTGAAGGAGGAAATTCTGAAATCCACAACCGAGACCTCCTCGGAATCTGTACTTTGGGTGATTGGTTTGGGTAGAATGTCAAAGAGATTGTTCTTTGGTGTGGAGGTGCTAGAAGGAGCCAGTGACATTGTTTTAGATAGCAATCACTCTCTCCCTGTATGAGGCAATTCTTCTGATTAGCCTCATAGTGGTAAGGAATCAATTTCAGCGAAAAATTGAGGAACTAGAGTATTGCTCTAGGTGGAAATATAAAAGAGTATGGAGTGATTCTATCATCCTAACAAGTTACTCTAGGTTAACCTTTTTCAGAAATGTGTCGGTGATAATATTTATTCTTGTAGATATATATTATATAATTCTGAGTGCATAGATTTATGATTGATTATACTAAATTTTATGCTGGTACTGGTTAACACTGTTACAGTTTGGTACAGAAAAAGTGGTGCTCTGCCACTAGTTTAGAGCTCTAGATACGTATCCTTTTTTCTTTTGTCAAGATAATTATAAATACTATTCTTATAAGGAAAATTGTTAAGGTGGTTTAGTGGTGTGCAAGAAGAAGGATAAACCATCACTACCCTTCTGTGATGATAGCTTAACATTTTTGAGAGGATAATATATTTCAGCGACCATATAGGGTCTTCCTGGTATGTGGTATTCTGCATGTTTAACAACCCTCTTACGGTTATGAAAATTAATTCATTCTTTTATAATACCTTTATTATTGCAGTATGGGACAACCGACTTAATAAGATTCATTTCATAGAAAATATTGACCTACTATCTGTCATGGCCTTCCTTTACGATGAGACTTACAAATACATTTCTGAGGGTTTTGTCAAACAGTTCATATGCCTATGCCTGCCCTTATTTTCCTTGGGAGGTGTTGAGAGAGAGTCACGTGCTTTGCGTATGCTTTCTCATTTTGCATTATGTATACTTGGGCAATTTTTGCTGCTAGAAGTATTGGGTGAACTTTATTTGTTTCATATGATAACTCTAGAAATAGATTCTTTAAGGTTTTCCTATTAATTAAAGTATGGATAATATCTCTGAATGACTCTTATATTAATTTAGAGAAATATTCTTATGGTAAGTTAGAAAAAAAAATCATTACATGATGCCATGATATGACATCTTGCCTTACGACGATAAAGTAGATAATGTCATTACCAGTTATTGGAGGGAGTGATGTACCCGGTCTTTGTAAAATATTTGTAGGAAAATACTCTATATGATCGACCAAGTTGTTAGAGCATTAAGATTTTTTATTATGAATAAATCCCTCGAAAATTGGAGATCAAAATAAGTAAACAAATTTGCTTAAATATGTCCTGATGTGGCTTATAGAATGATTTCCATAGTTAGCACTGTTCATTGTAGTTGATAAATAAATTATTATTGTAATGGTGAATAATATATATAGCACCCTTAAGTAGAACTATCGGATATTTGATTTGAAGATACGGGACTTTGAGTAGATAAGTCTACCACTACTTCAACCTTGGGAAGTAATCAAATCGAGGAACATAGAACAATAGCTAGTTATGGAATCTTGAATTAATTGCCATGTGTTTTTATTGTGAACTACCCACTCATGTATTACACAGAATTATATTGCTGTTGTATGGGAACAATTATTATTGGCCATTATGTTATCGTATTTATTTAGTTATAAATGACAAGTGTGAATATTATATAGTGAGTGAACTAGACCGTTATAAGAGTATTGGAGATCCCCATAAGGTAAATGAAATCAAAAGGTTAGGAATATTATTATTATTGAGTGTATATCTTCATATGGTGATACAATAGATATAGTGTTGTCAATTGTCTTGGATGTGACTTGAGTATTGTTCATGCATAAAGCAAGTTGATAATCATTATTATAATTCTTTCAAAGCTAAAGATCTTTATGTGGCCTTGTTGATGCATGTTGTGTTTCGACTAAGAAGGATGCCATACCATAATATGATTATGATACTTGATATCATTGAATTGTATTATTATAGGACATCATTTGGAGCCATATTAGTAGCATGCCTAATTGTTGCATTGTGATGATATTTTGACTGCTATTGTCTTATGCTCTAACAATCTAGATTTATTCTATATTGACTATTATGTATGCATAATTCCTATATAGCATATCTTACCCTGGGAAGTGTCAGTTCTCATCCTAATAGTTGAAATCCTGGGAGAACTACATGTGACTTCGATCTTATTTGGAAGTGAGTATGTAGGTAGTCCTTGGGTGAAGGATGACCCTGGACCAAGTCAATAGGGGAGGGTTTAGGAAATAGCTCCAAGGTGGGGTTGTTCCTAAACCTGATCAATCTTCTCTATTTCAACATGCGTCAACTTGAGGCTAGAATTTGCATCATAAGGTTGTGAACCCACCCTTTCAATTTATATGTCCCCACTTTATAGGAGTGAGCCAATAAAAAGCAATATATCTTGATTAAACTCGTCCACTTTGAGATTTGTGGTGTTTGGCTTTCAAAAATCTACCCCAATCTTGGATGGACTTTTAGAGTCTCCATGATCACGGTCTTTTTCCAATGTGGATGGTTGAGAATGCCTCTATACTTGTTTGAACTAAAATAATCAGAGTATCATGGGTTGAACACTATGGCATAGTGTCTTGGCCCAATGATAAGTATGGGAAGATGTAGGTTAGCCTCAAGACACTAGTGAGATATATTCTTCTAAGAAATAAGGGCATGATAATATTAGCCATGGCATGGTTATGTATGAATTCTACTAACTTTACATTTGATGATGATGCTAAATTAAGCTCTTATGGTTTGATGGTGTAAATAACTCTTAATCTTTATGGTTGATCAAGCTACTCTAAGTATATGTTTGGATGTGTTAATTTTAGGATGGAATTCCTTATGATTACCTTTGCCAACATGAGAATTAATGTTAAGTATTACAAAATATGGTATGATATTTTGTCTTTTTATATATTCGGTGGATAATTATATGCTAAGCATCATGATTGTTAATATACAAAAATGTTATGTCCTTTGTAATGCCCAAATTTTAATATGGACATAACACATTTTTTTTTTTAAAGTGAGACACGCAATCCTAAATTAATTAATGAAGTTGGTACCATTTAATTAAATACCATAGCACTTAATTGATTAATTTTTTCGGAATAATAATAATAAGATTAATTAAGTGTGGCTATGGTATTTAATTAAATGGTACCAACTTCATTAATTAATTTAGGATTGTGTGTCTCACTTTAAAAAAAATTTATGTTATGTCCACATTAAAATGTGGCATTACATCCTTCGAAGAATATTGTCTAATATTACTACGATAGATTTGATTTCTATCTAATAGGCATTGTGCTTTTAGGCAACAGTTGAATGGAGTGAATGATCTTTGAGTTACTTCATGGGTTGTACTTGTTTATGTATCAATGATTAGATTAAAGCTAGCTCATGTGGGTTCATTGGATTACTAGAGTGTTGGTAATTTTGACCCCAAGACTTATAAGACCATGTGTAGGGGTTAATGGACCTCTCGATGTGGTATTTTAACTAGATTAACCAATCTAGGGTGTAAACCCTGAGGACCATATGTTTTATAGATCAATGTTCTTGTACCCTCTAAATATTAGAATGTTGAACTGAGATCAATACAAGAACCGACTTCTTGGCATCACAACTAGGGTTGAGAAAAGGACTCTATGAGGGCATACATAGAAGATAGTTGTTCTCTTAATGTAGCTTTTCCCACTCATCTTGAGTGATCGCCAAAATTGTAAAATCTAGGACCTACTTATAAATAAGCTTATCGCCACTCCAACATAACAGGAGTCAAGGAATGTGCTCTACCAAAAGAAATATTCGATCATATCTGTTATATGTTGGTCCCTATGTAGATTGTGTGGATAAAGACTTTCCATTTTGGCATGCAAACTGTGATGCCTTTGATTCCTAGAAAGGAATACATAGGCAAGGCCATCTCAAATAAACCCTCAAGGATTAAATCAAGGTCTAGGGATTTGTCTTGTTATGTAAGCTTATCTCATCCAATGCAAGATTGTACATTTGTGGTGTAGAGTTATTATCCTTGCTATGATTGAATACGGTTATGAAACTAACTCTTCTAACTGGAAAGAATTTGCTGGTTGATTAAGAGGATATTAAGGGTGTACTGAAATTCAAACAAAAAAATTAAAATGGTAGTAACCAAAAGCGGTTATTACAGCCTCCAAAACTAATAAGAACGAAAATAGAATTTTAAGTAGCTACATAACCAAGCTAATTTATGAAGATTAAGATTTAAACACTTGAATAACTCAATCAACAACCATGATCTACATTTATAAACAAGCTGATTTACAAAGATTAAGATTTGAACACTTGAATAACTCAAGCAACAAGCATAATCTACATTTGCTAGTCTGAGTCAATGTACTTGTAATTCAAGAATTGTATTCTCATGATTAGTAATTGAATTTTTTGTTTAATTGGTAGGGTAGAGATACAGATACCACCATGGAACAGAACCATTCAGGACATCCAAAATGGAAATCAGCTGGTCAAGTGGCTAGATAGAGATCCAATTGCCTATTGGAAAGGCAATCCTTTGGTTTCTCCCAAGAGACAGGACCTTATGAAGTGCAACAGGAATCCCAATTGGAATGGCAGGCTTTATACACAGGTAAATAAATTCAGTTAAATCACACAATCATATAACTTAAAATGTCAGACTTCATAGGATATATATTATTATCAGGGAACCCATACAACCTATAAGTATGCTAACTTGTTGCCAATTCATTTCCAGAAGTTTTAATCGAGTTTGTAGTGTTGATGTAGCCTAACTTTGCTTGGAGATAGGCTCCTCATCCTTTTGTATTAGTACTTACCAAATGTCTAATAGAATTACGTATAAAAGTTCCTCCAGGGATGTGTTCGTAGTTTTGGTATTTTACTATTTATAAATCAAATATGAAAATTAATATTGCTATATGCTACTCACCACAAAAAAAATCTCATAAAATTATATATGATTAGAATTGCAGATTAAAATCTCTCCAAAGAATGAATTTTATTGCTTTATTGCAAGTAGTTTGGATATCAAACAGGAAAATTCAAATTGTGATGATTTTTAGTTTCTACCAAAGAATTTGTTTTTCTTTTCATAAAAGGAGTATCAATTGTTATTGAAGTTAGACACGTATCAATCCACTTGTTTTCAACAGTATGTAAGAAAATAAAGGTATTAAGACAAATATCAACAAATAAATTTGCAATCACTATGCTATGTAATGCCAACGTTTTTCAGGATCTATATTAGTACTATTCTATTTGTCATCTGGCTTTATCTATTATCTTTTTTCACCGTAGAGAGTTTCCTTGTGAATATTTGTGAACTCCAATAATTGGTTTTACACAGAACTGGGACAAAGAGTCTAAGAGAGGCTTCAAGAACTCCAAACTTTCCAGCCAGTGTACCCACAGGTATAAACTATTACGTACCAAAAACAAAGCGATAAGCTTCAATTTTTGTTATTCTGTACCAAAAGCAAAGTGATAAGCTTCAATTTTTGCTATTCTGTACCAAAACCAAAGCGATAAGCTTCAATTTTTGCCTTTTGTAAGGATGAGATCTGATAAATTGCTACCTCAGACCGGTGTTCTTAAAGCCTTGCATTGTCCCATATAAATATGGTTTTAAAGTGCAGCATCTAAATATAGGTCTGAATGTCCCGTTAGACACACTTCCAATGTGTTTCCATGTGCAAAGCCATACATTTTAATCTTTGGATGGATAATTATGAAAGTGTTGGAAGTATACCTTTCCGCATATTAAGGAACTGTATTTGCATTGGTTTTGAACTAGTATATAAATAAGAAATCATTACAGTTATCAGCGTATTCAAGTTAAAGTGGTCTCTCCGATCTATCCAAGTATATCTACATGTAAAGAAGATTGTCTCTACAATATATCTTGAATTTCTCTACATGTTTAGAAAAGTGTTTTTATGGGTGCCAGTCCAACTTTGTTTGACTCTATTTACATTGGTGTTACTGAAAACATTTGCATAATTGTGCCTCTAATATCATAATATATCATTTAAAAAGTATTTTAAGATAGTATTTATTGTTTTGTTGTTTCCAGATACAAGATATATATAGAAGGCAAAGCATGGTCAGTAAGCCTTAAATATATTATGGCATGTAACTCTCCAACTCTCCTGGTAAGACCAGAATTCTATGATTTCTTCCTGCGAGGACTTGTTCCTCGGCACCATTACTGGCCCATAAGTCCAGATAAGAAGTGCAAACACATCGAATTTGCTGTCAATTGGGGAAACAACCACACAGAAGAGGTGGGTGTAATTCCTTAACACATTTCTTTGTGCATAGCTCTATGGAATAAAATTTCTTGTTTCTATAAAATTTATTACATTTTCTACATGTATCATCCTGAGGATGGGTAACATGGCGATGAGAAATGTCATCCTATTTCTTGTTTCTTAATTTTACTGATTTTAGCATAATTTTAATCATTGTGGGTTCTGTGTAGGCCATGGCAATTGGCGAGGCAGGGAGTTATTTCATAGTAAATGAGTTAACAATGAAGTATGTTTATGACTACATGTTCCATGCTTTAAGGGAGTACGCCAAGCTATTAAAGTATAAGCCTACTGTCACCAAAAAGGCACTTAAGTATTGTTCAGAGAGCATTTTATACTTTGCAAATGATGCAGAGAAAGTGTACATGGAGGAGTCAATGGTCACAAGTTCGAGTCCTTTGCCCCCATGCAAGTTGAGGGAGATCAAATGAGACTCCAAAGCTGTCCGAGATTTTTTAGAGAGGAATTCCAAAACAATGAAGGATCAAAAATGGCAAGATAAATGAAGAAAAAAAATATTAGAGTTACTATAGTCAAGACTCGAGAATAATGTTAAATGTACAAATCTTGTAATGCTTATCAATGATTTGATAATTTTGCAAGAATATTACAGGCTACCTACAAATTTGATTAGGATTTCATTTTTGATCTTCTGGTTTATTGCCAATATACATCAGAAGGGACCAAGCTCAATTGGTGAAATGGCTGAGTCACAAAGAGGGCAGAACATATCCAGCATTCAGGCAGGAGGTGCATCCTTAACATGCTCCATCCAACTCACCATCCCACATGCATTAGTGGACTTCGGGTGTGATAGTAGGCAATGTTACATGACTGACTATGACGTGACTGTCTTGCTTATTGTTTGCAGGTTCTCTAGTAAATTGTCTTTACTTACTATCTCATTTCTAATAAGACAATGAAATAAACCAACAAAGAAAGTGGTGGCTTTAGGGTTTGGAAGGTAACAAAATTTAAAGACACCAGATTTTGTGGCTTTAAAAAGAGAAAAGTGCAGGCAGTGCTCTTTTTATGGGCTTTTTATTATCAGCATTTTTCCTTTTACACTCAAAGCTCAATTTCTTAGTGTCTGTCCAAAAGCCTCCTTACCATAAACATTTCATCAATGTTGGCTACTTTTAGAATTTTCTGATCGTGCAATGTGATGATCAGATGGCTGCCCTCCCTGGAGACACTGTAATTTCCTTCAAGGGCCCTTTGAATGTCATCAAGGAGGAGCAGATCTTTCTTACTCCTGAACAGTCTTATAGCAGACCCTTCCCTCAATCAATACGATCTACTTCACCTCCAAATTGTGAGACATATTTGAGCATGTGGGTCTGCCACTTTATGAGGCCATTTTCCTTTTGACATCTTTTTCCCACACTGAAAACAAAATAAAACCTACCCATCTTGCCATGTGGTTTAAGTTTTTAACTTATCCACCCTGCCATGTGTGCGCGCTGTCACAACCTTATTCCGGCAACCCACTATGTTTAGTAATTTCCTGACATGCTCCACAGTCCACTCCACACCAAAGCATCTGGAATATCTGGATACGCATTATGTCATTATCTGAATGTAAGATTTTCACATCCATCAAAATTTCTTTAGTCAAAATAGCCTCCAAGCAAAAATGTGTACTAATAATATTAATGGCATACTTCACACAGGGCAAGAAAAAAAGCCAATAAACACTTTAGTCATTATCTGAATGTAAGATTTTCATATCCATCAAAATTACTTTAGTCGAAACAGCTTCCAAGCAAAAATGTGTACTAATAATATTAATGGCATACTTTACACAAGGCAAGAAAAAAGGCCAATAAACACTTTGAGGTTGGCTTACCTGGAATATTGATCATGTGACTGACTACAGTGATCAGCTATACTCTGTTATGCAGTTTTGTATTCAATGATCATCTTGATGCTTAATGTTTCTGACTCTCATGTTGCTTGAAATCTTCTTCATATTTACCTCCATCTGGATAGCATTCATCTTAAGGCAAAACATATCATAAAACCAGGGACAGATTCTGACTCTCTTAGCCATAAGAAACATTTCTTCAAAAGCCACTGACTCTGCTGTTCTATGGAACATCACTTTGCTATAATAGTAGAAATTCAGATTTATGACAGTAAGATTTCCTTTTTATGTGATTTTATAGCATTTGTGTGTTCATAAAAGTTATTGTTGGATTATTCCATCATTATCTCTTGTATTGTTTGTTTATATATTTATTAATAGTTTGTTTTCAGTTTGTTTTGTAGTTTATTTTTTCCCGTGAGTTTGTTCCATGGAATTTGTTATGATTTAAGGGTATTTATACCCATCATCTAATACAATCATTGCACTGCATTCTTTCTGATTATATTTTGCATTATATTCTCTGAGAGTTATTTTGCATGTTTATGATCATTTATGAATCCATTTTGGATTTTATGGTCCAATCAAGTTAAATATGGGTATACACTGATTGACTGTCTCTGCACATAGCACTCCATTTCCTACAGTTGTGCTGCCTGTTTCCTTGCAGGACCTTCTTTCCCATATGTAGCTTCTTTTCTGTCTTCTACATTTTTCTAGACTCCTCGTCAGCCAGAGCATTTCTGCTTAACAGAAGTGTTTTGGATATTTAATTTCATATTTCTTTTTGATGATTTGTTAGCATTTGTTGGTGAATTTGTTTAATCGATAATTGAGTTTGCTATAAACTACTGTAATTTGCAACATTAGGTGGTACGCTAATCATTTGAAACATATAATTGTTTGGCCTGCTTTGAAATTGTTAGTACTGTTATTAGGAAAAACTGCATTAGCATGATGTTTGTTAGTAATGATGTTAAGGAAAATGCATCTTAGATACACCTTTGACGTGAAACTGTGGAGTCAAGGGAGACTCAAAAAAAATATTATTTTAACTACCAACAATGACAAATCCTAGAATTTAACTTAGACTCATCAGAAATTTTTTATTGTTTAACTACCAACAATGACAAATGCTCGAAAAGAAATTAATACTTATCAGCTTCCACTGTTAACTTGATCATTTTTACATCAATAATTTCAACCAATATATATTGATTATATATACAGGTGCTTCCCCATATTTTTCTTACCAAATGACCAAGGTGCATCTCCTATTTCTAATATCCAGTAACTTAGGCTCAACATCAAAGCAAACCATGTAGTGTGCCTGGCACCCTGGGGTGTAGATCAACAAGAAACTACTTGGATTTGTTGAAATTTTTTTGTATTTGGCTGATAACTCTAATTTTTAGCTATTGTGAACCCTTTTTAGTATTTTACTTAAATAGATGAGATAAACATTGTCTAGCCCATTTATAACAAAACGGACTCCAAACATTTGAACACAGCCTATAACATAAAGACATGAGATATGATACAATTGCCACTATACAAGGGGAACAATAGAGCTCATCTAGACATGAATCCATCATGAGGATCCACCGTTACAGGGCACATCTCCTTTCAACTGCGGAAGCCAGCATGAGCTTTGCACATCACACTGCAAAGAGTACACTCAAAAAGAGTAATCACAAACCACAGCATTTGCCATGCCATTTCCCAAGTTTTTTAAAAAGTTAATTTTATATATATATATATAAAAGACAAAAATACCAGCTGTATGTTTTTACACAAATCCTCTTAGGAGAAAGTAAAATAGATTTTCTTAAAGTCCTATGCAATTTTTATCCATATGCACTATATTTAACATGAACTAACAAAATTAATTTGTTTTACCTGTTTTGCAACCAGTAAATTATTTTTTAGTTCCCAAGTTTTTGTCAGGTTTTTCCCATTTTAAACCAGGGTAATTGAATTCCATTTTTACTTTTACAATAGTGTATCTATGACATGTAAATGGAATGCTACTATGAAATCTTAGATAGTGAGAGAAATGTCTTGGTCTCTCACTGCTATTTCAGAAATTTATTGGGACACACATACATGGCATAAACCATAGTTGCAAAAATATTTCTCGTGAACATATTGACAAACCAAAAGATAAGATTTTTCAATTAAATGGGAAACCAAAAATACAGAAAAAATAAGAAAAAATCTATCTTGGTGTTTCAGGATTTGGGACACGGGAAACATGGAGACACATTTCAGGCACATCTATGGAGAGGACAACACTTCAAAAAATAGGGATTTTTTTTTTGATTGAAGGTAAAAAGTGGATTTTGAAAGGAGCCCGACTCTTATTCAAGGACCAGAACAGATATAACACTGAAGCTCAACACCCAACAAAGAGACCGGCAAGGATCAAACAGCACTAAGGCTGTAAACTATCAGCAATAACTACAGTGTCTCCCAAAAGGGACTAAAAACAACTAACAATCACTGAAAAACGACTGAATCAAGGTGTGGCTTGATGCTGTAGCATTCCAAAGAGCTCTGAATACCAACAGCTCTTATTGATGCAAATTTCCTTACTAGTTGCAGTCTCTTTTTAATTGCTGACCCTGAATCATAAGAATTCATAGGACTTCTTTTTAACCTCTCATCCAATACTCCCTATTATCCTTAATAGTGGTAAGTGAGGCAGGTGAATGCATAGCACCAACCAGACCTTCATTAACCAATTTTGACTCCACACTAGCCTCCTCTGGTCCCATCAAAGCTATGGGGCACTGAAAAAGGAATATTATTTATACTAGAGATAATCCTATCCATAGAAGGGCCATCCTCATCATCACCCCTCACCAAGGGCAACTCTTCCAAAGACTGAGAAACACCAAGATCCTTATTTTCATTTTTCCTCCAAGGGTCTTGCTTCCTCCTACTGTTCAGGCATACAACAGCAGAGTGGCCAACCTTGTGGCATTTTTGGCACATAACTATTTAATCCTCATAAACAATTTCTTGCACCCATTCACAAAATTTAGAAGACAATGTGATAGAAGATGGAACCACCCTATCCATATCTGCTTTTACACAAAATCTGGCAAACAACAAGCATTTCCTAGATTTGGTCACCACATCAATAACTATGAGTTGACCAATAGAGATAGCAATACCCTTCAAAACTTCATCCTTTAAATATTACAATGGCAAGCTTGAAAGCCTAACCCAAATGGGGATCTTGTTGATACACTCCTCAAGATCAAATCCCAGTTTTCATTTTTTAAGGAAGAGCCCCAACTTACCCAGAAACCACGAACCATCCAAGAGGATCCAAACACAATCTTCACGGTTTGGGAAAGCGATCAAAAGAAGCCATTTTTCATTGTTGATTACAATCTGGCCACATATTTTCCCTTTTCTCAATGCCCATTTACTAAAAACATTGGTTGTTGGCCTAGCTCCTATAAACTTCCCAATGAGAGACGACCCCCCTTGAAGGAAGCCCTATCAACTATTGAATCAAGAACGCTAAGGAAAAAACTCGTACCATCCCCTACCAAAGTCAAAGGTTTGGTTTGAGCAGGTTTGGAATAGGCATACCTTTAACAACTTCAACCCATGATTTCCTCATAGGCAGCCCAAAACCAGTTCCATCAACAACAATATCTTGAGAATCCTCAAAGATCTTACCATCTCCATCCTTCTTTGCATCCAGACATTGAGCAAAGGAGCAGCAAGGCTCCTTCAAAGCATACTCCATCAGTGTAGACATGACTAGCTCCCCAAAGGAGGAACTTGTGGGGGCTCCAAAAGGAGATTCTTTGCCACCATCACCCTTAGGTGAGCAGGGGAGTGAAATAGACCCACAAACAATTTTGCAGTCATGGGAGCCTAAATAATCCATGCCCCTCGAGCCAAATTTCACCCACAAGCCACTCCTCTAAGGGCATCTACACTCTAATTAGGAACAACATTGCACATAGAAAACAGGATACACCTACATTTCAACCCTTGATGTAAGCCACTACCAATAGGATAACACTGCCCCACTACAATCATTCATGGAACCTTGGCAATAGAGGAGTTGGCCTTCCCAACTGCCATTGAATGTGCCTCAAACCAAAGGTCTAATAATTTTTCTTTAACATCATCGAAATCCCCATTCCATTCATCCTTGTTGGGCTTTCACCATATTCATTATATAACCATAGCATAACATTAGAGCTGAATTGAGTATTCACGTGAGAATTGACATACAAATTAACAAAATTTAATTGTTTTCATCTTTGTTACTGAATCATCCAAAAACCTCAACATTCCTAGTACAATTCCTTTCAAGTTTGATTCCTCTATGGATTCATCCAAGGAACATTTTTTTGCACACAAATTCGTTTGGAATTATTTATCAACATACCCAAGCAATTCGCACTTGGTCTAGGTGAGTCTAGGGCGATTCCTACCATAGGCAACAATGTCTGTCTATTTTGTTTGAATTTTGACCAAAACAATGTGCCCTAAACTATAAATGAGTCATCTTTACTTGCATTTTGTCTAACAAATAACGAGTCAAGAAACAACAAACAAGAGGCATTCTTTGTTCAAATAAAGTCTTTTGTGGAGTCGAACCAGCAATAAAATTGCTACTTGCGATTGCCTTTGCCTTGTGACAAAACATTAGTTTGCATAATAAACAGATCTCCAAACAAACTTCCCAAGATCTCGAAGTCTACTTCATCGTGTTCATCCTCTTGGGACAATAGATTGGAACCCTAAATCTATTGTAGTATAGAAGAAGAGGAGATGAGTATTGGTTCAGCATACTATTAAAGTCTATTTCGATCTTGTTGCTTGCAATTGCCATGTATATTTCATTCTTGCTACTTTTGTATTTCTTGAATTTTTAATAAGCATATATTTCTCAACTAGAATTCAAAATAAACAATGCATGTACATAGCCTACAAACTATTATAACTAATTTATTAAATGATTTTTAAATTTAAATTTTAAATTATTAAATGATTTAGCCATTTAGGATTATTGTTTTTTTTGTTTTTCAACTTCTAGTTTTTATATATTTGGATTCTGAAATGCATTGTTCAATGTTTGTTTTCCAAACTTTTGCCTTAGGAATTACAATGACAACTAGTTCTACCATGGGCTAACCCCACTTCGAAATTGACCCAAATTCATCTTTGTGGAGGCACATAGAAATCGTAGAGTAGATTCTAGGCAGCAGGACATATGTTTGGATATGTGGTGGATTGTGGTCAAAGATATAGAATCTCATACAAACAATCATTGGTGTGCCATTCCTAGCAAGATAATCAAAGCTTGTCCAAGGAAAAATGATGTACATATACCAATTCATAAAGTAGCATAATATATTGAAGAGTAGGAGGAAGCAAATGCAGTAATTGTCTTTAGAACAAGGCGTCCTTTGAGAAGAAAAAGGGGTCACAAAGGCCCTCTACTTTTCTATCTCATAAAAATTTTAAATTGCCTCTAATGTTGTGGTAGAGAGCCACTTGTTTTACGTAAGAATGAAGAAGAACCCACTAATGTAAAGTGAACAAAGGGTCCATTAGAGAGTGCATTTCAAAATGATGCTAAAGAGATTACCAATCAAGATGTTACAAGATGCCTATACGCAAATTGTTTGTCCTCCAATGTTGTTCAGCCACCATATTGCCAAGATATATTGAGAAAATTAAATGATGCTCCAAAAGGGTACACAAGCCTGGGTTATGAGAAGGTGCACAACTACCTTATTGTCAAAGGAGATCAAAAATATAGAAACTTCATTGTCTCCCATTAGACATTTATGGAAACAAACAAGGGTATCTATTGTTTCCAATGGATGGAAGAATGCCAAAATTGTTGATGTTTATTGAGCAGCATCGGTCCTATTCTTCCAGCGATCCTCCTTATATGAGTTAAATTAAATTGTAGCCTATGGCTATTTAATTTATTAAGACTCCAAGAGGCACGATTATTGAAAAGACATCTCTATTTGTTAAAGCAAACACATTATAATGAAGAAGCATGATTAATATTGTTAAATTTAGTGATCAGATTAAATGCACAGAAAATTAATTCAAAAAATCAGACACAATAACATAGCAGATACCCTGGGAAAACCCTCCTCTTGAGGGAGAAAAACCCAGCAACAATATATCACTTATATATTGAACAATAATGAAGTCACTTTTACAATAGAGGCCAAAATGAAGGCCTAACACATGCACTACAATCTGATGCAGTGGAATATCAGATTGAAGATGAACTCAGCCAACTGTATAAATCAATCTCTTCTCAATTGATAAACTCGAACTGCCTTAGTAGGAATTCGCACTTGAAAGAATAATATCGAACTTCTCTAATAGATGAATGTGTGTTCACAATGAAAAAACCGATCATTATAAATACATTATGAGGAGACGCCACCCTTCAATACAAGAGATAAGTCGGCTTCATTATAACTCGTGCCTCTTGAAATCGCGTTTCACCAAGAAGAGATGTCGGCCTTGATGGAGTGTGACGACTTTCCAAAATAAACAAACATTAAATGATATTTAATGAAAGACGTGTCTCTTCAAATGTCTCAAGTCGGCCAAGATAAAAGAATCGTGCCACTTCATTAAAAGATAATCTCACAATTTAAATAGCCGTTTCAAGCTATCATTTAAATTGCCTTCAATCTGTGCGCGGGTCTGGAAGGAGCAGGCTGACGCTGCTAAGTAACATCAACACTCCCTCTCGGCTAGGGATGATACTTCCAGCTGCATAAGACATATCACCTCAGCGTGATGTCTACCACAATAGCTACAACCAAATGTGGAAAGGAATAATATCACCTCATCGTGATATTAGCTATCACCTCAACATGATATCAACCATAATGGCTACAACCATATATGGTATGTACAAGTGTTCATCGCTTACGTGATGTTGTCACCTCAACACGACTTTCACCATGGGTTTCGAGGGTGAAACACAAGTACAAAATCATCACAGTTCTCTCGCATTGATGCTGTCATCAGGTCACACACGCATGACATCCACCATATTTCTCTCGGAGGGTGGAAACAAGGAGTTCACCTCGAACTTCTCTTATCGAGAACTTACCCCAGTAATCAGGGATTTCACCTCGAACTTCTCTCATAGAAGAACTCATTAATCAAGGGATTTCACCTCGAACTTCTCTCCACAGAGAAGAACTCATTATAGGCTATCACTGATATTGAGTCTCTTTCTCAGTTAAGGCTGCATTCTCCACCATACCAAGCTTATCTCGAAAGTATACAAACTTTATTCTAGAGAGAGGCTTGGTGAGAATATCTGCCATCTGCTCATCAATGCTGATATACTTCAACTATATAGCCTTCCTCAATACTGTATCTTTGATATAGTGGTATTTTATCTCAACATGCTTGGTTCTGTCATGAAACACAGGATTCATAGAAAGCTTCACGCAACTCTGGTTATCACA